>CM076977.1:49603964-49938964 GCA_039105355.1 Benthosema pterotum | reverse complement strand
GCCCTGAGCTGGAAGATACACAAAATAATATATATTTTTGCAATATTCTTGCAGAAACCTCGTCTCGGGGCGGCGGCGGCGGCGTGTACTTTCCAGTTTTTTTTCCAACCGATGTTTATTTTTAATGAATAAAAGATTACACTGGCATAAGCTAAATTACAACATGCATCGCATGCCTGTCGTCAGCAAAATGAAAAGTGGCATCAAGGAAAAAAACGCTGCAGCGCATGAAAAAAAAGGAAGCACTTTGCAAATCACTCAGTCGTGACGTGAACTCCCCCCCCCCCCCCCCCACACACACACACACACACACACACACACAGTTGGACCCCTTAAGGGGAGTGACATGTCACGTTCTGAACATTCCTCTTTCTGGGGCTAACAGTAGAGAGAAAGGTCACATCTCCACGCCCTGTATCGATCCATCTGTGATGGAGGGAGAGGGAGAGGGGAAGGAGAAAGGAATGCTGGGTAAATTCACTATAGGAGAAAGGATAATGAGTTCTCAAAGTATGGGGTATATACGTGTAGTTATAGCAGGGTTTTCAACCTTTTTCTTGCCAGGGCCCACTATTTATTCTGCATTTTAGCTTTGGGAGATTTAACTTGTAAAATGTTGGTGAAAATAAGAATTCTTCTACATTTGCTAAATTTGCATTCTTGAAAATTAAGTAATTCAGATGTCTAAATACAATTTAACTCTTGAGAGCGTAAAATGATACCAAATGGACCCGTAAGGGTCCATTTGGTATCATTTTACGATCTCACGAGTTACAGATCTATCATAACTGTCCATCCTCTCACTGTAAACAGCATTTACAGTAATATTAATCCACCAAGTACATCTCTTTCAGATAGGCCAATACATTTCTATGAGAATATAAACACATCATATCCATTATGAAATGATGTATCCGGAGAAAAATGCTGCGATTTGTCAAAAAGCAGATTTGTAGAGCAGCCTAACTCCTCCTCCTTATGGGGGTCTGCAGGCTCATAAGTGTCAATATGCAAGGGGGGGGACCTTGACATGAAATAGTTTGATAGCCACTGCAGTATATCGCTGTTGTCGGGCAAAAACCTGTCCTGGGGACCACCAGTGGTCCTTTGAAGGCAATCCAGGTGGTACCAAGATGAATGGATAGTCACAAAAACGTACTGAACAGGAGGAGGAGGAAGGCTGCCGGAAAATGAACCCAACTAGAATTTACCAGTAATAGTAATATCATTTTTTTTTTTAAACTCATCTCACATTTTCCTAATATCACTCACACTGACTGATTGCATACTGCGAGCCTCACAGTGTGCACTTAAGGAAGTCTCCCATCATGAAGGATCACCTCGAATAAAATGTTATGACCAGGAAGAATTAGGATGGCAATTCCAACCATTGCTATACTTCACTTCATCGTTTAATGCGCTGCGGTTTCTGTCCATCTCTTTTGGTCCTGCGCAGCCTGTGTGTGTGTGTGTGTGTGTGTGTGTGTGTGTGTGTGTGTGTGTGTGTGTGGGCGCGTGTGTGCGTGTGTGTCTATCTCTCTCTCGCTGCCTTCCTCTGAAGTACAGAATGAAAGCATCAGCAGTGATTCTGTACATCTATAATGCTAGAGTCACAGGTGTCCAGTGTTGCCAACTGCCAAAATCCAAAACGCACTAGTGGCACTTCCAAAATGCACTAGAATGCGCTAGAGCAGTGGTTTTCAACCATTTTCATACCAGGGCCCGCAATTTATTCTGCATTGTAGCCACGGACAACCATTTGATGTTGAGTTTAGTCACTTTAGTCACGCAATTCTTCTACATTTTGTGTAGATTATTGGAAATTAGGTAATTCAGATGTTTGAATATAATTTAACAGATCTATAAGGGTCCATTTGAAGGGTCCCTGGAACAGGGGCATTGTCATTGACCGTCCATCCATCCCGGTAACACACAGCTCTTTATTTGGGGTTTCTATATTTACACTGTCAGAGTTGCAGCAGGCGACACAGAAGGATTTTACTGCGCGTGTGCAAAACGCAACACACGTGGGCCTCAGTGCAACAGCATGCTTGTTGGCAGATGCTGCTATTTGCATCCACAATGAGAGACCGATTGCTCTCTCTCTCTCTCTCTCTCTCTCTCTCTCTCTCTCTCTCTCTCTCTCTCTCTCTCACAGACACACACACACACACTCTCTCACTCTCCCCTGCCCCTCTCTCTATAGGGCAAGTCTATTTGTGGTGTGATCAACGCTGGGGAGATGGAGGGACTCACAGGTCAGGTAGTGATCCTAGCAGAGAATCACAGCCAGAGAGACAGAGACAGAGACAGAGACAGAGAGAGAGAGAGAGAGAGAGAGTACAGCTTATATAGAGTAGTAGATTTTATTCCCACAGACCTAAAACTAAAGATTTCTTTTGCTTTTTGTCCACAGTACCAGGCTGGATTTGGTGAAACAAAACAGTCAAACCTACAGATCAAAAATGACCATTAATCTTCTACATTCTCTAGTTGTGTAGACTTGGGGCTAATTCAGGTGATGAATATTTTAACTCTTGAGAGCGTAAAAATTAAACCAAATGGACCCTTACGGGTCCATTTGGTTTAATTTTTACGCTCTCAAAGAGTTACATCTGGTTCACCAACTGTCCATCATTTAGCCTGGGGACCACCTGGAACCCTGAAAACCACTGCAGTGTGCCACATACAGTACAGCGTGGAAGGATTGATGATCCTGCATATAGCGCCATTCTTATTATAGAGAAGGCGCACGCATACACACGCAACACAACACACGCTACACGCCTGTACCGTGTGACTACAATAGACAGCATGGCAAGATAGTAGAGATGTGACTCCTATATATATATATAGCCTTGTACATTAGCGGGTTTGTTGTAACGTATACGCTTGCATCGCTATTTTCAGTACAGGAGATAATACAGTGGCCCAGTTCGCAGCCACATGCAGTGCATCGCAATACAGTGTGTGTCGGTCCTCATGAAGGGGTCGAGGGTTGTTGGCCTGTGTGTTCTTGTTGTGTGCCGTGGGGCTCAGCTCTTGTTGTGAGGGCAGTGAAATGGTTCATGTTTGGCATTTTATTTTGAAGTTTCAAACCTCAAACTAAGAGTATCTTAGTTTCAGAACCAATCAGAGCCAGGCCACGTCCCTCCAGGCTATGGGACCCTCTGGGACAGGACCCCCCCCCCCGTCACACAGTTACAGAGAGACAGCGGGAACAACACCAAGCGATTATTATTACACATAACATATATGCCATACAAATTAAAATTTGATTTTTATGGACTTTTGATATAAAAATACACAAAAGTGATAATGCACAAAATGTTGATTTTTTGGGGGGCAGGCAGTATGGCCATATGGATATTTGTTTGAAAGTGTGAAAATCACATTTTTTATTTCACTCGAGCTTTACAGAGCTGCTCATATATATTCATACTATAAGTCACACCAGGGACGGATGTAACATTTCCCAATTGGGGGGGGGGGCAATACAAAATGGTATAGCATCAATAATAACATCAGTTGTTGAAGTTGCAACAGACACGCAGCATGCATTAAAGCTAAAGGTCTGACTCAGAGAGTTTTCTGTTTTCAATGATGAAATGCGGTTGGTTTGGTGGTGACACAGCTGTAGTTAGTTAGTAGCAGTAGTGGTGTTTCAAATCTTTTGTAAATATATAAGCACATTAATTTGAAATATCTTGGGTTGTTTTGCATGCCATCATGTTTGGTGGGGCAGACTGCATGGGCATTTGGGGGCATTGCCCCCCCTATGCCTAGATCCGCCCCTGAGTCACACGGGGCCAATCTCCCAGGAGAGTATAGGCTGTGATTCCCACTGGAGCCTCAACACCACGTGAGAGATTCCACTGGAGGCTTTCAGCAGGTTGTTAAACAACTTGTTGTTAACATGATATACCGCCGTCATTCCTCTCAACTCCATATTATTGTATAATGTCCGGCCAATGTCCGCAACTATGTGTTCAAAGTCTTGAGCGTTTCCCCGCTCAAAGCGGTGCGCTTTGCTGTTACGTCAGCAACCGAACGCCTCAGCCTATACACCCAATTCCAGCCAGTCGCGGGTTCGAATCCCGACCTCCGTTGCTCCACGACACTTCACATCTATATCCCTGCACCAATGCCCCACCGCGGTCTGTATTGTCCTCAATAAAAAAACAACTTTTTTCCACCCATTTTCAACAAAAGAAGTGCCTAAAGAAATCCATTAACATGGTGAAAATACATCTTGATGATATCATCAAGATGTTTCACCATGATAGTGGTTTTCTTCAGACCTCCATATCTTAAAGAGGGGGTGCTGTGATTTTTGTATTTTTTCCAATGTTGTACATGTTTAAGAAGAAACAGTATGTAAATAGACCCCTTGGTGTGTTTTTTATGTGCAATGATGTCTTCCCTTTGTATTTAGGGTTTCTTCCTGGGGGCTGAACCTTTCCAGTTAAACGTGCCAATGAAAAAAAACTTCAATATAGTGACATCACCTGCTCAGCCCCTCCCCTAACTCCTCCCCCTTTATCATGCAACTAAAGCTGTGGGTGTGGCTTCAGTTCAGGTGGATCTCCACCCATCACCACCCACCAGGCAAACCAAGCATACTTAATGAACTGGTAGGGTGGAATCATAAAAATGACAGTTTAACAAACACTGTACACTTTTTGGGGGAAAAAAAATCTTACTTTTCATATAACATTAATACCTGATGATCATGTTTTAGGGTAGAAAAAAATCATGGCACTCCATCTTTAAGAACACAGAATGGGAGAACGTTTTTTTTTTTATCATGTCCACCCAGCACCTCTAGGGTAAACTAATGACATATTAGAATGTTGAAAATGGGTGGAGTTCCCCTTTAAAGGAAAGGGAGGCAACTTCTCCAGTGTTTATGCACAGAGCAGGAGTTGTTTGTTTTCAAACAAATTCAAAAAGTTTGGGCTGAAAACCTCCCTCTATCACCTCTAAATATAACATCAGGTACAAGTTCTACGGTATAAAAACAACATGGAAGCCCTGCAAACATCATGTATAATTTATGGGTCAAGAGAGAAAATACTGGCAGACTGGGAAAAGCGGCATCCTATTTTTCTTTGTGTGTGTGTGTGTGTGTGTGTGTGTGTGTGTGTGTGTGTGTGTGTGTGTGTGTGTGTGTGTGTGTGTGTGTGTGTGTGTGTGTGTGTGTGTGCGTGCGTGTGCTAGCCAGGGGCGGATGTAACATGTCCCGTTTGGGGGGAAGGCAAAGAGAACATGTTGGAGGGGCAAGAGAAAATGTGGCGCGAAGCGACACGGGTGATGAAGCCGCCCCCATACCATTTTCAGTTACAGGACTTTTATTAGTCAAGTAAAGCATCAATAATAACATCAGTTGTTGTTGAAGTTGCAACAGACACGCAGCATGCATAAAGCTAAAGGTCTGACTCAGAGAGTGTTTTTGTTTTCAATGATGAAATGCTGTTGGTTTAGTGGTGACACAGCTGTAGTTAGTTAGTAGCAGTAGTAGTGTTTCAAATCATTTTAAATATAAGCACTTTAATTTGAAATATCTCGAGTTGTTTTGCATCGTGTTTGGGGGGGGGGGGGGGCAGACTGAGTATTTAGGGGGGCTTAAGCGCCCCTGGTGCTAGCGCGCATGTGTGGCAGAGAGAGAGTGAGAGAGAGAGAGAGAGAGAGAGAGAGGAGAGAGAGAGAGAGAGAGAGAGGAGAGAGAGAGAGAGAGAGAGAGAGAGAGAGAGAGAGGAGAGAGAGGGCGGGACGGAGAGAGAGAGAGAGAGGGGGGACGGGGACGGAGAGAGAGAGAGAGAGGGCGGGACGGGAGAGAGAGAGAGAGAGAGAGAGAGAGAGAGAGAGAGAGGTAAGCTTTAGGAGAAGTCAGATTAAGCCACAAAGTCCCCCTGCTTAAGACTTCAAAGATCAAACTCCCAAACACACCCCAACAGTTGTGCCTGTCCCACTGTCTTCAGCTTCAGTGTGTGTGTGTGTGTGTGTGTGTGTGTGTGTGCGTGCGTGCGTGCGTGTGTGTGTGTGTGTGTGCGTGCGTGCGTGTATGTGTGCGTGCGTGCGTGTGTGTGCGTGCCTACCACACAGAGTGTCAATGCTTTTGCCCAAAGACAATACGGATGCCCTCCATGGCCTCGATGGAATGCTGGTGTGCTTAAACAGGAAGATGACTCTGTTCTGCTATCATTGGGGTTGAGCAGTGTTGGGGCCGAATGAGCATGGGTGTAGTGTAGGGGGTACGCGGGGAAACCGCGTCCCCCCACTTCTCACATCTAAAAAGTAGGCCTATGTTTTTTTTCTTGTCATCTACTTTCATGGATACAATTGTAAACAATGCATTGTAAACGCTCATTTTCAATATTTTACTATGTCATTAATACTGTATTCCTTAGAGATACTGTGTGGACATGGTAAAAAAAAAAAAGTTCCCCCATTCTGTGTTTCCTAGAAATGGAGGTCTGAAAAAAAATCATTAGCATGGTGAAATACATCTTGATGACATCATCAAAATGTATTTCACCATGTTAATGAGTTTTCATTTTTTTTCTTAGAGTGTATACATGGAACCAAATGGACCCGCTAGGGTCCATTTGGTTCACATTTGTACACTCTCAGGAAAAAATGGGTGGAATTCCCCTTTAAGACGCATCCCCCCACTTCTAAAATTACCACTACAACACTGCGAATGATATACATATACTGTATATTGTGGAGAAACCAAGACTAAAGGCTAAACTAAAGTCTGCGTAATATTCATTTAATTTCAAGATAAAAGTTAGGAGTAAGACCAACCATTTTGACACCAGGGCCGTCTATTTATTCAGTATTTGAGCCACGGACCACTATTTGATGACATTTTAGCCCCCACAGACCCCAGAACTAAAGATTTCTTTTGCTTTTGTCCACAATTCCAGGCTGGATTTCACAAACAAAACAGGCATCAAAAATTACCATTCTTTTACATTCTCTGGCTAATTCAGATGAATATTTTAACTCTTGAGAGTGTAAACATGAAACCAAATGGACCCGCAAGGGTCCATTTGGTTTCATGTTCACGCTCTCAAAGAGTTACATCTGGTTAACCAACTTTCCATATTTAACTCTTTGACAGATCAGCAGAAAAGCTAGGCTCGCTCCCATTAGGCTCAATATTAACACAATAATTTATAGAAAATCCTCTGTTGTGAATTTGTACAAATGAATGATATCCAAAGACAGTTTAAGGTGTCTACTTTAAGGGAAAAAATAAAATGAGTTGATCAAGTGTTTCGGCTTTTTTTAATACATTTGGCAAAACAGGCTGTATTTTCACATTTCACTGTTTCCAGGGCTCATTCAGAGATAAATGCATTTAAAGTTATATAATTTATCATTTATCAATGATAGTTGTAAAGTGTGTGAGGTGTTTTCTGGGTTTTGTAGTGTAATCACCACTCAAAGGACTTCATCAGGTGGTGTGCAGTGAGTTAATGAGCTTGTTAATAAAACAAAACCCAAAACGACTTTTGGAGTGATAAACAGACAACAGAATAACCAATCACTCCAAAAGTCGTGGTAAAAACAGTTAAGGAGTTAACTGGAACTCGCTCAAGGACCACTGGTGGTCCCGGACCACTGGTTGAAAACCCTGGTACCCTTTCACAGGCCGGTCAGAGTCAGCCAAAGGGCCGCATTTGGCCCCCGGGCCACATGATGCCCAGGTATGGGCTACATATTACTGTAATATTGTTACCTTTCCCAGCAAAAAAAGTAGTGTAACGATATTACTGACAAAATGGGTAATATATGCAATTATGTTACTAAGCCCATGCACACCTCATTGCTAATAAGCTTGTTGCATGTGGAAATACAGATTTACTAGCTATTGACAGACAACAACAGAGGTTGTAGAGCGTAATCCACCACAGCATTCTACACACATGGTGTACATATGTAACGTATCACTCTTTCTATTTCTGAGGGCTCATAAGTAAAGTGCTCTCCTATTGCCCAACATTGGGTGTGAGGGGAGTGATGAGAGTGCTTCGACAGAAAACTGTGACAAACTATACAACACCGCTACAAAACTCTACATGGTCAACTAACAGGCTACAATTATCTAACAAGTGGATGTGTGTGTGTGTGTGTGTGTGTGTGTGTGTGTGTGTGTGTGTGTGTGTGTGTGTGTGTGTGTGTGTGTGTGTGTGTTGTGTGTGTGTGTGTGTGTGTGTGTGCGTGTGGACGGGTGCGGGTGTGCAAGCGCGTGTGTTATTTGTTGCTTGTTAAATTGTTTTTCCACATTGCCATATGCTTCATTGACCCCCAGTACGCCCTTAGATTATTGTCATTGCTGCTATGTCAGTGCAGCTTCTGTGGCGCGTGCCGCACACGCACACGCACGCACGCATGTGCGTGCGCACACACACACACACACACACACACACACACACACACACACACCACACACACACACACACACACACACACACACACACACGCACACACACACACACACACACACACACACACACACACACACACACACACACACACACACACACACAGTCACACAATCGTGACTGACAGGTTTGGGTGATGAAACCAAGTGAAATGTTTTGCTTTTCCCTATAGCCGATCTCTCTTTCTCTCTGTCTCTCTCTCTCTCTCTCTCTCTCTCTCTCTCTCTCTCTCTCTCGCTTCACTCAGACTATGAAATGATCTATTTCTGCTTAAAGACAGCAGCGCTCTGCTCTGCGTGCTGTTTCTGCCCCCCCCCACCCCCCAGGTGGCCAAACATTCCCAGCCATGCCTCAGGCAGTATTATATGTCTCCACTGCAGTAGGTAGTAGAAGGTTGGCATGCTGCGTGCTATACACACATGCACCCGCTTCCAGTGCTTATCAACTCATAATAACCTGTACTGTAGGTTACCCTACTGTAGGCTTTCTTTTAAAACAGTAGTTTTCAACCTGTTTTTTATACCAGGGACCACTATTTATTCTGCATTTTATCCACGGACCACCGTTTTATGTTGAGTTTGAGGTCAATTTTGCCCACAATTAAGGAGATAATTTGCAAAATTTTGGTCAAAATAAGAATTATTTTGACCATTGATTTCCCATTTTAAAATCATCTGAAGATCACCTATGCCTCTTTATGGCTCCTAAGATGAATACTAGGATCCATTCATTCATCTCTCAAATACATCTGTAGCAGCCAATGGAGAGACTTCAGCTTTGCCTCATTTATGGATCCTAGTATTCATCTTAGGAGCCATAAAGAGGCATAGGTGATCTTTAGGTGATCTTAAAATGAGAAAGAAACGTGGTCTGAGGTTAAACTGAGAAGCATTTTTTCCCTCTGGGTTTTAGTCAAAAATAAAAAATATATAGCCATATTTTTTCCTTTTAGCGTGTTACACAGGTAAATACAATGGATTAGAAAGTGGGTTTAGCAGGTTGCGTAGTCAGTTGTGTTAACTGTGTGTGCAATATACTATACAATACCTCCGCACGCGCACATACAATTAGGAATTAAAATGAAAAGGAATGCTGAAAGAGGCACAAGCACTAAAATAATGTGTGCATGGCTTCATGTAATCAGCCTCTCTGTGCAGAAACGTTGACCTGAGGCTGCAGAGCATTGTGGGTAGACAGACAGCCTTCCTGCCTCATGGCAGCGCTGGACCTTAAAAAAACAAATCAACGGCATCAGCTAAAATAGAACCAATAATGTGTGTGTGCGTGTGTGTGAGTGTGTGTGTGTGTGTGTGTGTGTGTGTGTGTGTGTGTGTGTGTGTGTGTGTGTGTGTGTGCGTGTGTGCGTGTGTGCATGTGCGTGTGCACAAGTGTTGCCAACTGCCAAAATGCACAAGTGGCACATCCAAAATGCACTAAAATGCAGTAGAGCAGTGGATTTCAACCATTTTCATACCAGGGCCCACTATTTATTTTGCATTTGGGCCACATTTGGGTCTCTCGGACTAATTTAGGAGAGATGACTGGCAAAATGTTGGTCAACATAGCAATTCTTCTATATTTTCTAAATGTGTAGACTCTTGAAAAATAGGTAATTCTGATGTAAATATTAGATAACTAGGTAATTCAGATGTACATATAATTTAACTCTTGAGAGTTACAGATCGATAAGGGTCCATTTGGTTACCAATGGTCCTTTCTAGGAAGGAAGGAGGAAAAATGGTGAAAAAAAAGGGTTTTATCTCTGACGTCTTGTCAATCAATTTCGCCCCATGCAGCAAAGAAGCACTCATTTTTCCACCAGGAATTTTTCACAAATTTTGGTGCTAGCGGGGTCTGGACAAAAAAAAGCTAAATATAGTGACAAATGCACCAAGTAGGCAACACTGGTGTACGCACGTGTGGGTGCATGGAAGAGACAGACAGACAGACAGACAGACAGACAGACAGACAGACAGACAGACAGACAGACAGACAGACAGACAGACAGACAGACAGACAGACAGACAGACAGACAGACAGAACTGAAATCGATAGAAGCTACAGAGGAGACAGTGAGATGTGAAACAGTGAACAGCTCATTATACAGCATAGTGCTTGTTCTAGCACATAGAATAGAGGCTGGAGGTGATCATTAGCACAGGCAGGGATCAACAAAGCAACAAGCACACTGCCCCCTTCCTCCTCCCGCATCTTTATGCTGTGTGTGTGTGTGTGTGTGTGTGTGTGTGTGTGTGTGTGTGTGTGTGTGTGTGTGTGTGTGTGTGTGTGTGTGTGTGTGTGTGTGTGTGTGTGTGTGTACACAAAGCACACAATGAAAGTGTCCTTGGATAAAAATGGTGCGCCTCTCTCTCTTTCTCTCTCTCTCTCCATGCCTCCTGCTTCTTGTATTATTCATCCTCCTTCTATCTCTCTCTCTCTCCTCCTCCTCCTCCTCCTCCTCCTCCTCCTCCTCCTCCTCCCTCCTCCTCACCAGGTATCTGCATGTTCGTGTTGTTTGTTTGTTTGTTTGCAGACAGTTCCTAAAATCAATAAGAATATGTCTTTTGCACAGCCATAACACAGTTAATAATGCAATTTGCCAACATAGCAAAATAATTGTATTTAATGAATATGTTTTCGTTTCTCAAGACAATAGATATAAAAATATAAAATTGTATCTGGCTATGCAACAGACGTGACCGTAATTGAGACTTTTTTAGCCAGAGTTCTGCAAGAGTTGTCAAATTGTTGTGTTTTTTTTCTCCCAATTTTGTACATGTTTAAGGGGGACAGTACTTCATTAGACCCCTTGGTGTGTGTGCTTTTTTAAGTGCAATCCCTTTGTATTTAGGGCATGCTATGTGCTACACACACATGCACCGCTTTTAAAGGACAACTACAGGGAACTACTAGGACGATAGTATAATGCAAAAAATCCCTAAAGCTAAAAACGCAGGGGAAAAAACACTGAAAGACTGACACAGAAAGAGATTTTTCCAGAAAAACTAGAATCTAGTGCCAGGGACTAGAATTTAGTGTCACAAACTAGAGTTTAGTGTCAGGAACTAGAATCTAGTGTCAGAAACTAAAGTAAACAGAGCCGCAAAACATGGCCCCCGTTAATCCTGCAGAGAGGTGAATTATACCGACGGCGCTACAAACACAAGCACTTGAGGGGAGGGGGGAGGGGGCTAATTCTCTAAATATTCAAGGCGAAATTATGAAAAGTGAATAAGTGACGTCCGTGCGGCGGGGTTTGAAGTCGGGGGCATTTTTTCCCCCTTCGTTTTGTTATCGGCTTCTCCTCCTAGCTGCCTCTCTTCTTGCTAATTTTCCCATTTCTATGCAAATTCGCCCTGCGCATGGCGTACAGAGAGCGAGAGCGGCCGTGTGAGAGAGAGAGAGAGAGAGAGGGAGGGAGGGAGAGGAGAGAGAGAGAGAGAGAAAAGAGAGAGAAAGAGAGAGAAAGAGAGAGAGAGGGAGAGAGAGAGAGAGAGAGAGAGAGAGAGAGCACCGTGGGGCTTGTAATTGGCGTGGCCTTCATGTTCTTCTGTTGTATTCTATAGGTTCATCCTTCATCGTGCTTTTTCTTACCCCTCACAGTCACTCTCTCCCCCTCTAATTGAACTTCTGTCTCTCTGTCTGACTGACTGTCTGTCTCTCTCTCTCTCTCTCTCTCTCTTTTCTTCTCTCAGGGTCAACGATACCGTTTTTTTTTTATATCGCAGCCTCGCCTGCCCCCAACTTTTCCTATCCATCCAACCACCCCCTCTTCCCTCTTTCTTCTCTCTGTATGAGCACATGTCATAGAGATGACACGTCATAGATACAGTAACATCGTGTGTGAGA
The DNA here is from genome assembly GCA_039105355.1 of Benthosema pterotum. Classification (NCBI taxonomy): domain Eukaryota; kingdom Metazoa; phylum Chordata; class Actinopteri; order Myctophiformes; family Myctophidae; genus Benthosema; species Benthosema pterotum. The sequence goes on along the minus strand of CM076977.1, from coordinate 49,926,659 downwards.
GGCGAGGGGGCGGCCATGCTGTCTTTTCATTGGTTTTGAATGCACCCCATGCACACAAAAGAGATATATTTCTGCACAGTACCTACGGTATAAAAACCGCACGACCATATGCAGAAAACAAACATAGATGCTGAAGAAGCACTGCAACCGTGTGTGTTCACAAAGCAAACTGAATTCATACAGTACATAGCCTTGGTCGGTATAGGCTTGTTTCCATTAGGCAATACTAATGAAATCATTCATAGAAAATCCTCTGTTGTGAATTATGTGTAAACGAATATCCAAAGACAGCTAAAGGTGTCCACTTTAATGATATGTTTCAGTTTGTTTGTTAATGATATGTTTCAGTTCGTTGAAATACCTTCGACAAAACAGCCTGTATTTTCACATTTCACCATTTCTGGGACTCATTCAGAGATAAATGCATTTAAAGTTATTATTATTTGTCATTTATCAATTATAGTCGCAAGGAGATTTCTGGGCATTGTAGTGCAACCACCACTTAAAGGACTTTAGCTTATTAAGCCTAAAACGACTTTTGAAATGATCAGTAAGGGTTGTCAATCAATCAAAAGTCGTGTGAACTGTGAATGGTTAGGGTTTATGATACATTTTAACAGCGATTTGGTAGGTATAACATGGTTGACGATACGATGCACGGAGATATCGTTTCATTGTGGCGATACGCTACGAGTTGAAATCGATCCAGTAATTTAGAAAACAGTAAACATGTGGATAGTGCAGATTATTTCAAGGGAATCTGTATTATGGTGGATATAAATAAGTAAACAATGATCTGGTAAAGATTGTTTTGTCACCAATTCTTTCCATTGTAAAATGATACGAGACAAATGATATGATAGGATATTTTCTGTTTACAGAACAATATACTTCTTTTAATTTCAAATCGATATGAATACTATATTGTTACACCCATAGCGAATGGCATTCCAGTGCAAACACATGCAGAAACGTTTGTAGGGCTCTCTCTGTGTGTGTGTGTGTGTGTGTGTGTGTGTGTGTGTGTGTGTGTGTGTGTGTGTGTGTGTGCGCGCGCGCGTGTGTTAGCTCGTCACTCCCATTCACTAGCCCTTGGATACTGGAGCTGTTTCCATGACAACGCTGACCCCTGGGAGTCAATGTTTCTTTTTGTTTCGTTCTTTCATGGAGGAGCCTGCTTTAGAATTATCTCTCTCTCTCTCACACACACACACACACACACACACACACACACACACACACACACACACACACACACACACAGTGCGCACCCTTTCTCCCAATTTCTCACACATTTCCGCCATCTTTTTCTTGTCTTTAATTGCTCTCTGTCAGTCAAGGTCTCTCTACCTCAGGGGCGGATCTAGGCATGGGCATGAGGGGGGCAATGCCCCACCTAAATGCCCAGTCTGCCCCACCAAACACGATGGCATGCAAAACAACCCAAGATATTTCAAATTAAAGTGATTATATTTAAAATGATTTGAAACACTACTACCGCTACTAACTAACTACAGCTGTGTCACCACTAAACCAACAGCATTTCATCATCGAAAACAGAAAACTCTCTGAGTCAGACCTTTAGCTTTATGCATGCTGCGTGTCTGGTGCAACTTCAACAACAACTGATGTTACTATTGATGCTTAATTGCCTAAAGTCCTGTAACTGAAAAGGGTATACCATTTTCTCCTGCCCCCCTCAATTGGGACATGTTACATCTGCCCCTGGTCTCTCTACCACTGTGTAGTGTGTGTCTTCCTCTGACACATCATGCTGTGTTGGAACGTTCCACTCTCTGCGTCTATCTATCCCTCATTCCGCACACTGTTATTTCGCGTGTGTGTTCAACCTCTGTCCGACTCTGCGCTTAATTGGAGCTCCTGCATGACAATACGCTGCTGTTCTTTGACAAGTGCATGTTTGCGCGCGCGCACACACACACACACACACACACACACACACACACACACACACACACACACACACTGGCTAAGTCTAAACAGATACAAAAAACAATGTCTCTATGGGAAAGTGAAAATAAGCTATGTTGCTTAATACTTATAACACAATACAGCATGAAGCAAAAAACGAAGACAGGGGTAGACAGCAATTACTTAAAACAATTACAATTGCGAGTAAGTAGTTAGTTGCAAGGGTTATAGGGTAAGGTTTTTGTTAGGGGGTTCTGGAAAGCGTTTAGATAGGGTTAGAGTAGAGTAAGGATTTAGCCTGTTTATCATCGAGCCTAGCTTCCTGAAGCTTGAGTTTGACGTTGTCAGCCCAAGTCTTCACATCTAGAAAATGTAGAAGAATAGTAATGTTGATGTGTATGTTTGCCCACTTTGTTTCCGAAATCCAGGATGGAATTGTGGACAAAAGCAAAAGAAATCTTTAGTTTTGGTGTATTTGGGGCTAATGGTCCATGGTACTCAAAGGTGCCCTGGTATCAAAAAGGTTGCAAACCGCTGGTTTGAAACATTGATTTGCCAAAGGGACGTAACGACTCCTTTCTCTTTTTCCATTTCCCTCATTTCCGCCCTGCTATTTCCTTCCCTTCTCCTGACCCCTTCCCTGCCCTGTCCACCCTGTCTGTCCCCACCTTTCCTCCCTGCCCATGCAGGCCAAGCTGATTGTCCCCAACAGCACGGCGGGGCTGATCATCGGCAAGGGCGGCGCCACGGTCAAGGCGGTCATGGAGCAGTCGGGCGCCTGGGTGCAGCTCTCCCAGAAGCCCGAGGGCATCAACCTGCAGGAGCGCGTGGTGACCATCAGCGGCGAGCCCGAGCAGAACCGCAAGGCGGTGGAGATCATCGTGCAGAAGATCCAGGAGGACCCGCAGAGCTCGTCCTGCCTGAACATCTCCTACTCCAACATCTCGGGGCCCGTGGCCAACTCCAACCCCACCGGCTCGCCGTACGCCAACTCGGCCGAGGTGATGCCGTCGGCGGCGGCCGCCGCGGCGGCCCAGGCCTCGTCCCTGCTGGGCCAGGCCACCATGGCGGGCGTCGGGGCCTTCCCCACCACCATGTCCAGCTTCTCGGGCAACGACCTGCTGACCATCACGTCGGCCCTCAACACGCTGGCCAGCTACGGCTACAACACCAACTCCCTGGGCCTGGGCCTCAACCCGGCCGCCGCCTCGGGCGTGCTGGCCGCCGTGGCGGCCAACGCCAACCCGGCCGCCGCCGCCGCCGCCAACCTGCTGGCGTCGTACGCCACCGACGCCTCCACCAGCGCCGCCGCCCACAACGCGGCGCAGCTGGGCGGCTTCTCGCTGGGCTCGCTGGCGGCCGCCACCGGCGCCACCAACGGCTACATGAGCGCCGCCTCGCCGCTCATCGCCTCGTCCCTGCTGGCCACCGAGAAGCTGGCCGAGGCGGGCGCCAAGGAGGTGGTGGAGATCGCCGTGCCCGAGAACCTGGTGGGGGCCATCCTGGGGAAGGGAGGCAAGACGCTAGTGGAGTACCAGGAGCTGACCGGCGCCCGGATCCAGATCTCCAAGAAGGGCGAGTTCATCCCGGGGACCCGGAACAGGAAGGTCACCATCACGGGGTCGCAGGCCGCCACGCAGGCCGCGCAGTACCTGATCAGCCAGCGGATCACCTACGAGCAGGGCGTACGCGCCACCAACCCGCAGAAGGTGGGCTAAGAGAAAGAATGAATCAAACCCTGACAAAGCCACTTGAGGAGGAAAAAAAAGAGAGGGGGAAAAATCAAAAAAGGAAAAGAGTGGGGGCTCGGGGAGGAATACAAAAAAAAAGGGAACCCGGAAAAAAAGGAGAGAGGAGAGCGATTAAGAATGTTTTGGAAGAAGGAATCGTCCACAATGCGTTTTCTTCGGTGTGTTTTCAGTATTCTCTATTACGAAAAAAAAAATTAAAAGTCATTTTTGTTCCGCGGTGCAAAAATGTCGCCTATGAGACGACGACGAGAGGAGGAGGAGGGGAGAGAGAGAGGAGCGAGCGTCACGCTGAGAAACCAAGAAAACTAAGAAAAAAAAACGTGTAAAATGTAAATAAGGTTTTAATACTTCTATGTCTTGATCTTTCGGGATTACTTTTATTTTGTTGTTTTTTTTCGTTTTTAGTAAATTAAGCTGTCTGTTCGTTCGTTTGTTCTCGTGTGTTGTCATGGACAGAGCTGAATGCCATGTCGAACGGGGCTGAGGGTTCCGCCTGAGGAGGCGAGGGGGGGTTATAGGTGGGAGGGGCCGGTGGGTGAGTGGGGGGAGGCAGGGGTCGGAGGTCACAGGGGTAACCACCCACCCCCCAACCCCTTCCCTGGAGAGGCCACACCTCCCCCGGCCCTCCCCCTGTGGCCCAACAATATGTTTTCTTTTGTTTTTAGTTCTTGATTTGCCCTCCGTTCCTATATATACCCCCTTACCTTTGCCCCTGCCCCTTTCACGACCCCCTCCCCCCCACGCCCCCTTAGAAGGGTTTGATAATAATGAATGAGACTGTAATTTTAGGAAAAAAAAAAAAAAAACGGTGCGAGTGAAAACGCGTCTCCGTCGCGGGGGACGTTTCTTCACCACCACCACCACCCCCCGTGTTCCCCCTTGTAATGTATCCCAGAAGCAGTGCAGTGATGTGCGGGGACAGGGCTGGGAGGACGGACTTAAACAGCGCTGTAAGTAAGACTGCCCCGCCCCTCCCCCGGCCCCGCCCCCCTTCCCTTCTCTAGACTTGCGACGGAATGCCCGAGGCGCACGTTGATGACCTCACACGTTATATAGTCGGAAGAATTCTAGAACCAAGAGAGAGATAACTGTACAGGCTACACTGCAAAAAAAAAGAAGAAAAAAAAGCGCACATTAATCTGTGGCATTTTTTTTTTTGTATCTGCGAGGAATTTTTTTGCAGTCCGCTATGATGGTTACAATTAATGTTGTTGTCATGGTTATAATTATGGTAGTAATCTTCGTCATTATCGTCATTATTTATTAATATGACTTCACCCATAAAAAGTTATTATTATTTTTTAAAAAATCTGTGAATTCAGGTTGACATGAATGTAAATGAAACTATTTTTTTTATTTGAATATTTTTTCTTCTTTTTTTAATTTAAGTGGATTGAAGATTAATAGTAATGTTACATAGTGTAATATATGTCTTATTTAAGTCCAGGAAAGAAAAGCCGCCCCCGTACAGGGCACTGAGATCGTTACGATGAAGGATCCCTTTTTAATCCAGTCAAAGAACCAGAGCAGGAAGAACAACACACTGAATTGAAACACCAATAGAATGCCACGTTTGGTGCTAGAAAAAAGGGAATTTATACAGTATATCTAGTATGCAGACTGCAGCGAGACCTCTACAGCAGCGACATGTGTTCTACAACGAGTGTTTCTACAGTTGGGCAGAAATCTTGCACGTCCCAAACACGTACTTTTCATTTGTTTGATATTTATCATTAATATTTAAATAACGGTATAACCCACAGATGGACTGAACCAAACCAGGCAACCATAGCTTGGGGCAGGCGATATGCTGACCTACATATGGCCGACCTACACAAAACCACGAAACCGAGTGTAAACCGTAATTCGGTCTACACTCGGTGTAAACCAAATGTTACACTCGGTTTACACTCGGTTTACACTCGGTGTAAACTCAGTGTAAACAGAGTGTAATTCGGTCTACACTCGGTGTAAACCAAATGTTACACTCGGTTTACACTCGGTGTAAACTCAGTGTAAACCAAATGTTACACTCAGTGTAAACCGAGTGTACAAAGCCACAAAACCGAGTGGTTATGGCATGAACACATTTCGCAGGGTGGGAATGTGGGAATGGGAATGCAGGGTGGGAATGCATGCGTTTGACTGTAACTGCTGATTTTTTTTTTTTATTGCGAAAATGCGCTCTTACTGGTCAAACTGACAGATGTGTGTTCACCCATAAATAGAAGACATTTTGTCGAATCAATTATCTGGATTAATTCGATAAAAAGCCAAATTATTTAAAAAAGCCAAAACATGGGACATACAAGGTTTTTGCCCAAAGATCAACAATAGGCGGTAGCACTCAGACCCGCATACTGTACTGCACTGTATAGACTTGAGGGTTATCTCCATGTAGGTGGAATGCAATATAAACGCCACACTATTCTGCCATGGCTATACTCGCCCCACCCCCAACCAACCACACCCCCCCTATACCCTAGAGATGCTATCGCAATGCAGTTCAGCTACAATATCAGAACTAAAAGCCGAGGTTGTGAAAGTGTTGACTAAGAGATTATTAGTTAGCCAGGCTCAGATGATAAGACAACCGAGCAGGCAGGGAGTTGATCTGCTCTGTGGTCTATGTTGGTTTTTATTCCAGGCTACAATGAACCTACTGGAGAGAGAAACACACACAGGAGCACTTATTGCCAACAATATACTACTGAGAGAAAAAAAGAGACGTTGAATATAGAAAACACTGAAACATGATGGTTGAACATTATGTCGGGTTTAGTCTTTCTTTGTTGTTGTTGTTATGTCTGGGGTGCGCCGCTGCGGAGTCCGTCCGATGCAGTTTCGCCTCTCTTTTAGAAGTCGATCCGCAAAAAAAAAAAAAAAAAAAAAAAAAAACGAGGCAGTGTTACGTTGCATATCAATGAAGGAGATATGAAACAGCTTCCCCCCTCGATTCCCCTCGTATCCCCTTATATCAAGCAACCCGTTCCTTTTTGCCGACGAGAGGGGCTAGACGTGAGATGTTTTCAACTTTTGCCGTCCTTTTCTAACATCCCAAGGGGGAGGTTCAAGCTCCCTTTTTTCTGCCTCAGGCAAAACTGCATGGTTTTTAATCACACGTCGTGTCCCCTTGGCAACAGATCTACTGCCCACTGTTAGACCCAGGAGGCTGCTGAAGATGCTGTTTTTTTTTTGTTCTTGTTTTATTTTGTGTGGTCAGTCATTGAGTTTTATTTTATTATTATTTTTTTTAACAATCAGAGTACACTGAATCTTTCGTCTTAATGCACTGTGAAGTAAGCGAGCAAAGCAAGCAAGAAAGCGATTCGCTTGGCCTATGAGGCCAGGGGTGTTTGTGTGTGTGCTGTTATACTTTAGGGGTCCTTGTGATTAGATGGTTTCATAATGGCAGGGAACAATTACATATACCGTATATGAAATACATGTGGTATAACTTGTCAGAAAAAAATAAATAAACTCATCAGGAATACACGTCATATCTAGATTTCACGGCGCAGCAGGAGTTAAGAGCATAGACTGAGAAATCAATCCGTTGAGATCCGCAAATTTGCGCTCGGATCGTTTCGATTGGAATTTTACACGTTGCCATGGAAAAGTGTTTGTTTTTGTTTGTTTTTTGACTCGAGGGTGGGACATGGCGGGAGTCTATGAAGTGCAGCTTAAAGAGACAGTGATAGTGCTGTAGCTTTTTTGAATGATTTGATGTACCAATGTCACTTTTTTCCACTATATATATATAATATATCAGCTGTTGTTGTTTTGTTTTTTTTTTTTTTTAATAAACAGTTGATCATGAATATCCTGCAGGCAAAAACCTTGGACAGCTATACTGCAGTCCTATACGAGAAGAGTGTTGGAATGTAAAAGCTAAATATGAGGAGGGGGTGCATTTGTTTTCCCTGCAAATCAACGCAAAAAAAAACGAACAAAAATTTGGCATGGGTGGGGCGGGGAAATGTCCACTCACACATAAAGCGGATCGTACTGTACATCGTTTGAACCCAAACGAACCCGCCCCCTTCCCCCCAGATCCAAAAACCAGCCCCACAAACCACACGGTGCTCTCGTTGCGAACGTGTGGGAACCCTCCCTGACAGGAGCACCACCACTTCAAGGGCATATCTACCACACAAACTTGGTAAGGAAAAGAAAAGGAGGCTTCTTTACTCCACCATCTAACAACAACCATCTTACACTCTCCTCACCCCGTCACACACACCTCTCAACCCCCCGCCACCAACCCACCCCCCTTTCAGTGCACCCCCCACGCCATTTCTGACACAACCTTCTCACCCAGACACCCCCTTTTTTGTCCTCTCCAAACCACACATTGCTCTCATGGGTGACTAATGTCTGGTGTTATAACGATCAATGCATGTCTGCTGCTTGCCCTTACAAAAAAAAAGAAACGCCAGTACGGCCACAGTACTACTACGTACTACCACCACACGGGGGGGAAAAAAGTCATATCAGTCTCTTTTCTTTTGATCTGCTTGACCCAGTTGGACCTCAACGGCCACTGGGGGTTAGTGACCACACATTGGTTCTTGTGCGCCTTTTTTTTAGTGGACCGTTGCTTTAGGGTGACCTCTAGTATATGAAGTAAAAACAGCATCTTTTGTAGAGGGCCTCTGCTAGTTTGGATCAATACTGTTTCTGTTTGCATATTCCAGATGAGAACATTGTCGCGGATTTTGCTAAGTATAAAGGATGCCTGTGTATTTGAGAGGATCATTGAGGGATACATGTTGTGGTTGCTGTCAGTGGTTAGCATTTGACTGGATTTATGAAAACTGTGACACAAACAAACATCTTTAGAACAGTTGGGGAATCCTGAGTGAGAAGACGGTCGTTTGTTTGGCTTGTTTGTTCCTTTTTCTTTTAAGTCGTCAGTCTGACGACTTCGAGTCTTTCTTGTAGGGGCAGCCGTTTTAACATGACTCTGTCAAGTGGAGATCTTACATAAAAAAATGTGATGAGTACTGGAAGCAATACACGTAGTGGCATGTCGTCTTGTCCTTTTATCCTCTGCAGTAGATGCTTTGGGATTTTACCTATAGGTGTTTGAATAGGTTTACATAATTACAACATTTTAATTTGTCGAAAAATGCTGCTATTTAATAATAAATGATGTATTAAAATACACACACGGTTAAAACATATCGGATCCGTCCTTTAGCTGCGGTGAGGCTAGTTTTGAGAGGAGATGTAATAAAAAAAAAGCTCTGTTATAAGCTGGTTAAGTTAACAATAGAATAATTGCGACGTGATCAAGTACAACCTGTGCCAAAATAGGTTCTTTACAGAGTGAACTGTAAATGCATTGATTTAAACACCATTAGATATGAAGAAACATACTTTTATATGAAAAAAGAGGAGAAAAAAAAATGTGAAAAGTGCCAAAACATCAACATATTTATAAATCACATAGGAAGGGAATAGTCCCATGACAGTTTTTAAGAACTAGGCAAACTTATTAGACAAGAGCGTCTCCGTATATGTTTGTTTAAACCCTCTTTGTTAACTTGCCATGAGAGGTGGGAGCCACCGCGTTAGCCAGTCCGCTGGGAACTACGTTTCCCAGAAAGCAACAGCACTATGACTCTGGGGCTAGAGGAATCACTATAGCGATAGGTTAGCATTGTAATGCTAAAACGTGACTAGCTAGCATTCTTAAATACAGCCTTTTTATAGTTATGATGAAAATGTATTTTGTGGAAATAGATGTTATCTTTTTTGCACGTCTATATTGCATGATATCCAAGTGAAACGTGGACAAAAAATATATATAAGAAACAAAAGTAAGTGTAAAAAAAAAAGATAGGCAATGTGTGTCGTTCATTTTCAGAGACAAATCTTTGCATGCCAATAATGGTAGAGCATTTTGATTTTCTGTTACACATTTTTTTATTTTAAAACCTTTGTTTAATTTGTTTGATTTATTTTTATTTTGTCTTTGAGTCACAGTCCACATGTAGGCCATAGATGAACAAAAATGTCGATTGAACGTTACACCTGAATGAGTATTTTGCCATCCAAGTTGTCTAGGCCTTTCATAGGCACAAACCTTCGATCAAATCAGATGCTTTTTCTTGATCTACTGAGAGTGCTTCTACTGAACCTTCAGGATAATTTACAAACGCGCAGTGTCGTCGTGCATTTCAAATGAAAACTGAGATTGTCCATGAATGTAGTCATGATGCACCTCTGCATACGTTTGCATATCACTCTTCCTGACCATTGCCATGCGGTGGATGCTTTGTTGTCTGCTTTATGTGTTTTGTATTCAAACCATTACTACCGTTCGAATTTGGCTGTGCCTCTTCAGAGGTTCACCCTATAACTTGATATAGTGTTTTATCTTGTTTTCCCCCCTTTCTGATCTCTGGCTTGTCTTGTCGTAACAGTAGATATGCACCTTATAGAGGCCTCGAGTTTGAGACATGGAGCCCCCGCCTCCAGCATGACAGCCATTAATGTTAGAGTAACATAAAGAAAGTCAGTGACTCATAACAGTTCAAGAAAGAGCCACAGAGAGAAATCGAAAACGATGGTGGGGGAGGTTGCATTCACAGATAGATCTTCTGCACTATACTGTCCCATCAGTATTTCTCAAGTTTGGGACGCAATCTAAATTGTATTTTTGACTCTCTCTCTTGTTCACTCTTTCTCCACTTTATCAGTCTCTTGCGAACACCCGGGTCTATATCCCTATGGGGATGATGAACAACATTTCATTTTGGCTGTGAATTCTGAAGCTTTGATGTTTGACAAATTAACGTTGTGGGGGGGGATGGCCTCGGCTGAAAAACGACATATTGGTGCCATTTACCGCTTCTTTATAGCGACGATTTGCACTAGTGTAGACTTTTCTTGTTTAAAAAAAAGAACTGTGTCGGCGGGGCCCAGCTGAGGTGGGGGGTTAATGTGTGAGCCTAATGTAGATTGTGTAGCTTTTTTATGGTATCTGCCGTGTGTATTTAGATGTGCATGCTATCTCCCTGTCTATTCCTCTCTCTATCTCTCTCCCCATCTCTCATCCTTAGCTCTCCTACTTTTTCCCTTCTCCCTATTTCTCAGTGATGTTGTCTGCTTCAGGCTAGCATTGTGATGTCGCTTGTCTGTTGCAGCAGATTATAGCGATGTTTTTTTCCGTGGAGCGATTCGCAAACTTTACAAAAGCCCACCTGCCCTAGCAATTCTTGGGTGGGTGGTTGACTTGACTCTTTGACCTACAGTACATAGCGCTCAGCTACAAGCATCACAGCTACTGCCCCCCCCCCCCCCCCCCCCCCCCAAAAAAAAAAAACCTCAGACCAGACCCAATCCCACCCAACCCACCCACGCACGCACCACCCAACCACCCACCCACCCACCTGGACGACCCCCATACACCTTCAATATCGATCCATCACTAACCACAACCCCCCACCCCTAAGGGTCTCCCATAGCTTGGGCCCTATCGAAGCACCAGCAACTGTAGACTGCATTTGTCATATCACTGTTTTATATTTGTTTTATTTGTTTCTGTTCTCTCTCTTTTAGTTTCTTCTTCTGCTGTTTTTTGTTTGTTTGTTTGTTTGTTTCGGAGGGGGTGGGCTTAGAGGGGGTGGGGGGGGTTATTTTTCCTGACACATTTTGATGTTTCTCTAACCTAGACCAATTCTAACAAAATACCATTCATGTGTAGCTTGTTTACTGCCCTCGTCTTTGCCCCCCCTTCTGCCCTTTTTGCACTTTCAAAGCCCCTTACCACCCCGCCGCTCCACCACCACCACCACCATCATCAACCTCACCTGTGCTGAGCAGCCACGCCCTCTCTGACGACACAACACACCTGCCCTCGTTATCCTCCCTCTGCCCCTTCTCCTTCGATCTCTCCCCCCCAGTGCCAAAACAGAACAGAATGAACGAGAGAGAGAAAGAGAGAGAGAGGGAGAGGGAGGGGAGAAAACAAAACAAAACAAAAACAGGAAAAAAAAGAGAACCATTCCAGACGTTTTTTCCGTTCTTCTTTGAGTTGTTCGTTGTGTGTTGGACATCACATCCGGGAAACGCGCCACCCATGAAGCCAGCAGCATGCTCTGCCGCCTCCTCATAACAAAAAAAAAACAAACATGGTCGCTCATGATGCCACCCACAAAACTGAACTTCTTCTTCTTCCTCCTCGACTATACCACCAACATGCCACCAACCTCCCAAACCACCACACCACCACCACCACCACCTCTCCCACTACCACCACCACCACCACAGAGCTGTAAACCCGACAAAAAAAAAGGATTAACCCCCATCATCTCTCTGCAGGCTGGCTGTGATCTCTATACACCTACCTCCTGTCCCCCCCGTCTACCTATAGAAACTCACTCATACCAAACTTGCTTTTTCCCCCCCCTAATTCTTCTGTCCATCTCTGCAGCCTTGTGTGTGGGGGGAACTTTTTTTTTTCTCCATTGATATCGTGTGCCATAGTGTTGGTTTGGGACGGTGGGGACGGAGGGGAGGGGAGGGGGGCCGGGGCACCTTTTCACTTTTCCTCACAGCCCCCCATGCATCCCCTCCCACCACCACCCGCGCCCCCCATTCCTGACCGCCAGCCAACACCACTACCACCCTCCTCTACGCCCCCCCACTAGAGTCTTTCGGTTTCCATTTGTTTTTTGGTTGTTGTTTTTTTGTTTTTTTTTTGGGGGGGGGGGGGGGGGGGGGTCTCGATGGGAGAGAAAAATCCATATTCTCTAACAATGATTTGTTTCGTTTGTCTGTTTTAACATTCAAACCCACGCCCGCCCGCTACATATCACGCAAACCGTGTCGAGGAGTGTAATTCTACCTACCTACCTACCTACCGCACCAAAACCCAGCCACGTCGCCCATCCTCCTCTGTCTTCTCGAACTTTGAACTTTCACCCTTCATGAACTTTATTATTGACCCTCCTCCTCCTCCTCCTCCTCCCCCTTCTGTGTTCACATCCAGCTGTTTTTTGGACGGTAACTCTCCATTCCATCTTCCCCCAAACTCCCCTCGAACAACAAAAAAAAACCTCTTTGAGACTGTGCAATGCTATAGCTGACACGATTGGAATTTTTTTGTTTGTTTGTTTGTTTGTTGCTCATCATTGGGGGACGATTTCTCTGAGATATAAGTAAAAAAAAAATCTGAAAAAGAAAAACTACAAAAAAAATGATGAAAAAAATACTTGAAAGGAACAAAAACAAAACAAAAAAAAAAACTAAAAATAAGAAATGCAGACAAACAAAAAAAGGGAAAACACTAAACAACTGTTTCTCCACGATTTCATTTTTTCTCTCTCTCATTGTAAATATATTTTTTTTTGTCAGAATTCTTATTGCCGAGCTGTAAAGAGAGACGTTGTTTGCGCAGAAATCGGGGCCGGCAGCATAAAGATGAATTAGTGGAAGCAAAAAAAATAGACGATCACTTCCGTTTTTTTCTGTATTTGGCGAGTTAGGTAATAACGCCTGTATATTGGCTATACTATAGTTCTACTGTGTTCTAGGCCTGTGCTGTGGTGACTAGTGTTGATTATCAACTGTGTTCACTGTTTAGCTTCCCTGTTTAGCTAGCCACGTCCATAGATAACTGTTCTCATTTGAAAAAAACAAAAACAAAATAACAATACTAACCCTGGTGTAGTCTGAGCCATATCCATCGCCAGCTTGTTTTGTGCGTTCATTTATCTTCTACTGGCAGTAATAGTGGCACTAGAATTTTCTCTGTCGAAGCCATAGTTGTGGGGAAAAAAAGACAAACGCATGCTTGTGTTTTAAACAGACGTCAAATGTTACTAGGGCTCCAACTCTTCTTGGACGTTTGACAAGAAGACTCGGGAAGGTGCGAACTGTAAGAGGTTGAGCCGCTACGTTTTTTTGTGCAATACAGTCCTAGTTTACATATAATGTGGGATGTTCACGTGTAGAAAGACAAGGAAAAAAAAAACGCTACAGGTGCCGTGTACGGACGGACTGCATATCAAACCGTCGTTGACGGTTGAGCCTGTAGTAGACACATTCTAGTGGCATATCTCTACATGTTTTTGCGTCTCTCTCTCTCTCTAACACGGGGATATTTGAAAGTATGAATCTGAAACTTCATGATGATAGAATAGACTCTATTTACCATATCATCACATTGCTCTGAGCTCCACTCTTGATTTATGCTGCCTGCCCCATCGCCTGATAACACCACATGAGCTATTTATTTCTCAGACTATTATCATCATTATTATTATTAATATTATTATTATTATTATTATACTATTAATAAATAACATCGTTACAAGAAAAAGGGAACGACTGGAAAAAGGTGAATAATTATTATTGTTTTGTTTTTATTTTTTTTTTTTTTAGGATTTTAGTGGTTGCTTTAACAACATTCATTAACTGACTTAAAGAGTATTGGATATTTAATGTAATTGTAGCATTGTGTTTGTAAAGAGAAAAAAAAACCTAGTGAGTTGTGTTTCTTGACTTGTGGAATACCAGTGAAGTGGGCAATCTAGTGCTAATATATATGAGGTCTTTTTTTTAAGGATTCTTTATTTTTGCGACAGCAACAGCAGTCATTATAAATGTTCATTTTAGCATCACCTGTCTTCTGTTGTCTTATTCTTCACCTTCCACCACACTCTGCATCATCACAAGTAACACATCGCAAAGTCTGGGGGTGGGTACGACTGTGTGTGTGTGTGTGTGTGTGTGTGTGTGTGTGTGTGTGTGTGTGGGTGTGGGTGTGGGTGTGGGTGTGTGTGTGTGTTCCTCTTGTGAGTGTCTGCACCTAGTAAAATCCTTGGTGTTGATTTAATTACGTGAATTCCAGTTATTGAGTGTACAAATGGCTTCCATTTTCTTCCATTTGTACAGTAGGAGTGAAATCAATTCACGGCAGGCGTCGCGGAAGTTCTGTTTCTGTTGATAGCGACAGTTATAAATCTGGCACGACAGATGTTTGTTATTTTGGTTCAACTTATGATTTTGCAACCGCGGCATAGGTCGCGCCAGTGATGCATAACCGTATAAACATATCCAGTGCTCGTGGTTAGGTTTAGGCATTGTTTTTACTGATTATATGTATAGGTTTCATGCATAGGTTTTTACTGTTTTCATGTTTTTACTGATTTTTTGTTCAGGGTTAGGTTTAGTAGAGAACGGTCGTGGCAGATGGCCAAAACGGTCGACCTTCGGTCACGACAGTTCTAAAAACTCTCAGTAATAAAAACGTTCAGTCATGAAACACCACAGTTTGCCAACCGTCGCAACACCTGCCATGGTTGGGAATTGATTTCACTCTGTCTCTATTTGAACTCTATACTGCGTTCAATTAACACTGAGCGTTTTTTACTGTAAGAATGTTTCTATCCACCTCTCAGTTGATGTGTGTGCATAAGCCATAAGTGCCCGTGCGTGCGCGTGTGTGTGTGTGTGTGTGTGTGTGTGTGTGTGTGTGTGTGTGTGTGTGTGTGTGTGTGTGTGTGTGTGTGTGTGTGTGTGGGTAACGGTACGTGAGTGCTGAGGGTCGGGGGGGTGGGTGTTATGTCCACTTCGTCCACCTACAAGCTAAAACCTGTCAGGTTTTCCATGTCTTTCGATGGAAGCTCCTGACGTTATAGCTGCAAACCCTCATCATGTGATCTGACTTTCAACATAACTCCTTTCAAATCCAAACCAAGCCAATCACTTGTTCCACCACTACTCCCTCAACCCCCCCCAACCCCTCCCCCCTGCCCTGCGCCATCCTTTTTGCTGCACAAACCACGTCAGTCCCATGTGATGTTTCTCCATCGATAACATACTACTGTCACGATCTACTGTTTTACATGCTGCCAGCGGACCTGGGAGAAATGCACGTTTAAAACGGTGTTTTCAAATAATAATGTATGAAAAACCCTGCTTGAGCCCTTCTCTTTTGGGTGTGCGCTTAATTTTATTATTATTTTTTTTAAGTTCATGTGGTGTTTTCACCTTTGAGGATGTATATTATGTGTGAAATCGATCACATCGTCGAGCACATCTTGATGATGTGATCGATTTCACACATAATATACATCCTCCAGCTGATCCGGTACGATTGCTTTGAATTCGAACTGCTTTGAGATGAAGCGCTTGCCTTTTTTCCCCTAACCGACGTATTACGTTTTCTATTATTATTATTTTTTTGGAAATCCCATTTTAAAACGGCGTATTTCAACCCCCCAGGTCCGCATTCCACATTCTACTGTTCATACTACTGTGCGTGCTGCATTGTACTACCTTGCCAGGTTCCAATTCCACCTTAACCCGTCTCCATGCCAACCGCAGAGGAGCCAGTTGCACGGCAACCAGCTTCACCCGCAAAAAAAAATACAACAACCATCTTCCTCAACTACCAGAGGCCACGCCCACCCGAATACGATCGTTCTGTAGACGACGAGGTAGAGGAAGAGAGAGAGAGAGGCTATAGGAAGGTGAAGAGAATGAAAAGAAAATAATAATAGAGGTGATTCTCAGGGTGTCTTCTTAAAACGTAGTTCTACTGTCTTGTTCAGTCTGTTTTTGTTTTTTCTTTAGTCTCCGACAGATGTTCCTGTTGACCCAAAATGAGCCCAAAGATGGTACTATGTCTAGAAAACAATGTCCTTGTAAGATTGATGGATTGATTGATGACCACTGACCAATTCCTTTCGATCGACTTGATTGATTAGATCGACCAATTCTCCCGAGGGGACGCTCCTGCGCTATACAGTCAGCCGGGGGTGAATACGAGACTAGCCGACGCTGTAACTAATGTTTACAACCCAAACGAGACCAACAACGCTGTTGAAAAAAAAAGAATGTCTAGGACTTAAAAACTAAGAAGGAAAAGAAAAAAAAAACACAAAGAGACAAATCTCCAAAGAGTACTTTGTTTCTAAAAAAAAAAATGAGACTTTTTTTCTCCTCTCGCTTACTATCTCTATGTGACATGAGGTAATGTAATTCTTGTTACAATCATTGCATGTGGATATTTCTTTTTTGATTTGCAATGAAAAAAAAAAGATGTTAGAAGAATGGATGGTACTTCTGTGACGTCAGTGCAACGTTGGGAGCGCCGACGCCAAGCGAATCAATGTCGGCATCTTTTCTTTTCTTTTTTTTTAAGTGTTTTTTTCCTGTCACAGTAAGCTGTGCTTATGGACCAATGAATGCTAAATGTCTGACCATAAAAAGCTGTAAAGGTTTTGTTTATTTGTAAATGGTTATGGGTTAAAAAAAATAAATCATTGAAGCAAATTATCATCTTTAGTCTTAAAGCTTTAGAGACCCTATACATCTATCCTATATCAGTGCCAAACGTAATGCTGTTAAAGGGGTAGTTCACTTTTTTTTAAACTGTATGAAATACGTGCCTTTAATATAGTGTTTCCTACTGTATTAATTGATGTCCAGACTCCCATGGTGGGAGTTCTGCTCTGGTTTTGGTGAAATATGGAGTTTTGGGGGGGTTACTGGGGCCAAAATGTGTCCAAAAAATATTTTCTTAGTATTATTGACCCATTTCTAAAATATTAGCACATCCTTTGTTCATTTTTGACCCCTCTATCACAGAGAACTATGTATTTTGTGTCCATATCACTACGCCCAAAAAGTAGTTCCATGTGATAAGAGGGTCAAAAATGAACAAAGGAGGATCTAATATTTTAAAAATAATTCAACAATACGCATTACTTTTATTATTTCATGGATTAATTTACTTTTACTGCGCAGCCCCAGTGACCCTCACTAAATAACCAGAACTACTTAATATTAACCAAAACCAGAGCAGAACTCCCACCACGGGACCACTGTAATCAATTAATACAGTTGACACCACTATATTAATGGACAGTCTTCCATACAACTTAAGTTCTAAAAATCTGAACTTTCCCTTTAACCATACACTGTGCAGAGGTAAGTTTGATACTCAAAAAAGGTTTAAGATGTGGCACCTGGTATTGTGCGTAATGTTAACGTTAGACATAGAGAGGCCATAACATCATATCTTGAGACAGGTGAAGGAATTATTGCAGGTGTTTTCTCTCTGTTTTCCAAGGTAAAACATTCAGAGTTGTATAGTTGAAAACCTCCTTTTCACACCTTATCACCTTCCTCACCGAGCGCATCACACAGTCAGTGTCACATTCAAAAAGTGGTCTTTTTTCCAACTCTCTCTTTGACATGTTTCATCAACCAACAACCGTCCTGTTGCACCCACCAGAGCCATCCAGTCAACAAACACCGTCCTGCATCCAACCATGATTCCACAAACCAGCACCACCACCACCTGCGACCTCCTGGCCCCAACCCCCTGAAAAAAACCTTCTCCGCTGAACCATCACCTTGGGGGGGGGGCGGGGGTCCCTTT
Organism: Benthosema pterotum; assembly: GCA_039105355.1. NCBI lineage: Eukaryota > Metazoa > Chordata > Actinopteri > Myctophiformes > Myctophidae > Benthosema > Benthosema pterotum. The sequence goes on along the minus strand of CM076977.1, from coordinate 49,908,572 downwards.
GGGGGGGTCACGAGTCGTCGTCACACACACACCCCCTGCAGTCACTACTCACACCATGGTCCGGCCAAAACCTGTCTCACTCTCTCTCCATAATACGCCTCTAAAGAAGCTCCTCCAGCCCACGACACGACGAGTAACGTGGGTGATACGCACAGTTATACACACAAACACACACACACACACATTCCTGAAATGGGGAATTCCGTTAGGACGTACGTCCACGTTACCAGGCAGCTAAATTAACCCACATTTCCAAAAAAATCACCTCAATTGAGACCAAATTGACCCCTCGCCGCTATGCTGACGGAAAAAAAAAAGTGAAATGTCCGCCGGTGCGTCGTTGTGCCTTAGTTCATCCCCTGCCAAAGGGGTTTCTAGAAAGAGGCTTTGGGGTCAGAACTTCAGAAGGACCTGTAGGAGGTAAGTTACTACAAGGAATTCTTTACACTGAGGTGACGTGGTATTTTTTTGGGACTAGTAGCCAGAAAAATATCAGTCCGTGTGGAATGTTTACATGATGTAAAGAGGTACTGAGAAATGACAAAGAAAAAAAAAAGTGTGTTCAGATTTTCTATTTTCTAAGCAATCCTGTCCTTGTGGAGCAAATAAAGTTTGAATTACTGTAATCTCTGAAAGGATAGTGAATTCATACTGAATGAGTTGTTCATTGGTAACCAATAAAATTGAAATTACAATGAATGTGTCACAGCTAAGATCAGTAACACCATGTATATGCAGCATCTGGTAAAATGTATCTAATCAACTTTGCTGTAATGTATTCTGGTTTTAACTGGAGTGTCTATAAAGCTTGTTGCTCATGGTAACTGTAATCCTCACCCCAAACACAACCCGAGTGAAAACACATTGGGCTAAGGGACCATTTATTATTTTTATTAAGGGGAAATAACATAAACTTCAGCTTTTTCATTTTTTTAGTGCCCACAAATTATCGGAGCTTTAATGTCAATTGCTCTCAGGAACAGCTTGTTTGATTTTGTCCTCATAATGATGTCATCAATGCACCCTGCTTTCTATAGTTCCTCCTCTCATCTTCAGTTCCAAATTTGCATTTCTACTTTGTTTATAATGGCCACCATTGTTGATTTTCCAAGTTGACATGAAATTTAAACAAGCCTGTTTTTTTTAGGAAATTTCTAGGAAATATGAAATATCCTGCATATCAGCGCCCCCACCACCTCAGGACATTGTGGTACTGCAGCTAAACTGTCCATGAAGAAATTACAAAGACTGGTTATATCAGTGGTGAATGAGGCTCAAACCATTAGAAATAAGCTTGAGAGACATATACTGTACAATATGATATCAAGTATTACAGACAATTTTAGGAATCCATGTTATGTGCACTTTAGCACTAACATTAAAGGACCACTAAACCCCCTTTTTAACCCTTCTACATAGAATAGGTCCTCACTAATATACTGTACATGATAAAATACCATTGTTTGTCCTACTCAGTCTGTGTCTTATAGGATGGCTGTGGGGAGTTTAGAAACCTCTATTCAGCAGATTTTTTTTCTTTTAAGATTCTTGGATTCCCATCGATGATGTCACTGGAAGACGGGTTTCTGAACTGCCCACAGCCCTGCTGTGTAAATTAGTGAGTACTAGAGTTCTCAACGGGCCTGAAAATTGAGACCCGGCCCTAACAGATCAGGCCCAAAGCCCGGCCCGGCCCAACGAATTAGCATAGTTTTTAGGCCCGACCTGGCCCTACAATCTCGGGTCGGGTCGGGCCTAGTCAGGTTTGGGTAGAATTTGAGCACTCTACACTGAGTAAAAGTGAAATTACCAATCAGCATCATCTTCATAAGAGGTAAATACACAGACAGAACAGAATTGTTATTTTTATCATAATAAAATAATTCAATATACTGTATATTGCTTTCTACATCGAGCCCTAGGCCCGACCCGGCCCTACTGATCTGCATACATTTTAGGCACGAGCCCGACCCCAAAATGTCGGGTCGGGTCGGGCCCGGTCGGGTATTCACTAGAGTTTGAGAACTCTAGTGAATACCACCTATTAAATGAAGATATGTTGAAAAGTGGTGAAGTGGGTCCTTTCAAAGCATATGTTTTTAACCTGGTTTACTAGCATTTTACGCTAGCTGAAGCCTCCATGGGAACAGTCACTTCCCTCTTAACCACACCACAGCCTGAACAAAACTGAAACGGATCGAGCACTAACATTTCGAGTAGTTCGACTGCACGAAACTTTACAAAAAAGCAGCAGCTATATCAAAGCTTTTGCTTTGATATTCCGTTGACCTATTTTCCAACAGATAGAGAGCTAGATCAGGCACAGAACAGCCAGTGTGACAGCTACAATGATAAAGTATCTCCATCTTTCTACTATAGGCCTGGTGGTACCCCTTATTTAGATCTGAGATCCCACTGTAAAACTAGGGCGCTAGGCTATACGTCTACCACCTGTGTGTCTGCTGGCTGCAACAATTACAATATCCCAGAAGAAAAAAAAACCTTACTGCAGACAGTTGGCAACCTAAAACCAGGTCTGAGAGATAAGACTCCAGGAGTAATTGAAGCTAATATTTCTATATTTGTCCAGGGCATATGGCTCCACTGGTGTTATTGTTAAGAATAGCTCTGTATACGTAGGTGGTACTGAGCTGCTATTCATCCGTCTTTGTCAGCATTCGCCACTGGTACCACAGTTAATGATGCACACAGCACCTCCAGGGGCCTGCATATTGATTTCCCTTCCTCCTCCTCCTCTGTTCTTTTCACTTCGTTTTTTTTTTTCATGTTCCCGCTTTTCATTTGCAGTCTAAGAATGGATCCTGTTACTCCCCAAAGAGTTGCTCCCTCATGTGATTCCCAAGTTGTTCCTGTGAAGTAGGGGTGGAAGATGGATGGTCTCTGGCATACGTGCATATAGAACACATAACACATAAGGTGTTATGCTTATACTTGGAGCTCGTTGTGGCCGACAAGGTACTACACACCTGACTCCATTTATAATGGGAAAACATATTGCACTGTGGCAGAATGGGTATAGCACAGTGTGGTACAGTACCTTTACGGCACAGTACCTTTAAACGCTTAAACCGTATACTGCGTTAAAGGACCATGTCAGCCCTTTTGCCACCAGAGCTTATGTTAATGATGTTTAGGACACATGGAACACTTTCTTGGGGGTTTTATGCGTATGTTGAACAAGTCACTCCTCCATGCAGCCTCTCCACTACACTGAAAGTACTACACTGAAGGTGGGACTTTGTAGTCCAGGAAGGAAAATATGGACAGGAAACTGAATCAAATTGAAGCAGATTCAATTCATTTTCCAGTTCCAATTTTGCCCCCAATTTTCCACAGATCTTAGCCGGCGACTTCCGGGTAAAAACTGTGGCGCCATTGCCAGGTCTAAGTAAGAAGCAATCTTACTATTTGTGTCTTGCTAGTCATAACTTGCTAGAGTTATGACGAAATCACACAGAAAGCGGTTGTTGTCGCTGCACGATCGTCATGGTGGATTATATACTGTAAGGCCGCTTTTACACTGGAAGGCAAAAATCCAGCCTGAATCAGATCTGAGCCACATGCAGCTTGGAATCTGATTTGTTTAAATGAGTCATGTGACCTGTTAGACCAATCACATTTCTACAGTATCTTGAAGTGACTCAGATCTGAGTCAGGGTAGCTTTGGCTGCCAGTGGAAATAAGATATTCCAAACAGTGGTTTAAGGCAAGGTTTGAACTGAAAAAGTAGTAATGCGCACGTGTGCAGCTGTGTGTGTGTTGGATCGATGTGGAGGCTGTCTAAACATGTGAGTAGAATATGGAATAATATTTAACAGGTGCAATATACGCAACCTTGCAAACCGCGGGTAGGTCAGGGGTGCCCACACTTTTTTGACCTATGCGCTACTTTCAAAATGACCGGCTCAACAAGATCTACACATCAAAAATGTGATTGTTCCACTAATGAAAACCCATTTCAAGGCCCCTAGAAAGTTTGAGCTTTGAAATAGTGGTGATGGTGTTAGTTACTGTTACAGTGTTTAAGAATAATGCACTTATAATGAAAAATAGAGAGGGGGGGGGGGGGGGTTGGAAGGTTTTCCTGTATATGCTATTACTGACGTTTGAAAACAGTATTTGAGGTTTGAGTTGACAATTTGTGATGTTGAGTTTAGACTCTTGTTTAGTCTCCTGTCCACAATTGGGAAGAAAAACGATGGTCAAAATAACAATTATTCTCCATTTTCTAATTGTGTGGGACTCTTGAAAATGAATAATTCAGATGTTTAAGTATAATGTAACTCTAACCCGTACGGGTCCATTTGGTTTAATTTTAAACGCTCTCAAGACAGACTTTCTGGCATTTGCAAGAATTGCCAGACCAGCCAGTCTGAGCCTGAGTGTGTGCATGTGCAGGGGTTGACACTAAGGTCTCGGAGGCACTTGCCCGATGGGCAAGTGCCTCCGAGTCAGGTTCTACTTGCCCTCAGCAGGTTCTACTTGCCCTCAGCTCATGGTCACTTGCCCCCAAAAATATATTGTAAATTTTGCAGATGTAACTCTTGAGAATGTAAAAATGAAACCAAATGGACCCTTGCGGGTCCATTTGGTTTCATTTTTACACTCTCAAGAGTTAAAATTCATCTTAATGAGCCCAGGTCTACACAATTAGAGAATGTAGAAGATTAGGTCATTTTGATGTGTATGTTAATTTGCCTGATTTGTTTCCCAAATCCAGCCTGGAATTGTGGATATCTAGAAAGCAGTGAAAGACACAGAGGCAGAGTGCAATGACCGCCTACAAATTTATCTTGTGTTGTGTTATTGTGCACTAAGTTGCACACTTGCCTGATCGGGCAACCAGGTAGCAGTCTTCACTTGCCCCACCATTTTTTTTACTTGCCCCGGGCAAGCGGGCAAGTGTTAGTGTCAAGCCCTGATGTGCACATCTTGTTACCAGGCGGTAATAAGATGGTTTTCCAAAATCACACAAATCACTGAATGCTCTGAATTTGCTAGCAGCAAGAAAGTCAAATATATATATATGTTGGACGATCTTGTCCAGGAAGACAACAGATCACCCATGAAGTATATGCACATTACAGACAGTGCCATTAAAGGGGGAAAAAAAACATATAACTGCAGAACTGTTGCCTTTTTGAACAGACAGGAAACGTGCAGGAACAACAAAGGGACAGAACACAATGGGGTATTGATGTTTTCACTCAGGGGCGGATGTAACATGTCCCATTTGGGGGGGCAAGAGAACATGTTGGAGGGACAAGAGAAAATGGTATGGGCCAGTGTCGCTTCGCGCAATGGGTGAGGAAGCCGCACCCATACCATTTTCCGTTTATTAGGCAATTAAGCATCAATAATAACATCAGTTGTTGTTGTTGACGTTGCAACAGACAGTTAGTAGCAGTAGTAGTGTTTCAAATCATTTTAATTATAAGCACTTTCATTTGAAATACATTTGAAATTTGGGTTGTTTGCATGCCATCATGTTTGGTGGGGCAGTCAGGTAATTTAGGGGGGGCGTTTGGCATTTGAACCAAATGGACCCTAGCGGGTCCATTTGTATCCTCTCAGGAAAAAGGGGTCTGAAAGAAAAATCATTAACATGGTGAAATACATCTTGATGTCATCAGATGTATTTCACCATGTTAATGATTTTTTTCACAGCTCCATTTTTAGGAAATACAGATTTGGGGGAACTTTTTTATCATGTTCACACAACATCACTAAGGTATATTAATGACATATTAGAATGTTGGAAATGGGTGGAGTTCCCCTTTAACGTCACAGAGCTTGCAGATCATTACCATCAGAGATGATTGATCTGCAGGATTTTGGGACAAAATCTGGAGGAGTAAAATTAAATAATGTGTTTTAGAAATATCGGCCTCCTGGTGGCGCTATAAAAAAAAACAGATGTGGAAAAATGCAGGTCAAAAGTTTGTTCTTGCCCTCCAGCTAATCTCCAGTGCAGACGCGTTTCTTGCAATTTATTATGGGTAAAAATGTGAAAAGCTGCCTCATGGTGATGCTATAACAGGCCACTGTGAAATATTTGGAGCAGAGGTTCATCGTTGGCATCAGGGAGTGTGTGTGCAAAGTTTGGCATGGATTGGACCAATGCTGTGGGACGGGGGTTTTCAACAGGTGGTCCGGGGACCACCAGTGGTCCTTGAGAGGGTTCCAGGTGGTCCCCAGGCTAAATGATGGAAAGTTGGTTAACCAGATGTAACTCTTGAGAGTGTGAAAATGAAACCAAATGGACCCTTGCGGGTCCATTTGGTTTCATTTTCACACTCTCAAGAGTTAAAATATTCATCATCTGAATTAGCACTATTTAATTAAGAAGTCTACGCTGTTTTGTTTGCAAAATCCAGCCTGGAATTGTGAACAAAACCAAAATAATTCTTTAGTTTTAGGCTTTTGGGGCTAAAATGTCATCAAATGGTGGTCCGTGGCTCAAATGCTGAATAAATGGTGGTCCCTGGTATCAAAAAGGTTGAAAACCACTGCTGTGGGAGATTAGGGCCTAGATTTTCATCGCGGCTAAACCCCTCATCCCTTAACTTCTTTACCTTTTTTATCAAACTATTAAAAAAAAACATTTTTCGATAGTTCAAGTGGCCAGTCTACAAGCTCACAACGTGTTAATAGATTGGCACGTTGAACAGTATTCCAAAAAGTTTTTCAAAATAGTATAAAAGGATATAAGAGGTTTGGGATAAGGAGTTTAGCATCTAACGAAAATGAGCCCTAGCTGTACACGGATAGAAGGACGAACAGACATACAGATGGAGTGCAAAACTGTAATTATAACGTCGACCAATTCCTGGGACTTTGAGAGTGGTCCAGTGGCAAACACCTGTTTGTAGAAAAAAGGAGGAAAGATGGATCTGGGCAGAAAAACAAGTCCACTGTCTATGATGTCACTGAGCATCATGAAGCTACTGAAAGACCCGCCCACCTCAGACATCAGCAACATTATGATGTCACTGAGCATCGTGAAGCTACTGAAAGACCCGCCCACCTCAGACATCAGCAACATTATGATGTCACTGAGCATCATGAAGCTACTGAAAGACCCTCCCACCTCAGACATCAGCAACATTATGATGTCACTGAGCATCATGAAGCTACTGAAAGACCCACCCACCTAAGATGTCAGCATTCAGCAACAGTCATATGAAATTTGCAAAAATATAATTGTCTGGGTAAAAAACACCGGTGTTTAGTGTACTAGGTTTGAACAGACAAGATATTGCCACACCCATGAACCACATAATTGAACAGAGCTGTTAAGTTTTTTTTTTTACTGTTTTGTATTAATATATAATATATAAAGAAGCTATCGCACTACTAAGTTTAGAATATCAACTCAAATACTAAAAGGTTACAGTTGATATAGTAATAGAATTTGTTCCACGGGTGCAAATATTGATTCGTATGCAATGCATACAAATTCTATAATTTTCTAAATGCCAGCCAAAATAAGCTAAATAATGAACAAAGATTGTACTTTGTGTATGATTTATTCGTCTCTGGTAACACTCCTAACCCATATTACAAATAAATATATTTGAAACTGTATCTAATTGTCTCCACCGAAGGTGGGGATTATAAAACGCCCTCTGTCCGTGCACGCAGCCCGTCCGTGTCCCGAGTCTGTCTGTCCATGCACCAGGGACAGACAGATCTGTCCGTCGCACGACTGTCTGTCCGTGCACACAGCCCGTTCGTCATGATGTCATGATGACGTTATAGTTGATACACTAGTACCAGTGCACGTTCAAACCTGAGCACAGACGGTGGAGACCTGGGTACAGGTCTCTAGGAGGACCCCTGAGCTTGAGAAGCTTGAGATGACGTCATGATGAGGTCATAGGTATGAAGGTCATAGGTCATAGGTATAAAACGCTCTCTGTTCGTGCACGCAGCCCGTCCGTCCCCCGAATCTGTCTGTCCCACGACTGTCTGTCCGTGCACGCAGGCCGTTCGTCATGACGACGTTATAGTTGTCTCCACCGTAAGGTGGTGACTATGGATCGTACCCCGTCATTCCGCCCGTGTCTGTCTGCCATCATGTCCGTGCATAGGATGATGTCATGATGACGTCATAAATCTCACAGTAAACACGTTCAAACCTGAGCCGGACGGTGGAGACCTGTGCCCCGTAGGGGCACAACTCTAGTTCATAGCTGTATTGATAAATGTAAAAAAAAAAAAAATACATCTTTAATATGTATAAAAAGAGAACAGATTTTAATGTGTTAAATGTAGCTTGTAGGGGGTATTTCTTTATCAATTTTATGGTATATGATATTCTGCAATTTTGCAGTTGTTCTTTATTTGTTGTTCTAAGCATAAGCTTTAATAAATACATTTTCTATTGTATAATTGGAACATGAGTTTGACGTGCCTTTCGAGACATCCGGTCATAAATAATCAGCCGTCCTTGGAATCGCCTTGCTGATTCTCTGTCATGTCTTGCGTAACAGGGAGTCTACGCAGTAACACCGCTGCAGCGGAACAGCACGGAACGCACAGCAGATGTAAGACCATACGTAATTGTGACGACATATGTTGCCATTATCTGTTGCTATCGCCATACAATATGCTGTGTGTGGAAAAGGCTATAAGTGCTCTACACATGGACACAATAAATAACAAGACAAAACATAATGTGGCAGCCAAGTCTGTGGACTTTTTAATGTGTGTCTAGCACTTTGTTATATTTTTACAGCAGGCACCCAGTATTTTAAGAATTATATGACATTCAAAAAGATATAAGATCCATGGTATTTTTTGTAAAGTTAAACATGTATATAATTCTGTAATTTATAAGAATAATATATGATATGTAAAACACATATAAGAACCATAGTATTTTTCTTGTAAAGTGGCTAGCATGAAGGGTGCCACTTTCAAGAGTTCACATATAAAGTTTTTTTCCCCCATTATGGTACACAGACTAGTTAGTGGTGGATAAATCATGATCAATATCCAGTCTACAAGCTCACAACGTGTTAATAGATTGGCACGTTGAACAGTATTCCAAAAACTTTTTCAAAATAGTATAAAAGGAATAAGAGGTTTGGGATAAGGGGGTTTAGCATCTAACGAAAATGAGCCTAGCTGTACACGGATAGAAGGACGAACAGACATACAGATGGAGTGCAAAACTGTAATTATAACGTCGACCAATTCCTGGGACTTTGAGAGTGGTCCAGTGGCAAACACCTGTTTGTAGAAAAAAGGAGGAAAGATGGATCTGGGCAGAAAAACAAGTCCACTGTCTATGATGTCACTGAGCATCATGAAGCTACTGAAAGACCCGCCCACCTCAGACATCAGCAACATTATGATGTCACTGAGCATCATGAAGCTACTGAAAGACCCGCCCACCTCAGACATCAGCAACATTATGATGTCACTGAGCATCATGAAGCTACTGAAAGACCCACCCACCTCAGACATCAGCAACATTATGATGTCACTGAGCATCATGAAGCTACTGAAAGACCCACCCACCTAAGATGTCAGCATTCAGCAACAGTCATATGAAATTTGCAAAAATATAATTGTCTGGGTAAAAAACACCGGTGTTTAGTGTACTAGGTTTGAACAGACAAGATATTGCCACACCCATGAACCACATAATTGAACAGAGCTGTTAAGTTTTTTTTTTTTACTGTTTTGTATTAATATATAATATATAAAGAAGCTAACGCACTACTAAGTTTAGAATATCAACTCAAATACTAAAAGGTTACAGTTGATATAGTAATAGAATTTGTTCCACGGGTGCAAATATTGATTCGTATGCAATGCATACAAATTCTATAATTTTCTAAATGCCAGCCAAAATAAGCTAAATAATGAACAAAGATTGTACTTTGTGTATGATTTATTCGTCTCTGGTAACACTCCTAACCCATATTACAAATAAATATATTTGAAACTGTATCTAATTGTCTCCACCGAAGGTGGGGATTATAAAACGCCTCTGTCCGTGCACGCAGCCCGTCCGTGTCCCGAGTCTGTCTGTCCATGCACCAGGGACAGACAGATCTGTCCGTCGCACGACTGTCTGTCCGTGCACGCAGCCCGTTCGTCATGATGTCATGATGACGTTATAGTTGATACACTAGTACCAGTGCACGTTCAAACTGAGCACAGACGGTGGAGACCTGGGTACAGGTCTCTAGGAGGACCCCTGAGCTTGAGAAGCTTGAGATGACGTCATGATGAGGTCATAGGTATGAAGGTCATAGGTCATAGGTATAAAACGCTCTCTGTTCGTGCACGCAGCCCGTCCGTCCCCCGAATCTGTCTGTCCCACGACTGTCTGTCCGTGCACGCAGGCCGTTCGTCATGACGACGTTATAGTTGTCTCCACCGTAAGGTGGTGACTATGGATCGTACCCCGTCATTCCGCCCGTGTCTGTCTGCCATCATGTCCGTGCATAGGATGATGTCATGATGACGTCATAAATCTCACAGTAAACACGTTCAAACCTGAGCCGGACGGTGGAGACCTGTGCCCCGTAGGGGCACAACTCTAATTCATAGCTGTATTGATAAATGTAAAAAAAACATCTTTAATATGTATAAAAAGAGAACAGATTTTAATGTGTTAAATGTAGCTTGTAGGGGGTATTTCTTTATCAATTTTATGGTATATGATATTCTGCAATTTTGCAGTTGTTCTTTATTTGTTGTTCTAAGCATAAGCTTTAATAAATACATTTTCTATTGAATAATTGGAACATGAGTTTGACGTGCCTTTCGAGACATCCGGTCATAAATAATCAGCCGTCCTTGGAATCGCCTTGCTGATTCTCTGTCATGTCTTGCGTAACAGGGAGTCTACGCAGTAACACCGCTGCAGCGGAACGGCACGGAACGCACAGCAGATGTAAGACCATACGTAATTGTGACGACATATGTTGCCATTATCTGTTGCTATCGCCATACAATATGCTGCGTGTGGAAAAGGCTATAAGTGCTCTACACATGGACACAGTAAATAACAAGACAAAACAGAAAGTCTGTGGACTTTCTAATGTGTGTTTAGCACTTAGTATTAGTAGTATTAGCAGTATTTTAAGAATTTTGACATTCAAAAAGATATAAGATCCATGGTATTTTTTGCAAAGTTAAACATGTATAATTCTGTAATTTATAAGAATAATATATGATATGTAAAACACATATAAGATCCATAGTATTTTTCTTGTAAAGTGGCTTGCATGAAGGGTGCCACTTTCAAGAGTTCACATATAAAGTTTTTTTTTTTTTTTTTTTTTCCCATTATGGTACACAGACTTTAGTGGTGGATATACTATCATGATCAATATACAGTGGCTTGCGAAAGTGTTTGGCCCACTTGAACTTTGTGACCTTTGCCACATTTCAGGCTTCAAACATATAGATATAAAACTGTATTTTTTTGTGAAGAATCAACAACAAGTGGGACACAATCATGAAGTGGAACAAAACGTATTGGATATTTCAAACTTTTTTAACAAATAAAAAAGCAAGCCACTGTATACGTATATATCGATTGCATGTTTATTCAAAAATAATTAGCGTGGCGCACAAACAATCTCAGGCTCAGAGATATCTTTAAAATGTCTAAAGAACCTAAGAAGTGGTCTGTTAAACAGAGTTCCTGCGTCGATATAGCAGCCTCTCGATCGACTCGCTTTTCGTCCGGGTGTTTCGATTGGTGTGCTGAGATATCCAGGGGTGTAGTGGAGGGACGGCGTCCCCCCCACTTCTCACATCTAACATATTTTTGGGGCAACAGTAGGCCTATGTTTTTTGTCTTGTCATTTACTTTTATGGATACAATTAGGCACTGTAAACAATCTTTCTCAATATGCTATACTTGTTTTAATATCATGCCTGTGTGTTGCGCAGGTGCACTCGAATGCAAGTGTGCGTGCACGTGTCTTAAAGGGGAATTCATTTTCTCACTCATTTTCAATATTTTACTATGTCATTAATATACCAAATGGACCCGCTAGGGTCTATTTGGTTCACATTTGTACACTCTCAGAAAAAAAAAATGAAAATGGGTGGAATTGCCATTTAAGAGGCGTCCCCCCACTTCTAAAAGTCCCACTACAACACCGGAGATATCGATTCATCGAATGCACCACACACACACACACACACACGCACACGCACACACACACACACACACACACACACACACACACACACACACACACACACAGCAGATGTGTTTTAATAATGAATCATTCTGAAGAGCTATACGGTGTACTATTTAGCTTTGTGTGGGATGAGAATATAGGAATGTATGCTCCTCTCAGTCTCTGCGGGCAAACAGAGATGAGACGGAAACGGTGGCATCCAACGCGAGGCTGCGGCTGTGTGGGGGCTGGAGAGGACGTGATTTGCATAATGAAAGTAGAGATAATTTCTCTCCAAGGTTCTGTGGCACGCCGAGCGCAGTGCAGAGTGCACTAATCCCATATTCACATGAGAGAAAGAAATGCCACGACAGTGTGTGTGCACGTGTGTGTGTGTGTGTGTGTGTGTGTGTGTGTGTGTGTGTGTGTGTGTGTGTGTGTGTGTGTGTGTGTGTGTGTGTGTGTGTGTGTGTGTGCGTGTGTGTGTGTGTGTGTGTGTATGTGGGTGTGTGTGAGACGGAGGAGGTTGTTGGTTGTGTCCATGTGTGAAGATAGTGCGTGTGAGAACGAGAGGAAAGGGTTAGGATTAGTTGTGTTATACCCACGCAGTTTCACAATATAGGCTTTTCTGTTATTCAGTGTGGTTGTTTTGATCCAAAGAACAAAACTGTGTACCTTCTTGCTGTGAATCATAAAAACTGCGAGGCAGTTCTACACCCCGACGCCATGCAATATGCGTAAACACATGGCTTCACGTGGAGTGAAAGACACGACAGCACCCTGTCAGGCACATGTACTACACGATAAAAGACACCACAGCCGGTATTAAAGATCATTTGAAATGTCTTAGTGCTTTTTGGAAAATGTATTATTGTGAAATATTGCTAATGCGGGTTTTCAAACAATGCACTTAGCACAGGCTTAAATATAGACGCCTATGTAGGCTAAGAAATAGGGCTGCACAATTAAATCAAGCTTAATTTATTATTATATGTTTTTTATTTTTTTTGTTTCATACTAGTACATTTTAACTGTGACACTTTAATACCACTTCATCACAGCAACTAATTCAAGGCCATGTCATAGTAGTACTTGGGAATGTCATAGTAGTACTTGGGAAAATATATGACTTTCCCAACCTAACTTTGCCCCCCCGCCCCACCCCCATGCCCATGCCTTGATCTGGCCCTGTGGTACACTACAGTATAAAGCCTCACTGGAGAAATACTTTGCTGTCTATACGATCGTTTTACAAGGGTCAAAAAAATAAGTGACTGTGAGTGACAGAGTCATATGATGAATTATACATCAGGCTTAACTGTCCAGTAGATAAGACCCCTGTCCAGCCACTGATTATACACCAGCTGTCCTTCTGTCTGAGTACCATCCAGCCTCTCATGCTACCAGAATGGCCTTTCTGCCTTTGGAGTGCCATTTAAAGGGGAATTCCGCCCCAGAAGGATTTCTTACATTTATTTGCAGTCGATTCTTATTATTATTTTTTTTAATGGCGTGTCATTTAATTAGTAGCTGCTGTATTGTGTCTGCAGAATTGTTCCATGAAATACTTCTATGGCCTCTATAGAGGCCTCTATGGAGGCCATAGAGGTATTTAAGACGAGATAGCCAATCAGATAGCCGGTACAAAGCTCAATCCCATGGCTCAGAGGTCGAATTGTGCCATAATGGTGTAGAATGGTGTAGAATGTATAGATATATACAAGAAAGCTAGTTGTCTCGCCCGTGCTGCTGGCAAATTGGGAGCGACGTCGTTCACGGCGGCCATCTTGTGAGAGGACAGCATAACATTGTGTCTATGAGCATATACTTTTTAAATAACGATAACTCACTTATTTTTCAACCGTATTGGTTTGTTGTAAACGTCAGAGACGCCCGCATACATAGAGCCGTTATATGTAAATCCGTCAAGTTTTGAGCGAATTCTAGCTGTTTTTGTTTGGGCTGCCACAGAGCATAGTGTATTGAGTCCTCTCACATGATGGCCGCCGTGAACGACGACAGAGGCTCCGCCTCAAGACATCTAGCTTTCTTTTATACAGTATATCTATGCCTCACGCAACCTTAAAAATAAACATTGTATACTCATTCATTTGCCTGTGTTCAGTGGGTTGGTGGTGTAGCCCATATGAACCCCTAGTAATTAAGGGTGGGTTTGAGTTTGTTCTGAAGTCGTATTAGTTTGAGTTGTAAGCAATAGTCCCCAATAGGGGACTATTGGGAAAAGGGTAGTTGAGTGTAGGGAATATAGGGGAAAATAAAATACAAGTGCTCTCGTAAAAAAAAAAAAAAAAAAAAAAAAAAAAAAACAGGGAAAAAAACAAGAAACAATGGTCTCTCTAGACCAGGTAACCAAAATAGGGACGAGTCACTTTAGTATTTTTTTAAAATACGATGAAATGACCAACCAAGGAAATATGTGAGTTTGAATATTTCACTATTTAGTTTATAACCGGTTTGGTTATTTTTATTTTTTTAACTTGCTTTTTATTTTTTAAAGCTCCTCCATGGTACAATAAATGTTAATGCTAACAATCCTCTCTCATAACTGTGTCTTTGACATCATTGGTCATTGCTACAGTCTTATTCTGTAGGTCGTGAGTCCTGGCCTGAACCATGTGCTGTGCAGTGTTGGGACATGTGCACTACATAACTTAATATATTACATAATATATTACCAAAATGCAGTAACTTGTAATATAAATATATTACTTAACAAAAACAATCTAATATATTATACTTTTCTTTCTGCATTACTGCATTACTTTCAATATTACTCATTGAAAATGTTCTTGTGAAATTATCTTGACAACTGCAAGTTAAATAATTACTTATTTTCTATCATTTGTCATAAAATTATTCAGGAGTGAATTTTTTTCAAGTTGATTTCATATGGATTTGGCCAGATAGCCAAGTGTGCTTGCTTTATTTTAGGTATGCCACTGGTCTACGCAATATTTGATTAATAGTGATACTAAATATTTAATTATATATTTTTTAAGTTTTTTTAAGTAATATGTAATAGTAATATTAATATATTACACTTGCTCAGACAGTAATATTGTAATATAATATATTGCTTTAAAATGAAGGTAATAATTAATAAGTAATATATTAACAAGGCAAAGTAATATTCCCAACACTGGTGCTGTACTATAGTCCACCTGTCTCAGGGACTCCCACAGCATCCTGCACATCACCAAGGGACACTATTTGAAACCCTGCACCACCAAAATGGTTCACTGCGTTACTCAGGGCTTGACACTAACACTTGCCCACTTGCCCGGGGCAAGTAAAAAAAAAATGGTGGGGCAAGTGAAGACTGCTACCTGGTTGCCCGATCGGGCAAGTGTGCAACATAGAGCACTATAACACAACACAAGATAAATTTGTCTTGAAGGCAGTCATTGCACTCTGCCTCTGTGTCTTTCCCTGCTTTCTAGCTATCCACAATTCCAGGCTGGATTTGGGAAACAAAACGGGCAAATTAACATACACATCAAAATGACCATTAATCTTCTACATTCTCTAGTTGTGTAGACCTGGGCTAATTAAGATGATGAATTTTAACTCTTGAGAGCGTAAAAATGAAACCAAATGGACCCGCAAGGGTCCATTTGGTTTCATTTTTACGTTCTCGAGTTACATCTGGTTAACCAACTTAACTGGGGACCACCTGGAACCCTCTCAGGGACCACTGGTGGTCCCCGGACCACCTGTTGAAAACCCCTGGTTTAAAGCACCCAAGTAGGAAGTATACTTCAATACAAAATTTACAATATATTTTTGGGGGGCAAGTGACCATGACCTGAGGGCAAGTAGAACCTGACTTGCACTTGCCCAATGGGCAAGTGCCTCGGAGACCTTAGTGTCAACCCCTGAATTTTTACTCCACGTGCCTTTTTGTGGAGAGGGAGGGTATTGGGGCTTGGATGCTTTCGGTGAGGTTAGATCACTGTCTCCCAAACAGTAGTAGTGGGTTGGGATTGACCGCTGGACAACCACTTGGCTAGCAGTCGCAAAAAATATACTACAATTTACAAACTATACTGCTAGAAATAGTATGTTATTTTTTTTATATAATTTCAAAATATTTTCAGTCAAAAGAAAAATACATTGAATAATTCATGAATTCATTCATAAATAGTTGGGTAAAAAGGTGACGACGATTCACATGTTTGTGAGCTTGTATATCTGCTATTTTCACTACTCTTGGTCCCACGGATCACCTGCGTTCTCTCAAAACAGAACCAGAAGTCTGTGGCTGAATCTGTTCAGGTCGCTGGCTAATATGAATTCACTTTAACTGCATGGGGGACCACCTGGAACCCACTCACAAGGACTAGTGGTGGTCTTCCAACCACCCCATGTGGAAAATGCTCATATATGCGAACTCTTGAAAGTGGCACCTTTCATACAATCCTCAAATAAGAGAATGAAGTTAATATAAAATCCATTTATTTTTTGTAAAGTGAAACATGTAAAACATATATCATTTTGTAACTTATAAGAATTATATTTGACATTCAAACAAATATAAGATCCATTATTTTTTTGTATGAAAGGTGCCACTTCCAAGAGTTCATATATAGTATATGACATTTTTCCCCCATGGGACCACTAGCCTATCAATGCACTGAAAGCCGTTCCATTCTTTATTATTACACTATACCACGAGAGGCACATAATGTCACGTGTGACATAATGACAGGCAGGTACATATAAGAGAGAGTTTCCGAGGCTAGAAGTCAGAACAAGTATAAAATGCAACATCTGAGTGGAATATGACAGATTTAGTGGCTTGGTGATCTTGAACTCTCCTTGGATCTCCACTCTCTGCCAATTCCTTCCCTTTTAAGCTAATATGCTTCCTCTGCATTTAATAATAGAACGATATTCTTATCAAGCTAAGTGGTCTGAATACAGAGGACAAAAGGACTGCAGTCTTTACTGCTTAAAGTTAAACGGAGAGGCAAAATGCTAAACATATTTGTATATTATATAGTGTGATTGACTGGTGGTCACAGCTGGTACTGCAGATCGAGTCCTACATTTCCCAGCACCCTTTGCACGTTTTAAGTCGCGTTCGGATTGGTCCTTGTAATCATCATTCGCATTTTACTCTTTCACCGCTGCAGTATGTACGAAAGAACTCGTTATAAACATCATGTTCTGAAGTCTTGTACTAAAACCTATATATGTGTGCATGCACGCACGTTGAACAACTCCCTTCATAGCAGTGGTTCTCAACATGTGGGTTGGGACTCCCAGAATGGGGTCCCCGCATAATTTTGGAAGTGACGTGACAATTTAAGGACTAGGAAAAAAAAAACAGCATCAAAGGGAATCGACAAACTATAGCCTACTGTACAAACAAAGTCCTATACTCTATATTCCCACTAAGTGCTACTAAGCGGTATAGTGACAGAGGGTCCTGGACACTTCATGATTATTTATTATATTATATCTATTGTTCACGTCCTGAAAAGGTTGAGAGCAGGGGTGTAGTGTAGGGGGGACGCGGGGGGACGGCGTCCCCCCACTTCTCACATCTAAAATATTTTATATACAGGGGTGTAGTGTAGGGGGGACGCGGGGGGACGGCGTCCCCCCCACTTCTCACATCTAAAATATTTTATATACAGGGGTGTAGTGGAGGGGGGACGTGGGGGGACAGTGTCCCCCCACTTCTCACATCTAAAATATTTTATATACAGGGGTGTAGTGTCGGGGGGACGCGGGGGGACAGCGTCCCCCCACTTCTCACATCTAAAATATTTTATATACAGGGGTGTAGTGGAGGGGGGACGCGGGGGGACGGCGTCCCCCCACTTCTCACGTCTAAAATATTTTTGGGGCAAAAGTAGGCCTACCATATGTTTTTTTTTCGTCTTGTCATTTACTTTTATGGATACAATTAGGCATAGTAAACAAATCTTTCTCAATATGCTGTACTTGTTTTAATAGCATGTCTGTGTGTGTTGCACTGGTCCATGCAAACGCAAGTGTGCATGCATGTGTCTTAAAGGGGAATTCCACTCATTTTCAATATTTTACTATGTCATTAATATACCTGAGAATGATGTTGTGTGGACATGGTAAAAAAAAAAAAAAAGTTCCCCCCATTCTGTGTTTCCTAGAAATGGAGGTCCAAAAAAAAAAAATAAAAACATTAGCATGGTGAAATACATCTTGACGACATCATGATGTGTTTCACCATGTTAATGAGGGTCCATTTGGTTCACATTTGTACACTCTCAGGAAAAAAAAAGGAAATGGGTGTAATTCCCCTTTAAGAGGCGTCCCCTACTTCTAAAAGTACCACTACAACACTGGTTGAGAGCCCTTGTCCTTGTTTGTTCCAAAAACGCCTTCACGCGAACAACATTGGACCATCACAGACTAATAGTAGAACACTTTTTGGTTGACGTAAAATCTTTATATGTATGTCTTCCTACTTTATTCTCAGGTATGAGGATTGTATGAAAGATAACACTTTCAAGAGTTTGCATGGGAACCCTTCCGATTTGGTAGCTTACTGACTGACAGTTATCACCCTTCAAACACACCTCCCCCCATGAATCTGTGAAGTGTGTGAATCATTTACAGTATATGATCATTAAATTTGCTTGATCGTGCAATTATTTCCACTAATATGTACAAATATGCAAATTATCCAATTAAATATGCACAAAACAAAAAAAGCTGAATTGGAAGGATTATGATACCAAAATAGAAACTAGAGATACCACCGTAGCAACACAAAGATACCAAAAACGTGCAACCAACTTACGTGGTACCAATCTGTGATAATATCAGTATTGCCCCCTGCACTGAGGGGGTCAAGTACAATCTATTTTCTTTTTGCGGTGGAAATGGAACCATGACAGAGTGCTGCTGATTCTTCCCGAACAACAGTCAGAATACAAAGAGACTATTTATCCAACACACACTCAGTCAGTGCAGGCTAATCCCCTTTACATAAGTCAGATTATGGAATGGCATGTTTTTTCTGAGAACATGCCAGTCCTAGAATATCACAACAACAAATTCTGTCATCAGAATTGTGTGTGTGTGTGTGTGTGTGTGTGTGTGTGTGTGTGTGTGTGTGT
Source organism: Benthosema pterotum (assembly GCA_039105355.1). Taxonomy (NCBI): domain Eukaryota; kingdom Metazoa; phylum Chordata; class Actinopteri; order Myctophiformes; family Myctophidae; genus Benthosema; species Benthosema pterotum. The sequence continues at coordinate 49,889,263 of CM076977.1, read as the reverse complement.
GTGTGTGTGTGTGTGTGTGTGTGTGTGTGTGTGTGTGTGTGTGTGTGTGTGTTCACAGGACTGTATTTTACACTCCAGCTCAGTCCAGCTTTGTGCGTTTGTATGTACCAAGTTTTAGACGATTTGAGTGTCTGAGCACGGAACGAGGTGTATGATGATGATGGAAGGCCCATCACTTCACACAAGTGTGATTTTTGAGGGGCCCCTCCTACATGCCCAGCTTTGTATATACCATAGTGACGATATGATTGGCTGAGAGCCCCGGAGTGAGGAGGTTTTGTATTTGTCACATCAGTGTATGTCGAGACGTATACAGGGATGAAATAACGTTTCCAGCTTTTCTACAGCGTCAAGACAATGGGTGCAACTCTCAATCACTGTGGTGTAGCCATAGCTACTAAGCTATGGCTTAAGTCTTCTCATTGGCTGCATGGCAGCAAATCAGGTCTGGGGCCTTGTGGTAGGCCGAAAACCTATACCACCAGCCCTGGGCCTGGGCTTACCAAATAATTACCCAGAATAATTAAATCCTGCAATTTAAAAGGTCCAGAAATCACCTGGCCCCCAATTCAATTTTTTACTGTACTTCCCTGCTTTTTTGATCATGAGTTGAAGCTCTTGATGACAATTAGCATGGCCCCCCACCTGATTTGCTGCCATGCAGCCAATTAGACATGTAAAAAAAATCGATTTTGTATCAATGTATCGATCCAACAGCCGACAATACGATGCATCGACACGACGGCAGAGTATCGATTCATGTTTAAAAATAAATGAATAAAAATATCTGGTCTATTTTATCCATTTGCTCTTGGACGTAATTCAGACTCCCGTGCTGCGGGTGGCGCTAAACCTATTTTGTCCTCCTACCTCGCTTCCTTTACCCTCTTTCCACATGCACACACACACACTCAAACAGTAGGCGAAACAGTCATGGCTGACATAGCAGAGGAAAAAGAGGTCGTGGTGTAATCTTGAGTATCGAAAAAAATCGAATCGTTGGGTCAGGAAATCGATACTGAATCGAATCGCCATGATGGGTGTGATTTACACCCCTACAGCCAATGAGAAGACTTATTACACCACAGCAATTGAGAACTGCACTCAATAACAACACAATAGCCAAGACAATAGACACAAAGGGAAAAAATAGAGCAGCAAGTAGCGGTAGAGCAACAGATGAAGACAATAAAGTGCTGGCTAACTAAGCATCCTAATTATAAAGTGGAGGTGCTAAACTATAATAACCTAAAAAGTGTAAAACTGGCAAGTATTAGAAAAGCTAACAGAAAAACTAGAAATGACTATCACATTACAGTCATGGAGAAAAAAATATTAGACCACCCTTGTTTTCTTCAATTTCTTGTTAATTTTAATGCCTGGCTCAACTAAAGGTACATTTGTTTGGACAATTATATTGATAACAACAAAAATAGCTCATGAGAGTTTAATTCAACTACTAAGAACTATTCATTTTCCATGGTTTTCTTCACAACCAAAATTACTTAAATTTCTTACATCAATAGCTATGGCATTGTACCGCCAAAAACACTACTTTTAAGCATTCCATGTTTTCTTGCATAACCATTGTTTTTTAAAAACAAGGGTGGTCTAATATTTTTTTTCCATGACTGTACATACTACAACTATAACCATAACATACTACAACTAAACTATAACTATAACTTGACAACTACTAGACTAACAGCTATACTAGACAACTGTGACTGACAACCTAATACAGTATAGGTGAGGTAATAATGGACTAGAAAGAACGTGACAGGACTAACAGTACTGAACAGAGAGAGGTAGTTCCATGTGCAAGGAGAGATAGCAGCAGTAGGATACATAGTAAAGGGTCTTCTCCTGATTGTGAGAGGTATACATAGACTGTACTATACTGTACATGTGGAAGAGGATAGCAGCAGTTCGCTACATACTGAAATGTATGCACTGTATGTGTGTGCATGTGAGTGAGTGAGAGCAAAGTACATATTGAGGATAAAAAAGTGACGATAGACAATTGAGGACGCCGCAAGGGATTAACTTCATGACTTTCCTCGAGGATTAGACTTGAGGACTTGAGGGTAAAAAGGGGACTTGAGGATAAAGCACACCATTTACTCAGCGTCGCCGTGGCACAATGACAATATTTATAGCCGCGATTCAAGAACGATCACGGATGAGAGAGAGGAAGGGAGTGGAAAAGAGGGGGCATGCAGGGGAAAAAAACAGAACAAGAAAAGAAGTGTGCTTTTGCTTTGTTGTATGATAGACGTATAACCACGCGGGGGGATTGCCTTTCAAATGGTACAGGGGTTTTCAACAGGTGGTCCAGGGACCACCAGTGGTCCTTGAGAGGGTTCCAGGTGGTCCCCAGGCTAAATGATGGAACGTTAGTTAACCAGGTGTAACTCTTGAGAGTGTAAACTCTCAAGAGTTAAAATATTCATCATGTGAATTATCCCAAGTCTACACAACTAGAGAATGTAGCAGATTAATGGACATTTTGATCTGTAAGTTGGACTGTTTTGTTTTCTCCAAAATCCAGCCTGGAATTGTGGACAAAAGCAAATTACATTATTTGGACCCTTATGTACACAATTAGAAAATTAGAAAATGTAGAAGAACTGTTATTTTTTGGGCCAACCATTTGCCTCAACAAACGTCTATCTCTCCTAAATTGTGGACAAAAAATATAAAATCCTTGGTTTTGGGTCAGAGAGCCTAAACTCAACACCAACTGGTGGTTATCTGTGTCTAAAGTGCAGATTAAAAATTGGGCCTTGGTATGAAAATGGTTCGAAAACCAAATATGCTACATAAGTACTTTATAAGTACATACGTTTTTTCGAGACACTGTGTGATCTATTTACACGTTTTGGAACATACTATAGCCAATCAGTTGGCCCGTGTGTGTGTTTCATGTCAATATCAGTCAGTTAATTTTGCAAGTAGCCTATTCAATACAAACCATGAATGCAGGGCTTGACACTAACACTTGCCCACTTGCCCGGGGCAAGTAAAAAAAAATGGTGGGGCAAGTGAAGACTGCTAACTGGTTGCCCGATCGGGCAAGTGTGCAACATAGTGCACTATAACACAACACAAGATAAATTTGTCTTGAAGGCAGTCATTGCACTCTGACTCTGTGTCTTTCCCTGCTTTCTAGCTGTCCACAATTCCAGGCTGGATTTGGGAAACAAAACAGGCAAATTAACATACACATCAAAGTGACTATTAATCTTCTACATTCTCTATAGTTGTGTAGACCTGGGCTAATTAAGATGATGAATTTTAACTCTTGAGAGCGTAAAACATTTTTACGTTCTCAAGAGTTACATCTGGTTAACCAACTTAACTGGGGACCATCTGGAACCTGGGGGGCAAGTGACCATGACCTGAGGGCAAGTAGAACCTGACTTGCACTTGCCCGATGGGCAAGTGCCTCGGAGACCTTAGTGTTAACCCCTGTGAATGGAACAAAACATATCAATTTGTATGAATGACTATGAAGTTACAATTGCATGATTTATATTTTATAACTAACTTTTTTTTTTTCATAACTTTTTTTGCCACCAGGGGGACAGCCCTGGCAACCTCCATAAAATCGCCAATGCATGCAGGCATACGTAAAAAGTCATGAATGATCAGTGAGCAGGGGGCAGATGTAACATGTCCCATTTGGGGGGGGGGGGGGGGGGCAAGAGAACATGTTGGAGGAGCAAGAGAAAATGTTACAGGACTTTTATTAGTCAAGTAAAGCATCAACAATAACATCAGTTGTTGTTGAAGTTGCAACAGACACGCAGCATGCATAAAGCTAAAGGTTTGACTCAGAGAGTTTTCTGTTTTCAATGATGAAATGCTGTTGGTTCAGTGGTGACACAGCTGTAGTTAGTTAGTAGCAGTAGTAGCGTTTCAAATCATTTTAAATAGAAGCACTTTAATTTGGAATATCTTGGGTTGTTTTGCATGCCATCGTGTTGGGTGGGGCAGACTGGGCATTTAGGGGGACATTGCCCCCCCATGCCTAGATCCGCCCCTGGTCAGCACAAACAACAACAACAACAACAACAACAACTAAACCCATTCTAAATGTGAAGTGCATGCTCAGTGTTTGTAAACCTCAGAGCAGAAGGGGTGTAAGCCTGAGACCAAACCAGGCAGATGGCAGCCCAGCAGGATTGGCCGAGGCAGTGACAACTATCCCCAGCCTGCCTATCCATCATTCATCCAGCACTTTGACCCCAGTCTAAATGAGTGAGAACAAAGCACTCTGGGAAGTTGGATGAACAGATGCCTGCAGGTCACAGAGAGATAAGGCAAGATCAATGGGTGTAAACGGCTACCATATTGTACAGAAATTATTTGTTTTAAATAACTGTGGGTCGTCTTGGACTTACAGTATATAGATCTTTGGTCATTTGATATATTGGGAATAGGTTAGAGCAGTGTTTTTCAACCGGTGGTCAGGGGACCACCAGTGGTCCTTGAGGTGTTCCAGGTGGTCCCCAGGTAAATGATGGAAAGTTGGTGAACCAGAGTGTGAAAATGAAAACAAATGGACCCTTGCGGGTCCATTTGGTTTCATGTTTACGCTCTCAAGAGTTTAAAATATTCATCAACTGAATTATCCCAAATCCACACAACTAGAAATCTTGGTTTGCCTGTTAGGTTTCCGAAATCCATCCTAGAATTGTAGATAAAAACAGAAGAGATCTTTGGGTTTTGGATTTGTGGGACTAAAATGTCCTCAAACGGAGGTCCGTGGCTCAAATGAATAGTGAGCCCTGGTATGAAAAAGGTTGAAAACTACTGTAGAGTTTCAATAGCCCTCTTCCTTTGACTTTTCCAGTATGCATGGATCTTTCCCCACATCCTCCCACTGTGGTTCAATGCCCACCTCCATCCCAGACTGAAGTATTATATTATAATTAAGGCCGATGAAAATAATGACTAAATTAGTTACATCAATTTTGTAAGAAAATATTTCTTTAATTATCACACTTTTCTTTCCCATAACAGACACTTCATTGACGTCCATTCTGTTGAGAGAAGTAGGCTATGTGAAAGTCTCCTATGGCCAGAGCATGCCCTACTGTATTTGTCCCCTTAGAGAGAGTCACATGAGGAACGAGGACAGAGTCGGTCATGCAAACACTTTAAACTCCTGCAGTGCCGCAGGTGGAAAGCACTGAACTTAATCTAGCAGGTAGGTTGGAATGGAACGCCCCTCAATGACGCGGCCGAGTGGTACAGGACCCAAAACTAAGTTCAATACCAGGTTCTTATACATTTCCTAATTGGGTAGATTCTTGAGAATTAATTCAAAAGTTTAAATATACTTTAACTCTTGAGAGTATAAAATGAAACCAAATGGACCCGTAAGGGTCCATTTACAGATCCAGTTGCAGATCTATAAGCCCCAGTTACAGATCTATAAGGGTCCATTTGGTTACCAACTGTCCATTTAGCCAGGGGCAGGTTCACTGGCCATCACTGCACTCACTGCCCATACCCAGTGAGCAGCCAAGAAGAAGACCATGGCTGGCTTTTCTCTAGCTCCACCCCACTGGCTTCCTAACATAAATATATCCTAACTAAGACATACTGTGTATATATATATATATATATATATATATATATATATATATATATATATATATATATATATATATATATATATATATATATATATATATATATATATATATATATATATATATACAGTATAAGCCAAGTAGGTCCATGTGGTTCAATTTCGCCAAATGCAGGAGAATAATTGTTAAACAGCTGCATTACTAGCATTACTAGAATGCAGAATGTCGAAAACATTCTACAAAATGTGCATGTTCAATACAGCTTGGAATTGTGGACAAATTCTTTAATTTACGTCTGGAAGTCTAAATAAATGTCAACAAGTGGTGGTCTGTGGCTCAAATTCAGAATAAATGAAAAATCTTGAAAAAGAAAATTAAGGTATAATTAGAGAGAGAGAGAGAGTTACAGTATTACAGTATATTGTTAGTCTTCAACAATATACTGTAATTCAATATGGGCTTTATTATTTGTGGTTTTAAACTTGAAACAAGGATTCATATTTGTTCTGAATGGTTTTCTTCTCATAATAATTCTCATAATAATAATGTGTGCAAATCCTTTCTGGAGATCTAGCTTCTAAGCAGCCATGTTTGTACAGAGGCATTGAAGCTGGTGGGAGGCAGCGGAGCACACCAGCAGTATATCTGTGAAGGTCAGGGGAAGGACGTCTCCCCCATGGGGATGAGCTGCTGCTGCTGCTGCATGCGCTTCAACAAGGCAACACACTTTCATGTGGGACTGACCTGAATTACAATGCATAAACAGGCACTAAACTTTCACAAGTCTCCTCTGTGTGTCTACTATACTGTACATAAATTCACATAACGCAGCCTAGGCCTGCATAATGTGGCTCTCCAGCAGAAACCTGTCATCACCCATACATTTCCCTCCCAGTCATTTTTTCCCCACTAAAAAAAAAAAGCTCTCACCGGTACAGATACAGGGCTCTATTTTCAGCTCTAGAACTTCTTTGCCTTGTTTTACTTATCCGAAAAAACATTCTGTAAAGTTAAAATAGCCAATCTACAATCTTTACTATGTCGTTTATGTACCTTCAAGGTGTTGTGTGGACTTGATAAAAAAAAAAGTTCCCCCATTCTGTGTTCCCAAGAAACGGAGGTCTGAAGAAAACCACTAACATGGTGAAACATCTTGATGACATCATCAAGATGTATTTTCACCATGGTAATGGATTTCTTTAGACACCTCTTTTTCCTGAGAGCGTACAAATGGAACCATTTGTACACTCTCTGAAAAGAAAAAATGAAAATGGGTGGAATTCCCCTTTAAAAACAGAATCTGACTCCACCTCAGCTCCACTCTATTGGCTCATAATGAAACCGCTGAAGACTGCTGCGCTGTCATTGGCTAAAATGCTGCCATACCCCCCCACAACCTCCTCCCCTTCTCACATCAGCACCGCCTTCCCATGAGCCGCATGAATGTTTTGTTTTTATGATTTGTTTACAACAACGATCTGTCTGCAGGGAAACAGCTGCAGCATCAAACTAGAAGCCAACCAGGAGGGGGAAAAAGGAAAATAATATAGCTATACATCTATTTTGAGTTTTGGCTAAAAAGCATTTACAAAACAGGGCTTGACACTAACACTTGCCCGCTTGCCCGGGGCAAGTAAAAAAAATGGTGGGGCAAGTGAAGACTGCTATCTGGTTGCCCGATCAGGCAAGTGTGCAACTTAGTGCACTATAACACAACACAAGATAAATTTGTCTTGAAGGCAGTCATTGCACTCTGCCTCTGTGTCTTTCCCTGCTTTCTAGCTATCCACAATTCCAGGCTGGATTTGGGAAACAAAACAGGCAAATTAACATACACATCAAAATGACCATTAATCTTCTACATTCTCTAGTTGTGTAGACCTGGGCTAATTAAGATGATAAATTTTAACTCTTGAGAGCGTAAAAATGAAACCAAATGGACCCGCAAGGGTCCATTTGGTTTCATTTTTACGTTCTCAAGAGTTACATCTGGTTAACCAACTTAGCTGGGGACCACCTGGAACCTGGGGGGCAAGTGAAGTGACCATGACCTGAGGGCAAGTAGAACCTGACTTGCACTTGCCCAATGGGCAAGTGCCTCAGAGACCTTAATGTCAACCCCTGCAAAAACATAGCCCTTAGTAATGACTGAACCATACAGCAGGCCCACATGATCCACTTAGTGTTGTAGTGGGACTTTTAGAAGTGTGGGGGGGGGACGCCTCTTAAAGGGGAACTCCACCCATTTTCATTTTTTTCTGAGAGTGTACAAATGGAACCAAATGGACCCTAGCGGGTCCATTTGGTTCCATTTCTACACTCTCAGAAAAAAGGAAACTCAATAACATGGTAAAAAAACATCTTGATGTCTTTAAGATGTATTTCACCATGCTAATGATTTTTTTCAGACCTCCATTTCTAGGAAACACAGAATGGGGGAACTTTTTAACATGTCCACACAACATCTCTAAGGTATATTAATGGCGCGGTAAAATATTAAAAATGAGTGGAATTCCCCTTTAAGACACGTGCATGCACACTTGCATTTGCATGCGCACCTGCGCAACACACACAGACACGCTATTAAAACAAGTATAGCATATTGAGAAAGATTGTTTTACAATGCCTAATTGTATCCATAAAAGTAAATGACAAGACAAAAAACATAGGCCTACTTTTGCCCCAAAAATATTTTAGATATGAGAAGTGGGGGGACGCCGTCCCCCCGCGTCCCCCCTCCACTACACCCCTGTATCCGCTGAACGAACTGAGCATTGTGAAATATCAGGCTCTCATATGCCATATTTGAAGCTGAATTTAATCACTGTCTATGGTCTCATTAACCGGACTATGAAGAATAAACTGAATAGAACCTCAGATCAGCACTATAGCCAGCTGCAACGGCAGACTGACAGCGTGGGTTTGAATCCCCGATCCGTACGATCTTTGCGGCGTTGTCACTCCACATCTCTCGCCATTTCCTGACAGTGCAGTACTGTCCTATCAATCAAGACATGAACGTCCCAAAAAATACATCTTTAAAAGAGTATATATGACATATATACAAGACTGTGTTTTCTAATTTTACAATAATATTTTGGTCAAACGCATGGCAATGTAAATGGTGCATTGACATAGTGCAGGGGTTTTCAACAGGTGGTCCGGGGACCACCAGTGGTCCTTGAGAGGGTTCCAGGTGGTCCCCAGCTAAGTTGTTTAACCAGATGTAACTCTTGAGAACGTAAAAATGAAACCAAATGGACCCTTGCGGGTCCATTTGGTTTCATTTTTACACTCTCAAGAGTTAAAATATTCATCAACTAGAAGATGGACAAAAGCAAAAGCAATCTTTAGTTTTGGCTTCTGTGGGGCTAAAATGTTTGTGGTCCGTGGCTCAAATGCTGAATAAATGGTGGTCCCTGGAGTCAAAAAGGTTGAAAACCACTGACATAGTGCATTACATTCAACACACCGATCAAAAGGTACACCACCAGCGCATCTGACATTTCAGACACGCGGGAACGGATCAGGCTGGTTTCCGGAGCTAATAATAATAATTTCACATACTTGAAATGAAATTGCACATTACAGCAACTCAAATACGTACAGTACACATGCACAGACAGAGAGAGATAGAGACTGCTCTCGCACAATCACCACACACACACACACACACACGCACACACACGCACACGCACACGCACACACACACACACACACACACACACACACACACACACACACACACACACACACAGTTAATAAGCCCCGGACTGTGAGAATGCTTTCAGGACATCGAGCAGGTCCATAATGGGGGGGGGATAGCACGGTGGTTCCCATGGCAACTGCTGCAAGCCTCTAAGAGCGGCGCTTTGAAAACATATGTCAGACTTGACTGGTCTGTTCACACTGAGCATAGCAACAGATTCCATCCAGAGCCTATCACCATCGCCGTCTGACATCACATTTCCTCTATTTGGCCATTCCACTTTCGATTTCTATTCGCCCGTTTTTGTTTTGTTTAACTTGCGGGATACAGTATCTTTTACTGTGGCGCAGAAAGAAACCTATTTTACGTAGAATAATATACAAAGGGTATGATCTACCTAATCTATACCCACAGTAAAACAAATCTATACATAATAGAATAGATTGATAATAAAAGAGTCCCCCCATTCTGTGATCCTAGCAATGGAGGTCTGAAAAAAAAAATCATCATTAACATGGTGTAAGACAACTTTTAATGACTTTTCTGTGTACAAATGCACACGCTTGGCAAAAATCTTGAAAATGCATGGAATTCCCCTTTAACAACAAGTGGGTGGAATTCCCCTTTAACAACAATTGGGTGGAATCCCCCTTTAACAACCGGAACAGGAATGAGAAAGAAGCAAGGTGGAGCTGAGGACCTTTTCAACCTGCGGTTTGTTCCTATTACCCGAGACCAGCAGTGAGCGGTGAGTCATCTGCGAACAGGAGCGAGTTGCAATCACAGGCTGACGCCATGTCATTTACATGTATTTTGAACAGTAGAGGCCCTAGTATGCTGCCTTGTGGAACAGAACGCCACAGCTAACTGGGAGGTGTGGGGGACAGAGGTTCTGTCGACCTCCACCATCTGTTCTCTCCCCTCCAGGTATAGTAGGATTTCATCCAGCTCACTGATGGAACCAAATGCTTTTAGCCTAGTTAACCAGGATGGAGCGTCGAGTCGAGTATGGAGCGTCGAGTCGAGTCGGTCATGGAGCATACCTGGGCGTTATGCGGCCCGGGGGCCAAATGCGGCCCTTTGGCTGACTCTGACCGGCCCGTGAAAGGGTACCATGGTTTTCAACCAGTGGTCCGGGGACCACCAGTGGTCCTTGAGAGAGTTCCAGTTAAATATGGACAGTTGGTTAACCAGAGATAACTCTCTGAGAGCGTAAAAAACTCTCAAGAGTTAAAATGTTCATCATGTGAATCAGCCCAAGTCTACACAATTAGGGAATGTAGAAGATTAATGGTCATTTTGATCTGTATGTTGGACTGTTTTGTTTCCCAAATCCAGCCTGAAATTGTGGGCAAAAGCAAAATAAATCTTTACTTTTGGGTTCTGTGGGGCTAAATGTCATCAAATGGTGGTCCTCTGTGGCTCAAATACTCAATAAATAGAGGGCCCTGGTGTCAAAATGGTTGGCCTTACTCTTACTTTTATCTTGATTTAAATTAATATTACGCAGACTTTAGTCCAGCCTTTAGTCTTGGCCCTCCACAATATTTTATGCATTTCATTTGGCCCCTTGGGAAAAATAATTGCCCACCCCTGTCATGGAGGATGCATGTGTCAGTGGAGTGGGATGTTCTGAAGACACATTGGAATTTGTATTTATTAGTTTTGCATTTTTGGGGGGCAAGATGCATCAGCGGTAGTTGGTCTGATTTGCTCCCATTCTTGTGCAGGGGGTTACTCTGGCCAATTTTGAAATCTTGGGGGACCTACAGTATGTCCCCTGTTTGATGGATAGGTTTGCCATGTTGGGTGATGATTGGTGCTACGGTATAGAGCTGGCTGAGTCTCTGATAAACGTGGAGGGAATGTTGTCATGGCCAGTGGCCGCATGGGGACCTCCTCAGTTGTTGCCATTACCAATTTAAAGTAGCGTTGTTGCAATGTTTGTAAAGATGATAAGTAGTTGGCTGCATCAAGCTTGTCAGTGTTTCTTGTCAGGGTGTCAGGGTTCGTTATTATGTTTATGTTGGTAGACTGGATTTTTACCTTCCGTCTACAGCCTTTGGTACAGTGTTGCTTACACTGTACCTATATTTAGCTTTTTTTCCAGAGACCCCTAGCGCCAAAATTAGTGAAAAACTCCTGGTGGAAAATCTAGGGCTTTTTTTGCTGGTGAGTTGGAGAGGAAATTGATTGACAGGTGCCAGAGATAAAACCCTCTTTTCACCATTTTTCCTCTTATGACAGTGGTTTTCAACCAGTGGTCCCCAGGCTAAAAGATGGACAGCTGGTTAACCAGATGTAACTCTTTGAGAGTGTAAAAATGGACCCTTGTGGGTTTATTTGGTTTCATTTTGACACTCTCAAGAGTTAAAATATTCATCATGTGTGTTAGCCCAAGTCTACACAACTAGAGAGTGTAGAAGATTAATGGTCATTTTCCCTTCCAGGCAAGCATCTAGCACATTCCAGTGCATTTTGGAAATGACACTAGTGCATTTTGGATTTTGGCAGTTGGCAACACTGCTTTGGTAACTTCCAAAGATCCTGAGTATTGAATGAATGAACAAACAAACAAACAAACCCTTGAATTGATAGGTAGGGAGATGCGGTTTGTCAGTTCAGTAAATAGAATAAGTTAGGACTTAGCAATGAATGCACACAAGACAAGAATACGAATGCAATAAACACAAAGTGCATTACATGCGAGTCCAGGTTCATGTGCAAAAGAGCATGATGTCCTATATGCAAAAAGCCGCAGTCAGAGGCTAGAAGAAATGAAGGTTGAGAGAGAGAGAGAGAGAGAGAGAGAGAGAGAGAGAGAGAGAGAGAGAGAGAGAGAGAGAGAGAGAGAGAGAGAGAGAGAGAGAGAGAGAGAGAGAGAGAGAGAGAGAGAGAGAGAGAGAGAGGATGCGTCATGCCATAACATTAGTATGCAATCAAGTTGCTGGTGCGGTAAAGCTTGTCTGCTGACAGCTGCGGCAGCAGCCTTTCAAAATTGCCCAGCAATGACACACACACACACACACACACACACACACACACACACACACACACACACACACACACACACACACACACACACACACACACACACACACACACACACACACACACACACACACACACACACACACACACACACCCCTAAATGACAACACAAATCCTCCCACCAGTTGAAGACATACAGTAAGATGAAAATTGAGAATTCTGTAACAAATTTGCAACATGTTGTCAGTCCCTACACATATAGGGCTCCATTTTCATTACCGCTAAACCCCTTATCCCTTAACTTCTTTGCCTTTAAAAAAAAAAAAAAAAAAAAAAAAAAAACATGTTTCAATAGTTTAAATGGCTAGTCTACAAGCTCACAATGTGCCAATAGATTGGCACGTTGAACTATTCCAAAAAGTATATATATATTTTTTTTTTTCAAAATAGTAAAAAAATGATAAGGGTTTAGGAAAAGGGGTTTAGATGGTAACAGAAATGGAGCCCATAATACTTAAGTCAATGTAGAAATGCCCAGTGGCAGGAAAAAGGGTATTTCAGGCACACAAAGACAAAACAAACAAGATGATTTTTACTGTATGTTACTGTAATCCTTAGAACAGCAGTCTCCAACCTTCTGACCACTTTCTCCAACACACTCTCTCTTCTGTCCTTTCTTTGGTTTATTCAACTATGTCCACGCAAAAAAGAAAAACAAATTTCACACACCCTTTTTTTACACTGTGATGTGACAATGAAGCTGATTCTGACTCTTGCATACCACAGATTGGGAATCGCTGCTTTTTAGAGTCTAGTGTACCTCATACTGCATAGCTTATAGAAAAAACCCCAGCAGGTGATTTGGTTTTTTTAAGTGTACCTGAAAACGAGTGGAACGGTGCCATTGGGGGACACCTATAGACACTGATGAGCTGCTCTTCCTTTCTAAACTATACTCTCCATTGCTATGGTCCTTGGCGGGCCTGCGTTGCCATGGCGATGCTCACATTGCCGCAGGCTGGCTGGAGAGAAGCGGGCTGGTTGAAAAAGAACAGAGAGAGAGAGAGAGAGGCAGAGAGAGAGAGAGACTACACTGCAGAGAGAGAGAGAGAGAGAGAGAGAGAGAGAGAGAGAGAGACTACACTGCAGAGAGAGATTGAGAGAGAGAGAGAGAAAGAGAGAGGGAGAGAAGGGTGGAGATGGAGGAGAGGTGGGTGGGGAGGGGAGGAGGGGGACGTGGCAGGCGAGAATTGGTTCTCCGATTCATTACCCCTACAACCCCCACCCACACACACGCACCAGTCTTATCGTTCGCATCGTGCGGGGCTGTGAAAAGGCCCATGCCTCTGCTCAGTAGTCAGACCACGTTGGAAGCAAACTTCAGACTGCATTCAATTATTCATTCTCCCTCTCTCTTTTTCGACAGGCGGCACAACACAGGCCCCGCGCAATGCCCGCTTCTATCGCCGAGAAGAAGCGCGCCGGCGAATGCACACACACACACACACAGACACACACACACACACACACACACACACACGCAAAGTATACGGAACACAGAGTTAGGGTATATACAGCAGGAATGTCAAACTCAAATACACAGTGGGCCAAAATATAAAGATTGGTACAACAAGTCGAGGGCCGGAGACACCGGACTGTTTCAAGACACGGTTTACGATGACGTCGCAGGCAAACAGCCTGGGAAAAAGTAATTTTCCTCCAAAACTCATTGGGCCCTACAGTATTTTGATTGTCTTAAGTGCAGAGCTTGACACTAACACTTGCCCGCTTGCCCGGAGCAAGTAAAAAAAATGGTGGGGCAAGTGAAGACTGCTACCTGGTTGCCCGATCGGGCAAGTGTGCAACATAGAGCACTATAACACAACACAAGATAAATTTGTCTTGAAGGCAGTCATTGCACTCTGCCTCTGTGTCTTTCCCTGCTTTCTAGTTATCCACAATTCCAGGCTGGATTTGGGAAACAAAACAGGCAAATTAACATAGACATCAAAATGACTAATTAAGATGATGAATTTTAACTCTTGAGAGTGTAAAAATGAAACCAAATGGACCCGCAAGGGTCCATTTGGTTTCATTTTTACGTTCTCAAGAGTTACATCTGGTTAACCAACTTAACTGGGGACCACCAGGAACCTGGGGGGCAAGTGACCATGACCTGAGGGCAAGTAGAACCTGACTTGCACTTGCCCGATGGGCAAGTGCCTCGGAGACCTTAGTGTCAACCCCTGCTTAAGTGTCAAGTCTTAAAGGTATCGTGACATTAAAAACACGTTTTTGTTCATTTTTTGTGTTTTGGGGGGGTTCTTGACAACAATTACACCATAAAAAGTCGGTATTTGAACATTCAGTGGTTTCTCCGTATTTTGTAGTTATGCTAATTAGTTTTAAAAACGGCTCGTCTGGTTGGGCACCGGATAGTTGCGTGTACATCACGGTAAACACCCACCCACAGCCGTGCTGTCTCCAGCCTCCACTGCTCTGCTCTCCGCCTCTCTCCTCCGTTTGAGGGACGTGCACACATAGACCATGAAGGGAGCTCGAGCCTCTTTTACACCGACGGCTGTAAACAACAGCCCAGATCATGAATGCAATTTCGCTAGAAGTGCCCTCTCATTGTATTACAGGCACTGCCCTAAACACTCTCTGCATGTCCCTGCATGTCCCGACACTGCCGAGATACCCGAACCAGAGAGAGAGAGAGAGAGAGAGGTTTGATTATTGTGTAAAATAATTCCCTTCTTCCACCTTTCACTCTGGGGCACGCTGCCGTTCGCAGCCTAGAGCAATCTAGTCTCAGCGTTGCGACATTGAGGGGTCAGAAACCGAACGCTTTGCGCTGTTCATGCAGCATGAGTAGGAACAGACTAGAGTTGGAAATAGCCCTACGATATTTTCAACAAGAGCAACATGCCAACTGTTGTCATGTTTATGTTGTAGCCTAGCTACTATTACTACAAAACGAACTAAAATAAAGGGTTTTACGACCATTAAAGCTGTCTCTGCCTACTTCAGGTCCAGGACTTGTCCCTATTTGCTGCCACCATTCTCAATAGAAGTTGATGTAGAAGAGCCTCCATTAGACTGGCCCCATGAAGTGAACGGAGTTTGCACAACTCTATACCCTAAGTTCTGGCACAGCAGCCGGTCTCTGCCTGCCTCTCTGTCCCTCTCTCTCTGTCTCTGCTCGATCATTTTACTTTGATATAACCCGTAATTTGTGCGACATCGGCTAGGATTCTGTTTATATTATTGATTAGGCCTACTATTTACAAACAACTGATATAAAGAGTATAGATTAGAATCAATGTCGTATCCAGCCTGGTATTGTGGGTCTGTGGGGTGAAAATGTCATCAAATGGTGGTCCATGGCTCAAACAATATAATAATAATAATAAATAGTGGTCCCTGGTATCAAAATGGTTGAAAACCACTGTAATGCAGTACAGTTGAACTGCTGATCACCAAATATTTAGTCTCAAAGACAAGTCTATGGATTTGTTTGGGACACTAAAAATGAGGCAACCACAGTGTCAGTGGTCTAGTTAGTATTTCCTGTCTATTCAACCAAGATCAGCTATTTTTGTTATATATGAATTGAAATCCTGAATTATTTTAGAATAATGACATCACAATGTTAATAATTAACTATCCTATTAACTAACCACATTTTGTCCCCTTTCCCCACTCAACATGTCCCACACATGCAACACTTATTTTACCTGAACAGGTTGGACCTGGCCACCCTATCTGGGAGGCGGGGAAGTTTGTTGGAGAGGAGGGGTAGAGGGGTGGGTGGGTGGATCATGACAGTGATTGACATAGAAGGAGTAAAGTACGACCCCTAGTGGCCAAAAGAATGTGTTTTTCTCCATGCCCCATTAGAATGTAAAAGAAAGGGACCAAAAACACATTAATTGAGTATTTTTTTCTATGAAAGCCTGTTAAACACATTTTGAGGATCATCTCCAACATAATAAAATGATGTTACAAATAATGTCACGATACCTTTAAGTCTTAAGTCAAAACTTGGAGGTGTGGCAAAGCTGTTTGGCTGTTTTGAGTGGCCAAGCTGTTTGGCCACTCCTCCAAGTTTTGACTCGATAGTACATAAAACATGAGAGTAAATGTAAATGTGCATGAATTTTAAAAACTGTAAATGCATTATTAAAGCTCAGTTTCATGTATGATCCTTGCCAAGCACTGCTTTCGTAGTAAAATGAGACTCAGTTTCACATATGTGGTATACAGTATCACAAATACCCATTTTGAAATACACAGCAGCACACACACAGTCAAGTCAAGTCAATTTTCTTTGTAAATCACATTTAGAAACAAAAGGAGGAACTGGAGACTCCGATGGAAGCTCGTCTGAGGACGACTAAAGGATGGTTGACCAATGGGCTGGACAGCATCAAAAACAAAGCAAAACAAAGTAAAGGAAAAAATAAAATAATAAGTGCACAATAGAGACAATTACTGTAAGTAAGTATTTCTCGTAAGAAAAAATGAACAAAATATGGATAAGATTTATATAAAAATATAGTATATTAATTAGACGATCAGAGAAAACATGTATTTAAAAAAAATGATTTAAAAATGTCCAAAGAGGGTGCAACTTTGATGGCAAAAGGCAGGGTGTTCCAGAGTCGGGGACACAATATCATTGTGTGCATGCATGTGTGTGTGTGTGTGTGTGTGTGTGTGTGTGTGTGTGTGTGTGTGTGTGTGTGTGTGTGTGTGTGTGTGTGTGTGTGTGTGTGTGTGTGTGAGAGAGATGCTAGTTCACGCACACATCCTATAACAACCTAAAGAGCTACAGCAAGCGGTATTACCATGGCACAGTATAATGCATCATTCTGTTGCCTTAGAGCGGTATAATGTATTATAGTGCAGAGACACGGGGCTACAGGCACTGTGGATGCCAGTCAGGTGTATACGATTACGCTCTCAGATACGGCTGTTGTACTGCGGCTCAAAAGGAACCCAAGCGGTCTCCCTCGCTGCCTCGGCTGAGATTTGACTCCGTGACCTTCCGGTTTCTCCGCTGAGCCGTAAATGAGGTGAATGACAGACCGATACGCTCAGATGTTGGCGGCTGTTTAAGTCTATTTTTTTTTTCCTTCTTGATCTGGGCAGCAACAAGACCATTTACGGCTACAAGAACACAGCCGTCCTTAACTTCTTGGGTGCCGTTTTGCCGGCCTGCAGCGGCCCCATTTGTATGCATTAATTAAAGCGCCTATACTGTATGTAATTTTATGGTCAAATAATAATTACATCATTGTGTTTATGCTTTTCGTGAAGGCTCACTTTAATTAGATCATCTCCGAAAAATCTTGTCTTTTTGACGACTCTAGGGGCTGCAGGAGGCTTACAAAGAAATCCCTATAAGCTTTGTCATTGGCTAACAAATAGGCCAGGCGAGACTATTCGTTAGACAATCAGGAAGAGCCTTGCTGAGGTGCCTCTGATTCAAAGTCAAATGTGGAGGTACAAAGCTACTGCTGCTCCTATGGTTGTCATAGATACTAGATATTACAGGAAGTGAACTAATAATTAAACAGTCTAAGATGAAGAAAAACGGGGGAAAAAAGCCCAAAATTCTGAGATTCATTGGTTATATATACTTTGATTGATTGATTAAAAAAAACACAAACAGCAGTTGTATATACATATTTTTTCAGCCTATATATACAGTATATAAAGACGTGTGACTGTGCCTTTAAATCAAAGTACTCCGATTGGCTGGCTTAGGTGAGAACGTAATGCTGATGTAATTAAGAGATCTTTTGAGAGTATCATCTCCTGGAGGTGTCCAGGGGGTAGTACTTTGTACTCTGTGGTACCCCCTGTGTCCAGGAGGTACTTGCTCTGCTCATGCACAAGTAGGCCATGGCCTACTTGTGCTTGAACAGTCTGTCTCTATTAAAATTAGATCTAGTTTTAATAGTGAATCACCTACTGCAGGAAGACTACACGGTGTGCGTGCATGCGTGTCCATGCTACCACACTAAATATAAGTATAGGCCTAGAACTATTGTGACTAGACAGTAGACTGTGAGTCACTCATGTGAGTGTGTAATTAGATGAATTTAAGTATCGCTGCCTGAGATGCTGTTAGTGCTTAGTTTATAACGTTCCATTGTTTTAATTAACATTGTATTCATTAAAAAAAAAAAACGGTTGCAGCTGTTACCAAACACACATTAGATATGAAATATATAAATCTCAACGGTTCGGTGGATTAGAAAGCGGTATAGGCTAATTCATCTCAGTTTCTTTTCCCACATATCCGCCGGCTGTTTCCCAAAATCATTTGCCAGTGGTTTTGCTCCATAACTTATATTAGGAATTACTCAAATACAAAGAGAAATAAAGTAATTGCCGGACTATAAGCCGCTACTACTGTATTTTCACATGCTCTTGTACCTGCGGTTTATACAACGGAGCGGCCAATCTATGGATTTTCCAGGTTTCAGGTGGGCTCCGCAGACTAAATGATAGAAAGTTGGTTAACCAGATGTAACTCTTTGAGAGCGTAAAAATGAAACCAAATGGACCCTTGCGGGTCCATTTGGTTTCATGTTTACACTCTCAAGAGTTATGATATTCACCATCTAAATTAGCACCACTTAATTAATAAGTCATACGCCATGTTCATATTGGTCTAATTTTGATGTTTTGCCTCTTTTTTTTGCGAAAATCCATCCTGGGTGAACAAAACCAAAATAATTAGTGTTGGGGTCTGTGGGGTGAAGATGTTGTTAAATTGTGAAAAAGTTGAAAACCACTGCTCTATCATGAAGCACCTGACTATAAGCCTGGTGCGGCTTATAGTCAGGTGTGGCTTATACAAGGAAGAATCAGTATTTTGCCCCAAATTTAGCTGGTGCGGCTTATATTCCAGAAATTACGGTAAATACATTTTAGCTGTAATGGTGTTGTAGGTGCTTAGGGTTGGGGTATTTAAATAAAGTCCTTTTTTTCTATTGTACTTCAGAGGTGGACATGGCATCACTAGGGATGCACCAACTGAACCGATTTTACCAATACTGATACAGCATAGTATATAGTACCTTTTGTGCCAGGGAAACTAGCCTATACATTTTCATTACAAGAAATAAATGTCCAGAATCTACAGCTTGAAGACTACAGATAACCAGCGTAGACACTGCAAAATGTATGCTTAATGGGGAATTCCACCCATTTTCAACATTTTTTCTGAGAGTGTATAAATGCAACCAAATGATGGTTCCATTTGTACGCTCGATTTGTACTTTTTTTTATCATGTCCACCCAACACCTCAAAGGTACATCAATGACATACTATAATGTTGAAAATGTTCCCCTTTAACAACAACAGATAAACATCGGCTACTACTAAAAGCAAATATAAATGGCTAAATCAATATGTGGACACCAATACATCGGAGCATCACTAGCCATCACTGTAACATTGTACAATAGGACGTCGCGCACGCGCGCACACGCACACACGCCCACACGCACACACGCACACACAGACTGGGGCTAGAACGCAGCCGATCTATCTAGCTGATCTACAAGCAGGGGTGTAGTGGAGGGGGGGGGCGAGGGGGGTCTCTCACATATAAAATATTTTGGGGGCAAAAATATGTTTTTTTGACTTGTCATTTACTTTTATTGATACAATTAGCATTGTAAACCATCTTTCTCATTATGCTATACTTGTCTGTGTCTTTTTAATAGTGTGTGTGTGCATTGCGCAGGTACACACAAATGCACATGCATGTGTGCGTGCATGTGTCTTAAGAGGCGTCCCCCCACTTCTAAAAGTACCACTACAACACTGACTACAAGCACAGTGCGACATGGTTTGAGCTTGTAGATCAGCTATTTTCGATACAGCAAGTAGATGCAATGTGGCTCCTCTGGAGTGAGTGTGGAAAGACTGTATATAGTGGGACCAGGGCAGTACTGGGGTTATTTGCAAGGAAAAGAGACGCCAGCCAGCCAAATATCAGGGCATTTGAACACTGAACTCTGTCAGTCATAATGTGGGACAGACAGACAGACAGGGGGCTCAATTCGTGGGACACCTGAAAAAATGTTGTGGAAGTGAGGGACTGTCCCATGCAAAGAGGGACATCTGGTTACACTATCCCCGGCGGGGCAGGTGAAACCATAACAAGCATTACGGTTAGGTCTTACCTTTCCAGTTGAATGCAGGAGTTCGACTTACAGGGGAGTCATCACAGGAAAATTCGCCTGTTGAACCAATAAAGAATAAAAAAATATTAGCAGAAATGTATACAGGTGGTCATGTTCCACCACCTCTGTCAGTCATGGGGGGGGATAGAAACTACTAAATTGTGCAAAATTCTCCCGTAGACCCATATTTGGTTTCATTTTACACTCTCAAGAGTTAAATTATATTTAAACATCTGAATTACATAATTTCAAGAGGCCGCACAATTGGAAAATCGACCAACGTCAGTAGTAGCATATACAAGAAAATCTTCCAATTCCAAAAAAGTGCATTAATCTTAAACGCTATAACAGTAAGTAACACCATCACCACTATTTCAAAGTCAAACTTTCTTGGGGGGGCTTGATTTTTTTTTTTCTTAAATGTGTAGATCTTGTTCAGCCGATCGTTTTGAAAGTAGCTCTCAAGTCACAAAAGTGTGGGCACCACTGACATAGACGGATCTAGAAATGATCAGCCAAAGGGCCTCCCCCTTACACCGGAGGATTTCTCTTCCCGACACGGCGCATAGTGTTGCACAGCAATTACGACATATAGGCGTGCGGTATTCACCTGCACTTCAGCAGGATTTACAGCATGAGATTTCTTGAAAATAATAATACAAACAAAAATAACTACCGTAAAATACCAAATAACAGCCCTTACTCCAACAGCCGCATAATAAACAGCCCGGGCTACTACTATTTGGTATTTTACGGTAGTAGTATACCGTATCATGATGGTTTAGAACTTTTGGTGTTATTTTATTGATACAAAATGAATAAATGTACTGTGTGCGCCACTGATATTCACTGTTACCCCTCCCAAAGGGTGGGGTGGGGGGGGGTGTTGGATAATCCTCCCCTGCGTAGACAGGAGCTTTTCCATGGGGAGAAGAATAGAATGGGTCGGGGTCGATTGAAACCTAAATTCATTAATGTGACAAATAAATTACGTTTTTGTTATGTGTTTTAAAACAATCCATACAGCCGTACGGCTGGATCGATAGTACATTAAACATGTGTGCGTGTGCAGAGAGCCGTACAGATGGTGGGAGAGCGATAGCACCGCCAGAGGTGCCCCTAGACTCATTAAAAATCAGGACCATACTCCAGTGCAGAGCAGGGGGTGGAGGCGGGGGTGTGTGTGTGTGTGTGTGTGTGTGTGTGTGTGTGTGTGTGTGTGTGTGTGTGTGTGTGTGTGTGTGTGTGTGTGTGTGTGTGTGTGTGTGTGTGTGTGTGTGTGTCAGGGGCGGATCTAGGCAGGGGCATGGGGGGGCAATGCCCCCTAAATACCCAGTCTGCCCCCCCCCCAAACACGATGGCATGCAAAACAACCCAAGATATTTCAAATTAAAGTCCTTATATTTAAAATGATGTGAAACACTACTACTGCTACTAACTAACTACAGCTGTGTCACCACTAAACCAACAGCATTTCATCATTGAAGGCGGCTTCATCGCCTGTGGCGCGAAGCGACACAGTCGATGAAGCCGCCCCCATACCATTTTCTCTTGCCCCTCCAACATGTTCTCTTGCCCCCCCAAATGGGACATGTTACATCCGCCCCTTGTGTATGTAGGGGGTTTGGCTCAAGCGCCTAACTCAAATCCATGATTTTTCACCTGCGTTGGGAGACACAGATGGGCTGTTCCACTAGCGCTCTGGCGTCCAAAAGAGAAGGGAAGAAGAAGGAGAATCTGAATACATGTGTTCCCGTCCATGTTTATGCTGCAATGGAAAGGACTATGTCATGCAAGTGGAAAAAAAGAGAGAAAAGGTTTGAGATCATAATGTAAATGAAGCCACATAGAGGGGGCTGCCTGAGCAAAAAAAAAACAGTGGTATGGCGCCCCCTTCCTGTCAGAGTATGGGATGAGCAGCCAGCATCCAAGTTAATACAATTTTTCCTGGCAGGTATTTGCTGAAATGATTCCACAATGGTTACGCATGAGTCTTACACGACGAGAAGAGTGCAAGACACCGGGAGACTTCATCTAATTGAAGCAGGGTTTTCAACCTGATACCAGGTCCCACTATTTATTCAGAATTTGAGACACAGAAGACCATCATTTGATGACATTTTAGCCCCACACCCAAAACTAAAGATTTATTTTTGCTTTTGTCCACAATACCAGGCTGGATTTGACAAACAAAACAGCCAAACATACAGATCAAAATGACCATTAATCTTCTACATTCTCTAGGTGTGTAGACTTGGGCTAATTCAGATGATTAATATTTTAACTCGAGAGTTAAAATATAATATAGTTTACATCTTCAAATGTCCATGATAAAATACCAATATTTTCTTCCTACTCAGACTGTCTCACAGGAAAGCCGTAGGCAGTTCAGAAACCCGTCTTCCAGTCCACATACAGCAGGGCTGCCCAAAAGGTAGATTGTGATCTACCAGTAGATCACACAGGCCATGCAGGTAGATCACATGACAGTCCCCTAAAATGTATAGAACTAACTTTTTGAGATCGTTAAAATGAAACCAAATGGAACCTTACGGGTCCATTTGGTTTCATTGTACAATCTCAAGAGTTAAATTATATTTAAACATCTGAATTACGTCATTTCAAGAGTCCACACAAGTAGAAAATGGAGAATAATTGTTATTTTGACGAACATTTTGCCAGTTCCATTTCCCCAATTGTGGACAAAAATGTGAAATTAGCTTTGGGTGCAAGAAACTAAATTCAACATCACAAACTGTCAACTCAAACCCGAGTACTGTTTTCAAACGTCAGTAGCAGCATATACAAGAAAACCTTCCAATTCTCTCCCTCCATTTTTCATTATAAGTGCATTATTCTTAAACACTATAACAGTAAGTAACACCATCACCACTATTTCAAAGTCAAACTTTCTTGGGGGCCTTGAAATGGATTTTTTTTTTTCTTTTTGATGTGTAGATCTTGTTGAGCCGGTCATTTTGAAAGCAGCTCTCAAGTCAAAAAAGTGCGGGCACGCCTGACATACAGTATACAGATAGAGTATACGATCAGCATACAGTGTGATAGCCTGAATCCAGCCCTGAATCGCCATAATTCAGGGAGATTCAAGGACTGGTATCCCTGCCTCCGGTGTTAGTATTAGGTGAAGATCCAACTACAGCAGCTGATTGGTCTACAGCCCTTGGCACTCATAGGATCAGCTCCTCCAATGCTTCTTTAAAGAGCATCAGGTTTTTAGACATATTTTACTGCTTTTGTTCGCATGCTAGCAACACTCATTGGTTTGGTTAGCAAACAGGCTAGTACATTAGCCACATTAATGACAAAAACATTGCCTACTTCCAATATTGTTACAGGTTGGTATGAACCAGTCACCGCAAAGACTGCGGCTTTGATAACACCCATCCCAGAAACTTTAGTGGTGGAGATGAGGGACTTCAGTCTGAATAATGAAGTGAAACGAAATGACAAAATGAATTCAAACCGAGGTCAGACTAGTTTTGTGGGGAGAAAAACAAGAGAATTTACTCAATTATTTCAGTTTATTTGCTAAATGGTGCATTGACATGACATTGAAAAATGCTTATGAACACAGTAGTAACCGTACTGTGCAACATACTGTTGCAAATTTAATGGTCAAAAACAAAACAAAAGAGACTTATTTCTGACCCAGTTATCTCTGAAGGCTGACCCCAATCATACTCCATTGGTCTGCTGTGTAAAGATTAGCCTATTTAAGATTGGTAGAACGCCAGTAATGAATCGCTGTGTGCTCGATACATAAGCCTCGCGGCCGTCCTACCCTCTCCTACGACGGCAGAACGTGGCTTTTGGCGTCGTGTTAACAACGTGGACGAGAGGTACGCTGTAGTGGGGCATCACCATGGAAACCAGAGATGCCAGTGGAAGAGGTGGATCCCGTCGGCGTCGCCTGCTTTCTTAACTATATTGGACTTCTGTTGCAACGGCGACGGACCACGCCTACCGCTCTCGTCCTGTCCCAAGGCCTAGACACGGAAACTTCCCTACTATACACAGCACTACATGAGGAAAAGGAGGAGGAGGAGGCGGATGTGTTGGAGGTTAAAGAGGAGCCTGTGATGCAGACTATCGCGTTTGAGAAGTAGAATATACTGTACCGTACTGGGAAAGAAATAAGAAATAAGCTTTCACCCTGTACATATTCAAATACATTTGCTCTTTACTGCATGTACTGTACAATACACAATGGGCAATTACACGAGAGAGAGTGTATGTGTGTGTGTGTGCGCGTGTGTGTGTCATCCTCCTTTGACATAACTGAAGGAATAATTTCAATGACAGCAGTGGTCAATTCACTTTCAAATATTTACATTTGTAAATGTATCTTTTCCTGAAACAAAATCAAACGGATGTATCTAGATTACAGATATGAAAAGGTAATAGAGGCAACTTTTTAGCCAAAAAAAAAATCTAAATAGACATAGCTATATTTTTCACCTTTTTCCCCCCTCTACGTTGCTTCTACTTTGATGCTGCAGCTGTTTCCCTGCAGACAGACACTGGCTTCATCCTGCAGACGGTCCAGCACTTTGTTGTCGTCAAAACAAATTATGAAAACAAAATCGTTCGTCGGGTTTAGGGAAGGCGCTAAAGTTGCCTCTGTTACTTTAACCCTTTAGTGTACTGAACGCGTTTTGGTGTTTTAAGCATTATGTTTTAACTATTGAAAAATAGCAGATCTACAAGCTCATAGCGCGCCACCGAGTGGCGCGCTATGAGCTTGTATCTCTGCTATTTTTGAAAAATCGTGAAAACGTGGTGCAAATCTTTGAATATTATGTTATTCAGAAACTAGGACACAATGGGTTAAACTTGAACCTGATAACTTAAAAGTGAATTGCCAGGACAAATTCTAAATGCAAATATTGAAAAAAAAAAAAGACAAAACAATGGACTAGTTTTCTTCCTTAGTTCTGCTTTTCTTCTTTTTCTTCTTCTTCCCCGAGGCCTCTACGTCTCCGTACGAAGCGTCCATCGGCTCGCTTTTGACCTGAACCTCTTCTGGAGGAGGTGGGGGAGCCTCCGCTTCAGCCTCTCCTCTCTCTCTGTCCTTCTTTTTCTTCTTCTTTTTCCTCTTCTCCACCGAAACGCCGGCATCCTGGAATAATTCGAACTCCATAATCTGCGCCACGGGTTCCTCCTTCACCTCCAACGCGTCCTCCTCCTCCTCCTCCTTTATCTTCTTGTCTTTCTTCTTCTTCTTCCTCTTCCTGCGCTCGTCCTCCTCCTCCTCCTCCTCTCCCGGCTCCTCCGTGAAGCGCTTCACCACCCTGGGCAGGAGCGTGGCCGAGGAGGGCCCGCTGGAGTCGGCGCCGTCCACCTCGCTCTCCACCACGCGGGTGAGCGTGGGGGTCTTGCTGCCGAAGGGCTTGAAGCGCTGCTTCAGCCCGGGGGGCAGGGCCGGGGCCGGCGCCGCGGGGATGGGCTTGGGGTCGCGGTTGGCGCCGACGTCGCCGTAGCTCTCGCACACGTTGAGGAGGCCGGAGAACGCCGGTCCGCACACCATGGCGTCGTCCGGGGACGATCGCCGGTGGCCGGTGAGGAGGCGGAGCTGCGGGGTTCCCTCGGAGGAGGCCAGGACGCTGTAGATCTGCTGGCTCCGACCACTCGCTCCACCATCGGCGGCGGGAACCCTCAGCGTCTGGAGGCCCGACAGGGGCACCTGGACGCCCTTGAAACTGGACGGAGGGGCGGGACATGGACAGAAACCGTCAAGGCTGAGCATGTCACCTAGTCTAGACACAACTGTTGACCATCTTTGGCCAAGATAATACAAGTAGATTTGAGGGGAAACTAGCTACTCACAATGTTGTAATTTGTTTTACTGAAGATGAGGCTAGAAATACGTTTAGGGTTAGGTATACTTGTACCGAGGTTACGTCTAGGAATAGTGTTAGTCTGCCTGCCATATGGGGTTATATTTTGGTTCTCTATTTGATTCATCATTTATTTGCCATCCATTCACCCACACCTATTCTACCCCATGCAGATGCACCCCCTGAATGTCGTTTACATGGGTAAAAAGAACGGGGACGAAACTTAACTTCCGGGACTCGTGAGCTGGAGATTATTGCACAGAGGGTTGGAGGACAGAATGGTCAAGAGACACCAGAAACATGGTGCGGATTGGGTTAAATAGCGTAGGTTAACGTAAGACACACAAGTGTGTAAGAAAGATTCTGCTTGTTCATGAGAGTTGGAACGGTAACACAGACAGGTAGGCTGTTGATGTCTTAAGAAAAATGGCATCTAAGACTACATGACATGGTTTGAATATTGGGTTCATTGCTTTGCTTTATTGCAGTTTGTGATGCTGTGGGTACTTGGATTCATTCCCCTTTTGAGTTTGCGGCCAGCAAGGTGCGTTCATTTATATTTTCTTTTGTTTTGCATTAATGTACTTGTATTGTACAATGTTGTGGTGTTTGACTTGTTGTTAATCAAGTGTGTCTGTTTATGCTTGTTTTATGTAGTTCCAGTAGTTCAGTATTCAGAACTACTGTGTTGTTTTATGACTATGGTTAGGTTTAAAGGATATAGTATTTTAGACAGGTTAGGTCTAAGTTTAAAGCAAGGACACAGTGCCCCACACATTTTAGACTTTCAAACTACTTTCAAAATGCCAAGCTACCTGTAAATGAGATCTATGCAGTAAAAAGAAATGGTTATCCCATTGCTAAAAATTGCAATAGTGGTGCTGATGATACATATAATAGAAGGGTGAAAATGGAATAGATGCTACATATAACAGAAGGGTGAAAATTCAACAGTGACTTTGGTGTTACATTATAATAGCTTGGCTATTAAGGCTGAACATTGCATTAGAATGGGAATGGAATAGAGGTGCTGATGCCCCATTATGAAGGAGGTACACTGATTACTTTCTTTGCATTGCCAGTTTGAGTTGCTTTTTTTATGCCAACCAATCAAGTAACCTTAATTCAACTATATATTTAGAGGCATGTCATGTAATCTACCTGTACTGTCTGTGATCTATTGATAGATCACAATCTACCTTTTGGGCACCCGTGGTTTAAAGCATACAGTCAGGGGCGAAATCTCAACGAAGAGTAGGTAGGTATAGTTTAGTGAGGTTATGATTGAAGCATACAATAGTTTAGTGAGGTTATGATTGAAGCATACAATAGTTTAGTGAGGTTATGATTGAAGCATACGATAGTTTAGTGAGGTTATGATTAAAGCATGCAATAGTTTAGTGAGGTTATGCTCAAAGGTTTAAAGCACACAGTAGTTTACTGAGGTTATGTTTAGGGATATCCGAGATTGTTCAGAGTTCGCTGAAATTTCCACCCCCAGGCAACTGTGTTTTGAGGTGAGTGTTCTGGTATTCACTACAAATTTTGAGAGTGTGAAACAGGGCCGGATCTAGAGGGGGGCAGGGCCCAACCAAATGTGCATCCTGCCCAACTAATGAAAGGTAATATCAGTGGTTTTCAACCAGTGGTCTGAGAACCACCAGTGGTTCTTGAAGTTGGTTAACCAGATGTAACTCTTTGAGAGTGTAAAAATGAAACCAAATGGACCCGCAAGGGTCCATTTGGTTTCATTTTTACGCTCTCAAGAGTTAAAATATTCACTATCTGGATTAGCCCAAGTCTACACAACTAGAGAATGTAGAAGATTAATGGTCATTTTCATATGTATGTTTGACAGTTTGTTTTCCCCAAATCCAGCCTGGAATTGTGGACAAAAGCAAAAGAAATCTTTAGTTTTGGGGTCTGAGGTTGAAAACCACTGCCTCATTTAAAAACTTTGGAGTTGCCTACACTGTCATTCTTCCTGCCCACCCTAGTAGGGCTGGCTAAATCCGACCCTGGTGTGAAAAGGGCATATTTAAAAATAAAATAAAGGGAAAAAAAGATAACAAGTGTGTGCATACCATTCAGGGTTGAAGCCAGCAGGGGCTTTGATGAGCCATAATTCCTTGTTGCCTTTTTTAAAGTTGTCCGTTAGGAGGCTGCCGCACGGCTTATGGCTGAAGGTCACGTAGTCAGCAGGGCACTGGTATTTGGCCGGCCTCTTGACTGTGGATGAGAACATGAGACATTTAACGGAAAAATATCGACTGGGCAAATCATGCATCTGGCTCAAGCAACGGCCATACTCAAGCTATTTACAAATGCACATGATGTGAATACGCATCCCCATTCAGCTGTTTCCTTCTTTCTGGCTAACATATTCTATTTGAAATGCTGCTTGGTTTTTTTTTGCCTCAAAACAAGCGATAGGGTCCAGTCAGCTAGCTCAAACATCTGGGCAAAAAAATATATTGTCGATTGCGTTTCCTTAAACAAGCATCACTGGTAAATGAAGACTAAGGAAGAGCCAGTGGGCACCTTCCATTAGATATGTTAAATGGGAAGATGTTTAAAAACCATGAACCCCAATGCTCATATTGGACAGAATGGACACATATCCGGTTCAGAAATTAAAGTTCACAATGTGTCACATATTTTATGTAGGCCTATTGTCTTGCTGTACTGCTACTGTGTGCACCCTGTATGTTATGTTATGTTCTACTGCAGCCAGAAGGTCTTCACTGTAGTACTGTAGTAGGATTAGTAGTAGCCACTTTCGGCACCAGTTTACCCTTTCTCTATTTGGGACTCTTAAAGGGTAAGTCCAACCATTTTCAACATTCTAGTAAGTAATTAGTATACTATATAGTAACTATACATCTTGATGACATCATCAAGATGTATTTTCACCATGTTAATGGATTTCTTTAAACGCTTCTTTTTTCTGAGAGTGTACAAATGGAACCAAATGAACCTTAGGGTTTATTTGGTTCCATTTGTACACACTCAGAAAAAAAAAGTTAAAAATGGGTGGAATTCCCATTTAAGAGTTACAGACCCGTAAGGGCCCATCCATTTGGCTCCAAACTCATTTAGCTGGGGAAGCCCCCAGAACTCCCTCACTGACCACTCCTTGGACCCCCCACTTTGGGAACCAATGAAGCTAATAAGAGAGTGTCAAATTGTGTCAAAATGAAACCAAATGGACCCGGAAGGGTCCATTTGGTTTCATTTTGACACTCTCAAGAGTTAAAATATTCATCATCTGAATTAGCACCACTTAATTAAGAAGTTTACACTGTTTTGTTAGCAAAATACAGCCTGGATTTGTGGACAAAATCAAAATAATTCTTTAATTTTAAGTCTTTGGTGTGACGTCAAAAAGGTTGAAACCCCCTGCGCAAGGGTCCATTTGGTTTCATTTTGACACTCTCAAGAGTTACATCTGGTTACCCAACCTTCCATCATTTAGCCTGGGGACCACCTGGAACCATCTCAAGGACCACTGGTGGTCCCCGGACCACCTGTTGAAAACCCCTGGTATATAATGTAGTTAGTGTTTATGGAATGCGGTCCAACTCCCAAGTTGGTTGGGATGCCTGCCTCCTAAATGCAGGCGTTTCCAAGTGACCCCAAACTTGTGAACGCTAGTGTAGCAAACCAGCTGTTCTATTTTCCATGATAGCGTGCTGCTGGGCTAAACTATGGTGCTGGGATAAACCAGACCCCTCTTCTGTATTATAAACTCACCCTTTGCTTGCTGTTGTGTCTGTGCTGCAGGGGAGTCCTGGTCGTCTTCCTCGCTCGAGGATGAAGACGAGTCTTTAGACATTGTAGCGAATATTAACAAGAGTTTCGGGTCAACTGGTCAAACGCATGGCAACAAACACACTTCTTCTTCTTCTTCTTTTGAGTTTCCGGCAGACTGGATGCCTTTCCGGCATATTGCTGCCCTCCACTGGTTGAGATTATATCTCTTGTTCGTTCACACTTCAAGTTTTAAAATAATTTCCCCATACCCATAACACCGTGCTTCCCTCGTGCTCCATGTTATCAGTCTTTCTTCCCTAACTAAACGCCGGCCCCCGCCGAGTGTGTCGACGGGAATCCTTCCCTCAGTATCTGATTCAGCTCATCTCCAGATACATCTACTATATGTAGGAACCTCCTGGCTGCCTCCAGTACCATGTTGATTCTCTCCGACTTAGTTTTAATTTCCGCAGCACAATTAATAACCATCGAAATGAACGCTAGAAACTGTCTCTTATCCATACTGATGAACTTGTTGTCTATCGCCTTCTCCTGAGTGTTCTCCAGAACGGGGGTGCTCAGGGCGCTCCCCTCCACTCTCTTCACCGCTTCCGCGTACGACAACCCTCTCGTTCCTTCTCTGATCTTGCTCACCATCACCTCCTTCACCTTCCTCGGGCATTCTGCTGCACCTGCAAAGTGTCCCCCTCTACAGTGCACACACCTGGCCTGCTCCTCATTGCACTCCTCTTCCGAACAGTTGTCCTTCCCACACCTCCCGCACCTTTTAATACCCCCGCACACGGCAGCGACATGTCCATATCCTTGACATCTGAAGCATCTTAATGGTGCCCTCTCGTACGGCCTCACTCTGTAACATACATAGTCCAGGTAGACTCTCTCTGGTATCTGGTCCCCTTCAAACGTCAGCCTCACAGATTTTGTCTTCTCCCGCTGTCCTTCTTTGAACCGAGTTAGCCTCTTAGCTTGACATACTCCATCGCATCCCACAAGACTACTTTCCTCCACTTCCAGAGCCACTCCACTGATGACTCCACTTCTTTTCCCTCTCCCCTCGAGTTTGAAACATCTCACTGGCCATCCATTAAACTTCCCAATATACCGCAGTGCTTTGTCCACTTGTTCTTTACTCATGCACTCAACCACTACCATTCCAGTTCTGGTTACCCTCACTGCATGAACCTCCCCCAGCCTTAGCTCCACAAACATTCCAACTTCACGCGGGTTGCTGAAAATACTGTCCTTCTGCTTCTCTGCCACCATTCCGAACACAAACTTCTTCACCTTGTCTGCTGCTTCGATTGCAGACCCCTGACTTTCGCTGTCCTCCTCACTACTGTCCTCAGACGGCATTTCACAGTAGCTGCTACGTCCTCCTCCGGTATCCTCCTCCTCACCCTTTTCCTTCACTTTTGCAGCAGGTCGCTGCTGCCGCTCCTTCTCGTAGACCTCATCCACAAGCTTCATCACTCGTTCTGCAGTGGCAGCACTCCCTCGCGAAATTGGCTTTTCGAAACGCTGTCTCCGTCCCGCCATCTCTCCCCCCTCCGCAATAAACTAGAGAATACCGTTCAACAAACACACTGCAAAACACACGTGTTGATGACAGACAGACAGCAGCGACGAGCGACCTACGACCCGCTTCCTACGAGCGTTGCCAGATTGTGTGAGAGAAACAAGCAGCCAGTTGTGCGGTTCTGTGAAAAGGAGCCTGACTGAGTGATGAGGAATCATCAGTCAGGAAAACAATGTTTAAATGTTTTTTTAATGTTCAAAGAAGATTCATTAGAATGCAACGTTTACATTGTCAACGTGACACAAATACCCTAATAAAACAGTTGAAAATTGGTAAAAACGTTATATACAGTTGGAGGAGGTACAGAGTTTTGTAAAGCAGTTATGTCACATTCCATTGTTTTATTCATGTTATAACAGGGCACAGAACTTTCCTCTCATATATTTAAACAAACAGCATCAAATGTATGCCTCTCCGGGACAACAGCAGTACACTAGTATGGGTAGAGTTATGAACATATGCATATTGGGGGTTCTTGGCACAAATATTTCTGACTTGGGCAATTTGACAAATACATGAATCTGCAGGGCGTGCAGTCCCTTTCTTGCTAAGAGAATGTGTGAGAATCTAACTTATTCACTCGTTTATTATATTAGTAAACAAGCCGAAATAAGCAATAAAGTAAAAACGGCGACACGGCCGCAACAACGAATATTTACAAACAACTTTACAGCTCGCTTATAATAGTCGGACATGGCAACACCAGAGCCATGGAGTAAGACAGGGTTGCGACATTGAGGGGGTACAAACTGACCGCTCGAACTGCCGTTCATGTAGGCTACCATTGAAGTGGGGCAAGTTTGAAATAGGAAATAAAGAGCTATTTTAGGAATGTGTGCAGCATGTCTACTGTTTTAAAGTAGGATACTGCACTGTACATTAATGTCTCTGTATGTTTACGTTGTACTATTACAGTATTAATACAAACCAATGCAAAATAATGTGATTTAAAATGCATTACAGCTGGGTTGTGGGCCTGTGGCCCTGAGTCCAATGTTCTGCCTATTTTCGGTCTATGGCTTGTCCCAGTTGGTTGCCCCGAGCCGCCATTAGACCGGCCCTACGAAGTGAACGGAGTTTGCGGAGCTCTGTTTTGCTCTATGGCTTTGCCCGATGATGCATGGGAAAAACAACAGCACCCACAATGCACGTCGCGACATTGCGTAACCGTTCCAGGCGTCAGAGCCATAGAGTATAGACAGAGTTACGACTACTCCGTCCACTTCATGGGGCCAATCCGATGGCGGGTCTTCCACTTCGACTTGAATAGAGAAAGGGGACAATCACAAATCGCTTTATTTCAGATAATTTTTAATAATAGTAAAACACAAAGATTATTGTACACTGTACGTTGTTACTGTACAATAACGTTGGCATGTTGAAAACATGCATAAAATAGCTCTGATTCGCGCCGCCCTGAAAACAATGAATTTTCAACTCCACTTTGTCCCTATTCGGGCTGCATGACCAGCGCTCGAGCGCTCAGTTTCTGACCCCTCAATGTCGCAACTCTCCTACTAGATGGCTCTACCAGGCGTCTGTGCGTCGGGGAAGCAGTTGACAGCAGCAGCAGACGAGACAAGGAAAAAGAGGCCGCCTGAGAAAAGTGGTAAACAACAAATCGGAAACTCCTCAAAAGAAAAGTCGCGACAACTTCAACAAAGCGCGATCGTCCGGCGCCGTTTTAGAACATGTAAACGCCGTCGCGGAGTTTCACGGAACCCGTCGAGACGGACCGTCGGCCGCGACGACGCGTCGATCGCGCACCTGTCAAATCTAAATAGGTTAAAATAACGCGAGCTAACGCGTTAGCAGAAGCTACAACAAGCCGCCCGTGGGGCTGCTGCTGCTGCTGCTCTTTTGATTCCGCTATAATAGCGTTAGCTCCGTATAGCTATAGCCCCTCCAATGTCGTCCCCCTCGTCCTCGTCCAGGCGCCAGTGGTGCTACCTCTGCGACCTGCCCAAGATGCCGTGGACCGTGGTGTGGGACTTCAGCGAGGTGGTCTGCCGGGGCTGCGTCAACTACGAGGGAGCCAACCAGATCGAGTTCCTGATCGCCAGCGCCAGGCAGCTGAAGAGGAGCCACGGGATGCAGGACGGCGGAGGAGGAGGCGGCGGCGGCGGCAACAGCGTCAGGTCGCCCGGTCCCTCTCCCAACAAGTACGGGAGAGGAGGGGGAGACGCGCCGCCGGCGACGACGGACGTCGGCAGGTACGTCTCGAAATCCGAGATCGGGGGTAGCAGCTCCACCAGACCTCCTGTCATGAGCAACATTACATTAGCGACCTCCTCCTGGGGGAATCCCGAGGCGATCCAAGGCCAGAGAGTCGATGTAAATCCCTCCATCTGGTCCTTGGTCTGCCCCGGGGTCTCCTCCCAGTGGGACGTGCCTCGAGAACCTCCCTCGAGAGACGCTCGAGAGGCATCCTAACCAGATGCCCGGACCACCTCAGCTGATGAAATACACTAGCCCTGCCATGTCTCTGTTGTTCCATAGCCATGGATTAGTCCAGTGGTTTTCAACCTTTCCGATCCCAGGGCCCACTATTTATTCAGTATTTGAGCCACGGACCACCATTTGGGGAAATTTTAGCCCCCAAAGACCACCAAAACTAAAGATTTCTTTTGCTTTTGTCCACAATACCAGGGTGAATTTGGGAAACAACAGACATACATGCAGATCAAAATGAACATTAATCACCTACATTCTATAATTGTTAGACTTGGGATAATTCACTTGATGAATGTTTTAACTCTTGAGAATGTAAAATGGAACCAAATGGACCTGCCAGGGTCCATTTGGTTTTATTTTTACACTCTCAAAGAGTTGCATCTTGTTAACCAACTTTCCATCATTTAGCGTGGGGACTACCTGGAACCCTCTCAAGGACCACTGGTGGTTCCCCGACCACCTGTTGAAAACCCCTGGGTTAGTCTTGTTGGGATATGGTTTGACCAACACTTACGCGCTGTTCAAAGTGGTCATTCCTCCATGTGTACTCACCCATTAGATAATTCCAAAGTTGTGGGGTGCGATACAGTCTAGTTTCATATCCATGTGAAAGTTCAGGGGAAACAGAAAAGTTTGGGACACACAATTTTCTGGTGCCTTGTGATAGGGCCTGGGTAATTAACCACACCACCTGGCAGTTGTGTACGACAAACCTTTGTGTTTCACTGATGACGTTTTCTGGTGATCAAGGAAAGTCCGACAAATGAGTCATTATGAGCCCCTTTGACGGAGGGAAAAGATGTCAGTGTGCAGCTCGTGGAAAAAGTGGAGATATTTGTCCCACAGTTTTCACATGGATATGAAACTGGAGGACTATATCGCAGCCCACGGCTTTGGAAGTATTTAATGGCTGAGTAGACACAAAGTAATGACCACTTTGATCAGCACGCAGGTGTGTCAATCAAACCCTATCCCAACGAGAGTAATCCATGGCTCTGATATTGTGAAGTCCATTTGGACGGAAGAACAGAGCCATGTTGCCATGTGGGTTAGTCCGTCTCTAACTGTCTTGATGAAATGTAAATGGTGGGCACTAATGTAAACAAGCGTAATGCTTAACTAATGATCAGTTTTGTTGTACTTGAATTGTACTGTAAAAACAGCAAGCTGTTAACAGAAAATCCCATTTAATTCATTCAGGTCGCATTCGGACCGCTTTGAAAGGGGTGTTCGAGAAAGAGGAGGAGGAGAGGGCACGGGAGGGGCGTCCATTGTGCGCGTGCCACCCAACGGGCTTCACCGCGACGGGCAGCCGCTGCAAGAAGTCAACCGCCAGAGCCCCAGCAGCAGCGGCGGTGGCAGCGGCAGCAGCCGGAGACTGATAGGCGCCGCCATCCCCCCGAGTTTAGTGACTCAAGGCATCGCGGGCATTCCGCACGGCCTCCTGGCGGGCATGCCGGCCGGCCTGACCGCCCGGACGGCCCCCATGAGCAGCCCCCTGATCTTCCCCGCCCCCGTGCTGGCGGAGATGAGCCGGCGACAGCTGGGCATCGGGATGGGCATCGCGCCCTTCATCACCCCGGAGCTGGAGCGCGAGCTGAGCTCGTCGTCGCAGACCAAGGCGCAGACCCAGCAGGTCCACACCGTCGTGGCGGGCGGCAAGAACGCCGCCGGACTCCCCCCGTCCGCCTCGGCGGCCGGAGGCGTGAGCCAGACGAGCCCCAAGCCCGCCTCGTCCCCGGCCAGGCAGCCGCGTCCGCTGGCCTCCAGGTCTGGCGGAGGAGGCGAGCCCCTGGGCTCCGGCTCTTCCGCGGAGGCGGCCGCGGCGGCCGCCGCCTTGCCCCACTCGGGGGCGTCGGAGCTGGGGTCGGCGTCGGCTGGCAACACCCTCTCCTCCGGGACGACCCTTTCCTGCACCCTGTGTCACGAGAGGCTGGAAGACACGCACTTTGTTCAGTGTCCATCGGTGCCAGGGCACAGGTTTGTTGTTTTTATTTTTTAAATGGAAGAAACTGTTCCTCTGCTCAGCTTTCTTGAATATTTGTTTGCGGTGATGTGACTTTTGTTTATTTATTTCACTTTCGATCAAACCAATACATTGAAAGGTAACAGAGGCAACCTTTTAGCCAGAAATCTAAATAGATGTATAGCTATATATTTTTTTTTCTTTTTCCTCTCTACGTTGCTTCTACTTTGCTGCTGCAGCCGTTTCCCTGCAGACAGACACTCGCCTTGTCCTGCAGACGGTCCAGAACGTTGTTGTTGTTGTCAACAAATTTTGTTGTTGTCAACAAATCATGAAAAAAAAAAAGTTTCATGATCAGCCAATAGAGTGGAGGTGAGGTGGAGTTAGACTCTGTTCTTCAACAAATCTTTTTTTTTTTGTTTTTTGTTTTTTACAAACACAGTGTTTGTACGTTACACACTAAAGTTGCCTCTATCACCTTTACTGGTACTGGTAATGTTTTATGTATTTATTTTTTTAATTATATGTATGTATAACCAATTTTACATCATTCCCTCCATCTCTAGGTTCTGCTTCCCGTGCACCAGAACATACATCCAGGGCCGGAGGGGCGACGGCGAGGTGTACTGCCCCAGCGGCGAGCGCTGTCCCCTGGACGGCTCCCCTAACAGCCCCCCCTGGGCCTTCATGCAGGGAGAAGTGTCCACCATACTGGGCACCGGCGGACCCAGCGCGCCTGCGCCGTCTGCGGCCGCGTCCACGGCGGGAGCCGGCTCAGGCGCCGGCGGCGGTTCCAGTTCTGGCGGAGGAGGATCCGGAGGCGGGGATGTCACGGTCAAGAAAGAGAGGGAGACATGATGACGGGTGGTGGTCGATGTTTCAAACCCAGGACTCCAAACAGGTACCGGCACCTCCAACACAGACACGGATGCCTACTTCATGAATACATGAAGGCTCGGCCCAAATAATACTCAGACCAGCTGAAAAGTTGCGACATTGAGGGGTCAGAAAACTGAGCTCTCTGAGTGAGGGCTGTTACAGCCTGAAAGAGACATTTCCATTTTTTCCAGTGTACAAATGTGAACCAAATGGACCCTAGCAGGTAGCCTGGCTCTGCCCTGAATCAGCACCTTAGAAAAATACTACTACTTATATTTTTCCTGTGATTCAAGGACTGGCTTCTCTGCCTTTGGGGCCGTTTGTGCCGGTTGGAAATCCAATCCCAGCACCTGATTGGCCAACAGCCCTGTCACTCGCTTCGTTCCAAACGTCGTCTGCTTTCTCAATATTCTTATGGGTTCATATGAACCAATCACGGTGAAGATAGCCATCCTAAAAATTGCTGTGGTGGAGAGGGTCTTCAGTCTGAATAATGAAATGAAACGAAATGACAATTCAGACTGAGGTCAGGCTAACCTAGCAGGTCCATTTGGTTTCATTTGGAAAAAAATAAGGTCCTGAAAGAAAAATCATTAACATGGTGAAACACAACTTGATGATAGAGCCGCCATTGGACTGATCCCATGAAGTGAACGGAGTTGGCGATAACTCTAGCATAACTCTACACTCAGTATTATTTGGGCCGAGCCTTCCTGGTACCCTTACTTATGACCCCTTAGAAAAAGTAATAATATTACTGTATATTACTTGAATCAAAGAATAATATGTTATTACTTTATTACTTTCCCAAGTTCCCGCTATCCCACCCACAAAATAATAGAGATGCTCTACACAATCTGCTTACTGACAACTTACGTGAACTTGTAGTATAGGTCTTGTGTGCAGAATGCTGCAGTTACATCTTACTTACCATGGCTATCATCATGTTATAGAAACAGGAGGCTAGTACTTACTTAAAAAAAAATAGCCCAATTGATTGTTCAGATCAGGAGTGGAAATGACGAGTGTTGTGTGTAGACTAGACATGTAGAGTCATGTGTGCAGACTACAGACCACGACACGTTGTTCATTGATTATTAAGTCTAATATTTATTTGTATTGCCTTTTAAAAGGAGCATACATAAATGTATAGGATATCATTTGTCTACCAATATTAATGTAGGCCCATATTAAATTTACGGTATATAAAAGAAATACTGGATAGGCTAGTTAAAAATAAATAAATAAATAAATATCTGGTTAACTTCCGGTTAGTCCTGTTGGCTAGCCGGCAACAAAATTAGCCGTTACTGATATCATTACCAAACGTGTAGATTCTTGAAAATTAGTAATTCAGATGTTTAAATATAATTTGACAGCAAATGGCATTTGGTTTCATTTTACGATCTTAAGAGTTACATATCTAAAGGGTCCCTTGCTTTGGTTACCAAATGTCCATCAACTGTGCCGGACCACCTGTTGTCCAAGAATGTTGTGCTATATTGTAATTTTATTCTATTATATAATAGAATTGTGTGGCGTTGTCTCTCCAGACAGTCATGTCTCGTACCAGAGGGGTAGTGGCATCCCTGGACCCACACTGATCCAAGCAAGACGTTAACACAGACGACCAACCCTTCATCCAGACAGCCGCCACACCAGGTCCTTACTACACCTACATCACCCGATCCCATCAACATTGTTAATAAGATAAATATGACTGATGTTTTTTTTTTCTTTGTCACATTTGTTTTTCACTATTCAAATATGTTATTTGAAGCCTCATGTATTTGTTTTTTGCGTTTGTATTTGCAAAAAATGATTCTGTGTATTGTTTTGTCTTACAATCAGGGAATTTTTTACAAACTAAAAAG
The DNA here is from genome assembly GCA_039105355.1 of Benthosema pterotum. Classification (NCBI taxonomy): domain Eukaryota; kingdom Metazoa; phylum Chordata; class Actinopteri; order Myctophiformes; family Myctophidae; genus Benthosema; species Benthosema pterotum. Next base: position 49,850,368 of record CM076977.1, on the reverse strand, counting down.
AAAGACACCAAAAGAAAACACACCTTCAGACCTGAAATCTGCCTGTTTTTTTTCCATGATATTGCAGCTTTGTTATTAAGGCTGGCCGTAGGTGATCCGCAGATAGGACAGTGTTTGCCTTGTAGAAAACCAGTTCATGTGTGTCAACAACATCAACCTCGTCTCAAGAGTTTCACTCTCTGAACATTTTTTTGGCTTCTTGTCAGATCTAGGCCCCAGCCTCGGACTGATGCACGCCATGCTCTCTGTTTGTCGTTGTACGAAAAAGGGAATGTCACTGCAATCTCCTTGCAAAAACGTCTGGCGACTTGAGATCCACAAAGGTCCATTAGTAAAAGCACAGATATGATCTTAGCACTTATTTCGGGGGAAACAAAATCTCAAATATGAGTTTAATTTAATGTTCTCTGCAATGCAAAGAGAAAGAGAATCGTGTGTATATTGGGGGCTGGCCTGTAGGTTTTTAAAGAATGTACGTCAAAGGTTCTATTGATTAGAATGTTAAATTGCGTATACTGTATACGATCACAATAGTGTATCAGCAATCTAAAAGTATAAGCAATATGCAAAATATAATGAAGAGCAATTGTTGGATTGCTTACCCCTGTATATTAACTGAATAAGTATGTTATTCATACGATCTTTGAAACTTATGTCCACATTTATGACCATGGACCTTTTTTATTTTATTTTATTTTTTTAGATCGAAGCACATTTTGTAGTTAAAACATAGACGGCACTGCATCATAATACCGTTTGCTGGGATTATTAAAAACTCTAAACTATTTGTAAATTCATAAAACTGTACTGTCCACATTTATTAGGTCCAGGGTCTTTCTGCATATAGCAGTGGTTTTCAACCAGTGGTCCCTGAGAGGATTCCAGGTGGTCCCTGGAAGTTAAATTATATGTAAACATCTGAATTACTTAATTTTCCAAAAATGTACACATTTAGAAAATGTAGAAGAATTGTGATTTTGACCGATATTTTGCACAAGGTATCTCCTAAATTGCAGACCTAAACTTGAGAAAAATACCCTAGTTTTGGGTCAGAGAGACTGAACTAAACATCAAACGGTGGTCCGTGGCTAAAATGCAGAAAACTTAGTGGGCCCTGGTATGAAAAAGGTTGAAAACCACTGGCGTATAGGAAACAAATTACTTTGAAAATCTTTTTTTTTTTTTTTTTTTTTTTTTTTTTCAATTCTACCCTCTTTAAGCTTACGAATTCCCTTTCTTCTTTTTGGGTAACCGAGCCTATAGGATCCCAGGGTATCTGCAGAGTCAGTCCAGAGAGTGCTTCTCTGATGGCAGTTTTCACTTTTAAGTGCAATACTGTATGTATATACACACACCCTCATTACTCACGCACAGAAGAACCAAAGGTAGTTTAATAATGTCCAAACGGTTATCTGGGGATGTACATTTTATAATGGGGAAAAAATATAGAGAGAGATATTGCTATATATCTTGACCAGGTCTTAAAAAATAAACTTGTATTCATCCAGTTTACTGGCCCCCACATCATGGCCTTAGTTAGTAGTAATACCTTTCCTTACAGAAATGTACATACAATGTAGAATTTAGTATAGGGCTTCTATATTTAGTTATACGATAGCCTACAGATCAGGTCTGCCTAGAATTCTCTTTTGATAGAAGAATTTGCACTGACACGTCATGCAATCCTTCAGAAAGTGCCTTTATAAGATGTTCAACATCTATAAGTCTGTCTGGGATCCTCAGGGGAAGTAGGAGTCCAAGGGCTTCTTTTTTATTGTTATTATTTTGAGTCGTGTGAATAATTAACCGAATCTTGTTTTCCTTTTCAGTTGCTTTGATGGTTATTTGCTTTTTATTCCTAAACCTTTTTGCAGGTGAGGTATATACTGTAGGCCATTCATTTGTTTGGGGTATGGTCTTTTTGGTTGTCTCTTATGCCCTATTTGTTGTAGTTTTCTGTCGCGTCATTGTTAGATGTGATGGTTTTCATTTTCCTTTATGTACAAAATACGAAAACATGAATAAATGGGATGATGACGTTAAATCCATTTTCTCTATGTTGTGTACTTTCATAAGTCAACTGTCTAGTCAGTGATTCTAGCAAACTGAGTTCAAATGATTTTAATCCAGAGTGAAAACATTGAAATCATATTACGTCATACAGATTACAGTTTACAATACACTTTACAATTTGCAATGTAAGCACTAAAACAAGGTAATACATTAGACATCCTGTATAAGTCACTGCTATCTAAGTCTAATGATGTGGTATCTAAACTACCTAGGAGGGTACTGCAAGTACTATATGGGTGAGATGGAGTCTGAAGAGGTGTGTTTTCAGACTAGGGTCTGAAAGATAGGGAGTGAGTCTGTGGTTCTGATTGCAATGATTTGGTTGTAAAGAAGGTGGTGTTTATTTATTTAATATCCCTGGTAAAGGTAAACTGGTGCATTATATATAGTGTAGCGTCTTTATCCAAGCTCTATATTAGGGCTGGGACGATTTTGGCCCTTCACGATACGATATAGGCCTTGGATAATGAATATATCATGATATTTGATATATTGCGATATTAGCGATATATCAATATATTGCGTGAAATTCATCAACGATATATCATAATACTGTAACTGCTGCTGAAAAATGAAAACTAAAAACAATGAATGAATAAAAAACTAAAAGGTGAAAATCAGATCTTACTAATGTATATCCTCAGTTATTAATCTTCGCTTGTATCTGTCTCAACTGATTCTCATACCGGGCCTTTTGTTTTTATCTTGTGTTTGTTTTTTAGGGAATGAAGCAGCTATAGAAGTCATTTAACATTTTAGTTCTGCGACCCGTTTTTCCTCCCAAAATTATACATTATATGTATTGCGGGAGGAAGTATACAATATTATCACGATAACAATATTTCAGCACACCCCTACTCTATATAGTGCATTACTTACTTTCACAGGATAGTGTGTAAATCTAAATGAACGTGGCATTCAGGAATGTCTAAATCATACCTGGAAAGCTCCTGGATTGGTCAAACAGAAAGGCTTCCTATTGGCCACTAGGTGGCGGTCTTCGACCTTTCTTTATGCAGTTCATTGGCTTGTTCTTGCCTGTGTTTCCCTGTGCAATACTAAAGCAGTGTAGTTTGTAGTAAGAACTTTCCTGCGGGCTGCGTGCATGTACGCGGACCCCGCTTCGGTTCCTTCGCTGGGTTGCAGATACGGACCGATAAGGGCCCAATACAAGACAATAACCGAGTGGACAAACCATTAAAGCTTCACTTGTTATAGTTTACAATGGCAGCCTGCCTGTTGTTCATTTCAGCAAAACATTTAGAGAAAAAAAATCCCTTCTGTAAAAGTCAGCAGTAGATAGTGAAGCTAAAAGGGAAATGAAAAATATACAAATAGGGGGAACGGTGGAGGGGGAATCATATTTTTATGTGAATTACAGCTGTCTGTAGGCTAACTGCCTTCACTATATCTTCGCTATATATCTAATTCCTCACATTTGCAGCTGCAGGTAGGCCTATAGGCTATATATAGCCTATATACTGTCTATATACTGTAGGATAGGCTATATATCATCATAACATCAATATCATTTTTTTTTAATATATATTTATGTATAGGTCCTATTCATTAATTTGTTCATGTCAGAGAGACTGGCTGATGTTATCAAGTTCCTCCCATTCTGTGGTTCCTAAAATGGAGGTCTGAAATAAACCATTAACTTGGTGAAGCGCAACTTGATGACATCATCAAGTTGTCTCTGTATTGTGTTTGTGAATGACTTTTCTTTTGGGACCTTTTTTTCTGAGGGTGTAGCCTATGGAACCAAATGGACCCATCAGGGTCCATTTGGTTCCTTTTGTATACTCCCAGAAAAAATCTTGAAAATGGGTGGAATCCAACCTTTTCTAGTATAATAAAAGCAGTCATTTGTGGGGGAAAAAAACTGATATATCGATATATATCAGATCAAATCGCAGCATAACTAACAATCATATAAATCGATTCTGAAACCTATTATCAGTATTGTATCATATCTTAAGGTAGGCTAAGTGAATCGTCCCACCTCTAATAGACAGGGATGCAGTTATAGCTGCATTACTCTCTATATATCTAATTCCTCATATTTGCAGCTGCAGGTATAGGCTATAACTGCAATATATCTGTCTACTTGGTGGCTTGTGTAATTGCGTTAATAAAAGAGCACCGTCGTGGTGCGCGCATGTTTATTGCCGAGTGTCTGTGCGTGCATGTGAATGCATAGAGCCGCAGCATGGCTGATCTGTCGTTTCCTCTATTAGTGTCAACTCATTAAGGCCATTGTTAAACCAATTATAGAGGTGTTAATGGACGGGGTCCGGGCTATTGGCATGAAAAACAGCTTTCCAAGGAGGATATGGCGGATATGTGCGCGCACGCACGCGCAGGCGCGCGCACACACACAGGCTTTTTCATAGAATGCTCTCCTTCCATTTCAACTCTCCATTTTTGGGCTTGGCATAACATTGTCAGACAGCAACCATACCATCATCAGTAACACAACAAGTAGAAGCACAAAGCACACACATTTATTTAACCTATATATGGCCAAGGCCTATATCCAAGAATGGTTATTTTTAGGGATGCACCTTATTGGCCAATACTGAATTAGGCTATATACCATATTGTCCCAAGATGACTCTGGTTATAAGACAATCCGCATTTTCCCAAGACTTATTTCTGGAAAAAGAACATTGAATGTCAAACAGTATTGCTACCGAATACAATATGACCCCTTTTTTTAGGATAGGGTAACAGCATGTTTTGCTTGTTTAGTTTCTGTTGCTTTTAATTCCTCCGTTTGTGCAAGGGAAATATATAGGCCTACATCTTCAATAGCATACAAAAAAAACTTTAAAATCAACGGTAGAGTATGGCCAACATACCAACAAAATGCAAAATGTAGGCCTATGCTTATCAACACCATATACATGTTGGCTACTGCCATCTTAATCTTCCAATAGCGATATTGACTGATAACAGCAAATACCGGCCATACCAATATGTGGACGGATTAGTAATAAGCATTCTAATACTGTATTCATTGTAAATATGGATGTGACCATGCAGAGGACACCAATGAATTACTCCTATGCACGTTTATTTGAGTCGATCTACAGGGGCTTAATTATATAATTACATAAGTCTACACTGGACGTGTTATCTCATTCAAGTTGTTAATCGACTTGATGTTTTGCAAACACACGATAATTGTGGCTGTGCGTGGAAGGCGACGATGCGCGACCACTATGTTATGATCATATGAATGCTTATTTTGCAAGAGTACAGCCCTTCTGATGCAGGTCTGAGACAAATATTGCCATATAGCCCCCTGCACAAATCAGGCTAATAGGCCAATAGGCATAGTGCAGACTGCAGACAGAGCCTATTTTAACGTGGGAAAATTCAGACAGTCTTTTCTTGCAGGGTGATGGTGTATTTCCTTGGTTGGACCCCCTGCCCGCGCATCCATTACATGTCCATTGAGTGACCCATTAGGCCGAGGCTTTGACATTCAAAGGCCACCGTCTGCGCGTCAAGTGGCGAATGCAGGGGAGATGTGTATTCCACCACAACTCTCTGGGGACCTCTCTGACCATATTGTTATTTATTATGAAACAGCCATTTCTTTTAAATCGAAATATCTTCACATAAAGCCATACAAGGGGCAAGTTGTTCAGCACGCACTATTTATTTGGCCTATAAGTGTTCGGGCTAATCGTTTAAAACAAATAATAAACAATGCGCGCGGCCTAAATCTTGCATGGGAGTTGTTTCTTCTTGACGAAGATTGTGAATGAATTAGCCACGGTGACACCTGCAGCATTGACCGCTATATCCAGAAGTGATAGCCAGGAAAATGAAGGACTCTCACACCACGTCCATCCTCACTCCTCTCTCTCTCTCCTCAGGGGTTCATTAGTCTCCCATTCTAACTCAACACCTCAACACCTTATCACCATGAAGCTCAAACAGTACGACCTTCTACTCTACATTATTGTTTTTAGGATTTATATAATGATTTAGCCATCTAATATGAAGTGACCTATATAAGCCTACCGGTAGGCCTATATATTTTTTCGGAGCTGGAGTCTCAATTAGCCTATATCCTATACAAATAGGCATATTTGATGTATTAATTGATTGACAATTTGATTCAAAATTTGTAGAATGGATATACATGAAGGTGTAACAGGTCAATACTCCCTATATTAAGACTTGAACCCTGCTAAACATGAAAAGGGTCATCCATTTTGAACTAATCACTCACTCATCGGAACATTTAAAGACGTGTGTACATAGTGCACTACAAATACCACTTTCATTCAATACAAAATAATAATGTGTGTGTGTGTGTGTGTGTGTGTGTGTGTGTGTGTGTGTGTGTGTGTGTGTGTGTGTGTGTGTGTGTGTGTGTGTGTGTGTGTGTGTGTGTGTGTGTGTGTGTGTGTGTGTGTGTGTGTTTTTCTTTCTTATTTAGAATTACAAACTCAAGACTCAAAATTGACCTTAAATGCATTTAGTTATTATGAAATAAATACAGATGTATTGGCATGTATCAAAACTACATTCGCATTTCAACAGTAAATAGTTGAAACCAATAATATATCAGCATATTGAACAGTATATAATATAACAATACTGATAAAGGCCCCTGGCCCAAGCTACTGTATATGTGCAGGAAACAGTGTCCAAGTACACCACTGTGTATTACACGACAACAAACAAAAACAATACGAATTCATGGCAATCGAACAACATGTGGGTCAGTCTGGCCATGCCCCCAGGCCAATATACAGCACGCCAGGGGGCCGCAGAGCCCTTTCTCCCGGACCCCTGGCTGGCTTGGCCCTTTCCTGCAGGATCCTCCTCACACGGTATATTCAAATGTTCGCCTATGAGGGGGGCGGGGCCTCACCTGCACGCCTTATAAAGAGGACACGTCGTCCCAAGTTGAAGCATTACTGTACCGTAGTGAAGGAACCCTACAGAGGTAGAGCGGACCCGTACACAGGATTTCCGAACGTATAAAGGTTATATATATATTTTAAGAAGAAGGGGGCTGTTGCTCTATAGGGTCTCCAATCTAATCGACGATCAACAAACGATGGAGGATTGAACAAATAAGAAATATTGACTTTACTACTAAAAACAAGGACGTCACGAGACGAAGAAAAAGAACATTCTTTGGTAACTTTTTTTATTTTTCTGGGGGGAAAAAAGGAAGCAACCTTCGATTGGAATTGCCATCAGTCACTATAGACGTTTCCCAACGAAATAACGTTGCGACGTTTGGATTGTTTTTATTTTTATAATTTTTTTTTATTCTTCAATATATATATTTTTTTGCCGAGTTGTGTACGTGTTTTTTCTACTTCCAAAGAGTGTGATCGGGGATGTTGAGCTCCGTGAAAATGGAATCTCACGATCTTCCAGAGTGGAATACCTTCTACAGCGAAGCCAGTGAGGTAAAGATCCGTTTTAAAAATACACACAAGTGGTCCGATTTATCTTGAAGGGGAATTCCACCCATTTTCATTGATGTGCTGGGTGGACGTGATAAAAAAAAAGTTCCCCCATTCTGTGTTCCCAAGAAATGGAGGTCTGAAGAAAACCCACTAACATGGTGAAACATCTTGATGACATCATCAAGATGTATTTTCACCATGTTAATGGATTCTTTAGACGCTTCTTTTTTCTGAGAGCGTACAAATGCAACCAAATGAACCTTCATTTGGTTGCATTTGCACGCTCTCAGAAAAAAATGTTGAAAATGGGTGGAATTCCACTTTTAAAATAATATTAGTTTGTATTATTCGTCATCACAAGTCCAAAGGGACTGATGGGCATGGTATTATTTTGTTTTACTTAAATTATAATACATGCATGCGATGTATCTGACCCTCTAGAATACTAATAATAGGGTATAGGGCCTCTAATAAATGAAATAATAAACGAAATAAAAAACGTCAGTTTGTAAACAGCATATCATTTCTTTCTTCATGGCCTTCTGGGCATTTTGAAACAACTCATTTTGGAAATGAATATAGTGAGGAAAAGGCAGATTTTCTAATTGGATTCGAGTTAAAGTCATCAGTCGGTAAATTCCACACCTCTCATATCCCCCAGACTTGATTAAATTAACACAAGAATGCTTTAGGCTCATGTTTAATCAGTGGCCATTACTTTTATCGAAAACAAAATAGTGGTATTTTATCAAGAGATGCCTCTTGTTTTTCTTTATTTAAATAAAATGTATGTAGGCTAATTATTATTACTCGTTTTTTAATTGCCCTTTTTATTCGGATGTATTTTTCACTCGATTTATAACGAACAGAGCCATTATAATCTCTTTACTTATGATAATAATACGAATAAGAATAATAAATAAATGAACAATAAATAAGGCAACATTATTATTTTGTATGAATCGCCGTAGATAATAACTACTTTACACGAAGTGAAGTCCATGAAATGGTTGCAAGGAAGCAGTCCGAAGGGAAACTGCACCCGTCCATCCATGACGCGCATTTTACGCATTTTCAGGTTAACATCGCCGTGTGAAATCCATGTCCTGTCCGCGCGCATACCAAGGGCTGCATTGTCCATTGATAAGGCTTATTTTTTTCTTTTTGTCAGACGTGACCACTCGTGGAAAAACCAAACGCTTTCCCCCTCTCCGTGATATTGTTTTTCATTGACGTTTTGTCATTTTAATTTGAGTTTTATAAGTGTAGTCTACTGTAGAAGTTAGAAACAGCATTAAACCATAGCCTATATGCCACTGCTGAATAAATCAAGTCGGCTTTTGATCGTATTTAGGAATGTAACTTTTGTCTCTGTTTTTCATGTATTTATTTATTTTTAAATGAAATCACTCACAATACAATTCGACAACCACTAAATGCACATCCTGTGCTGTTTTCTTCTCTTCCCTCTCTCTCTCTCTCCAGATGTATTCCTCGGCCAGCACCATGAACTCGGGCCTGGGTTCCATGGGCGCCATGCAGAGCATCAACAGCTACATCAACCTCAACCCCGCCGGCTCCCCGGCGGCGGGCATGAACATGGCCGCCTACCCCAGCTCCAGCCTGAGCAGCGGCTCCCCGCTCACCTCCATGGGCACGGGCCCAAGCCACATGTCCCTCTCCCCCGTGGCCTCCTCGCTCAACCCCGGGTCGCTCACCCAGCTGGGCTCGCCCACCCCGGCCTCGCTGGGCTCGCTGTCCCACTACCAGAACATGGGCCAGTCCCACATGGGCCAGCTGGGCTACACGTCGCCCACCTCCCTCGGCCGGGCGGCGGGCGGCGCCGGCGTCGGGCCCAAGGAGGTGCCCAAGCCCTACCGGCGCTCGCTGACGCACGCCAAGCCGCCGTACTCGTACATCTCGCTCATCACCATGGCCATCCAGCAGAGCGGCAGCAAGATGCTGACGCTCAACGAGATCTACCAGTGGATCATGGACCTGTTCCCGTACTACCGCGAGAACCAGCAGCGCTGGCAGAACTCCATCCGCCACTCGCTCTCCTTCAACGACTGCTTCGTCAAGGTGGCGCGCTCGCCCGACAAGCCGGGCAAGGGCTCCTACTGGGCGCTGCACCCCAACTCGGGCAACATGTTCGAGAACGGCTGCTACCTGCGGCGCCAGAAGCGCTTCAAGATCGAGGAGAAGGCGGCCAAGAAGGCGGCGGCCAAGGGCCAGGAGGGCGGAGCCACGAAAGGAGGCCACAGCGGCAGCGGCGACAGCCTATTGGAGGAGCACAGCCCCGTGGGGGGCGGCGGCTCCGAGGGGGCCGACTCCGCCCACTCGGACAATTCGCACAACGGGTCGTCCTCCTCCGACGAGCACGGCCGGGGCTCCATGGTCTCCCTGGACTGCGGCAATCCTCCGCCGGCTTCCTCGCACCTCCACAGCCCGCCGTCCTCCACCTCCTCGTCCTCCATGCCGCCGTCCTCCATGACCATGTCCCTGTCCTCCTCCTCCTCCATCTCCAACGCCGTGCTCCACCAGGGCCACCAGGGCCACCACCTCCTCCCCAGCCCCATGCAGCAGCACCTGCAGGACCTGCAGGGCGGAGACGCGCTCAAGTCCCTGGACCCTCACTACAACTTCAACCACCCCTTCTCCATCACCAACCTCATGTCCAACGAGCAGAAGATGGACCTCAAGTCCTACCAGGACCAGGTGATGGCCTACAACGGCTACGCCACGGGCACGCCCATGGGCGCCAAGCAGATCTACGACAGCCAGCCGGCGGCCATGGACTCGGGCGCCTACTATCAAACCCTGTACAGCCGCTCGGTGCTCAACGCCTCCTAATAACGAAGGGACACTGTTTATTTCCGTTCCTATATACCTGTCAGATGAAAAGGGACACTATTTTTTAGCATTACTCGTCAATAAAACGGTTTCTTCAGCCACACAGAAGTACACGATGAAGAAAATGCTAGGTTTGTACAATTTGTAAATACAGCTAATGTGGGTGTAAAAGGATATTTGCATTTATTTATGAAGGGGAAGAAAATTTTAATATATCTTGTATAGTACGCTGTGTTTTGGACCAGTTACAACCCAAATGTGAGGTGTTTGTCTTTGGGTTTATTTTGTGTCATTCTTTTTTTTTTGCCGAAGAGAGGTGAATTTCAGGTTACTGCTCGAAGCAGTTGTTACTGCAGTAGGAGATACATAGTGAAGTCCAGATCTATGATTTTGTTTTTTGTTACAACATTTCTATTACAGACTTTAAAAAAAAATCTTGTTATGTGGATGTTTTTTTTATATACATATAGTCATGATGTTTCTCAGATCACACATCCATCCGTCAACTCAAACTCGTAACATGTTTGTTTAAACAAAATGGCGGACGGTTTGTTTTCGGTTGATATGAAGAAGAAGAGCTGCTCCCCCTTGCATTGCATCATGGGAGGAGGTGCTTAGTGGAAGAAGAAAAATAAAATAAAATGCGGAGACAGTAACTGTGGTAATTAGCATGTTTTTTTTCTTTGCCTTTGTTCCCCCTCCATCTTCAAGTTCCAGCAGACCCTATTTTTTACGGTTTCCTCCAGTAGACATTATGTCTGGGAAAAGGGGGGAGTTAGGAGTTATATTTCGTTATGAATTTGAATATTACGCAAGTGATGCCATGCAGGGTGATGAATGTTTGTGTCTGAGTTCAGTCGGTTACTAAAAAAAGATATAGGAAGGGAGGAGAGATGCACTACTGGAGGATTTACATACAGTACTTTGCACTATGCGAGGCTCCCACTGTGCTGGGGTGGGTCTGCCCTGATAGTGTGTGTGTGTTACAACAATGCTTACTAATGACTTCTCTCATTGGATCAACTCTTGGACTCGGTATAGAATAGGATCTCTGTGATGACGTCAGAAGCTGGGCTGCGTCAATCTCTTGATGTTTGCGGAGGAAGCCTCATACTCAAAAGTGCTTTAAAAAAGAAGAATAAAATATTGTTGATCTTGTAATAAGATCAACTTGAAGAACTAACTAGTCTAGTGAAGGATTATTGATGTATAGAGGAGGTTTTCAGGTCATACGCTGTTCTTTTGTTCGGTTTTATTCCAGTTTTTGAAGAAAGACATATTTTATTTAAGCTACGATGCTTTTCAGACTTCGGAAAGTGTGTTGATATAATATATTGTATTTTTCTTTTTCTTTATTTTTTTGTTGTTGTCATTTGTTGTTGGTTTGAAAAGTTGTGATTGGATTGATTTGTTTTTCTTTTCTTATTAAAAAGGCAAAAATTATGGGAAGAAAGAGTGCTGGCGTATTTGTCCTTTAGGTTGCAGGGAACAAGTTATGCTTGCGTGGCAAGAGTATTTAGAATATTTTAAATAAACTAAGCGAAGAAAACATTTCATAGGCATTTTCAGTGTCGCATGAGCGATGTTAGCTTAAAGTACAATTGATCTTGAGGAGGACGTCACTCTTGCTTTGAAATAGTGCTATAGAGCTGCGCAGTGACGTCACCGCCCCTGTTCCGGAAGTCTTTTCCCAATTCATTTTTCTCATAGACTTTTCGAAAATAATTTATATCAAGACGATTACGCCGCGGACAAAGCCAACTCGAGTCGTGACGAATCATGATGACACACACAAACTTTTGGGACAATAAAATAATTTCTAAGATGAAAAACGAAACAAAAAGTCTTGTATCATGCCGTTTTCTACTTCTTCCCAATTATACATTATATGACGATATTGTGTTTGTTGTCATGATTTGTCACGACCCGAGTTGGCTTTGGCCGCGACGTAATCGTCAGGATATAAATTATTTTCGAAAAGTCTATGAGAAAAATGACAGGGGCGGTGACGTCACTGCGCAGCTCTATATTGACTATTCCGACCGAGAATCTGAAGTTGCAACAAAGGCTGTGCTACACTAGAAAGAAGGATACTTAAAACGTTAACAGTTAAAGGGGAATTCCACCGATTTTCAACATTTTCTGAGAAAAGAAGCGTCTAAAGAAAGCCATTAACATGGTGAAATACATCTTGATGATGTCATCAAGATGTTTCACCATGTTAGTGGTCTTCTTCAGATCTCCATTTCTAGGAAACACAGAATGGGGAAACATTTTTTTATCATGTCCGCCCAGCACCTCTAAGGTATATTAATATAACATACCCGGTATTAGAATGTTGAAAATGGGTGGAATTCCCTGTTGAAAGTGTCAATGGTGCTCATGGATCAAACGGGATCAGACCAAAACCAAACAACAGATGATCTGGATCGTCTGCTGTTTTTGTTCCCCTCAAAAGACTATACTAATTATTTATTCCACCTTTGAAGGAATCTTGGGACAAATTAGTCCCAACGGTCATCCGTGAACACATTGTGACTCAAAGCTGCCCTACTGGTAGCCAGTATGGCAGTGCAGTGCAGTGCAGTGCTGTGTGTGCAGCATAGTATCGTCTTGTTGAAACAGCTCCTGACCAAATGACTCTGGTGTGTGACATGACATGTCGGCTTGTTAGACTAAACATAAGAGGGCTCACACTGCGGAGCCCCCCAAACACAGACCTCTGCACAAACTACAGTCCGGCTAGAGCAGCCTCACACGCAGGCAAAACAGCACCAGAATAAATAAATGGATGTCGATACAAATTTATAATGTCGGATCTTGATATACCATAGGCAGGGGTTGACACTAAGGTCTTGGAGGCACTTGCCCTTCGGGCAAGTGCAAGTCAGGTTCTACTTGCCCTCAGCTCATGGTCACTTGCCCCCCAAAAATATATTGTAAATTTTGCAGAGAACGTAAAAATGAAAAAATGAACGTAAAAATGAAACCAAATGGACCCTTGCGGGTCCATTTGGTTTCATTTTTACACTCTCAAGAGTTAAAACTCATCATCTTAATTAGCCCAGGTCTACACAACTAGAGAATGTAGAAGATTAGGTCATTTTGATGTGTATGTTAATTTGCCTGTTTTGTTTCCCAAATCCAGCCTGGAATTGTGGACAGCTAGAAAGCAGGGAAAGACACAGAGGCAGAGTGCAATGACTGCCTTCAAGACAAATTTATCTTGTGTTGTGTTATAGTTCACTAAGTTGCACACTTGCCCGATCGGGCAACCAGGTAGCAGTCTTCACTTGCCCCACCATTTTTTTACTTGCCCCGGGCAAGCGGGCAAGTGTTAGTGTCAAGCCCTGATAGGTCCTTACTATATGTACAGTGCATGCTAAAATACCACTATTTCTTTCTACTCTGGTTTTCTGAACAGTGGTGAAGTGGTCCTTTAAAGGGGAAGTCCACCCATTTTCAACATTTTAATATGTCATTAATATACCTTAGAGATGTTGTGTGGACATGATAAAAATGTTCCGCCAATTCTGTATTTCCTAAAAATGGACGTCTGAAAAAAATCACTAACATGGTGAAATACATCTGATGACATCATCAAGATGTATTTCACCATGTTAATGATTTTTCTTTCAGATCCTTTTTTTCCTGAGAGGGTACAAATGTATCCTGTCAGGAAAATTTTGAAAATGGGAAAATGGGAATTCCCCTTTAAGAGACTTCTGCGATATCAGAAATCACACACTGCCAGTAAGATGCGGCAAGGGTGGCATTCCCTACACACTCCATATTTGGATATAATATGGAGTGTGACACGATGCAGAGGCACCCGAGGGTGTGACGCACAGACAGACAGACAGCCATTTCTGCCTGGCTTATATACCTATAGTGATCTGGCTCACTGCGTTCGCAATTAGCGCCGACCTACCTAGAAGCAAAAAAAAAAAAAAAATCTTAGCCTACCTTATCTTTGGACAGATAAGTTAGCAAATGTCAGCAGAAACGAGGGTGCAGGCCACTAGTTAACTTATTGATCCTGTTTTCTGCAACAAGACCTCTAGCTAAGCTGGCCTCCCTCCATATCTGTCTGTCTGTCTGTCTGTCTGTCTGTCTGTCTGTCTGTCTGTCTGTCTGTCTGTCTGTCTGTCTGTCTGTCTGTCTGTCTGTCTGTCTGTAACCTGGCCTCCAGTGTAGCCACCTGCCTGCCTGTCTGTCTGTTAGCCAGTTGACAGTTGTCCCAGCCCAGCCCTCTGTTGTCAGACTTGTCACATTAACGGTGACACCCTGCACTTTAACTCTCTGACAGGTCGGGTCACTTGTATGGTTGAGCCCATTCTGTAGTGTATGGGATCACCTTTGGCTGTTTCAAGCATTAGCTTGAAAATATCCAACGCATACAGTATGTGGTGCAAATCTTTGAATTCACTCAAATCTTTCAGATGGGGGTCCTTGGCATGAAATGTGGCACAGAAACGTAGATTTCTGTCAGAAAAATAGAATCTAGTGTCAGAAACTAACTACACTCTATAGTGTTTCTGACACTATCGCCTAGTTGGTTTCTGACACTAGATTCTAATAATCTAATAATCGGACTCTGTCAGAAACTATAGAATCTAGTGTCAGAAACTAGAATCTAGTAAATTAGAATCTAATGTCAGAAAACTAAAGGCTAGTGCCAGAAAACTCGAATCTATATGTCAAGAAACTAGAATCTAGTGTCAGGAAACTAGAATCTAGTGTCAGGAAACTAGAATCTAGGGTCAGACAGAAGAATCTAATGTTTTTTTCAGGAAGGAAGATACACAAACCATCAAAACCTTCCTCCTGCTACAGTAGTTCGACGTTGATGAAAACAATACACAAAGCACACATCAGTCACACACTATACACTCACACATGCATGCACTAAAACACCAAGAGCAACGGTCTCTGGGAAACTTAAGGCGGTTCGTCACCTTGCACACACAATAGTCCCTTCAGAGCAGTTGGCCTTGATAAGATAGAGTAGGCGCTGGTGTGATACGGTCTCCACAGCTACACTCACACACAGATGGAAGAGAGAGACGGACAGACAGACTGACAGACCGACAGCAGGGGCGGATGTAACATGTCCCATTTGGGGGGGCGAAAGAACATGTTGGAGCGGCAAGAGAAAATGGTATGGGGGCGATGAAGCCG
Organism: Benthosema pterotum; assembly: GCA_039105355.1. Classification (NCBI taxonomy): domain Eukaryota; kingdom Metazoa; phylum Chordata; class Actinopteri; order Myctophiformes; family Myctophidae; genus Benthosema; species Benthosema pterotum. The sequence goes on along the minus strand of CM076977.1, from coordinate 49,834,814 downwards.
CCCATACCATTTTCGGTTACAGGACTTTTATTAGTCAAGTAAAGCGTCAATAATAACATCAGTTGTTGTTAGGGTTGCCACATGTGTCTGACCAAAATCCTGGACATTTTCAATCGGCGGCCTATTATCGGCGGCGATTATCGACCTTTTGGTCGGAAGCAACGCACCTCTTTAAACATCTAACCCAGAAATATATCACACTTTTACACTGAAATGTTACTGCTCTCATTATTTTATTACTCTTTTACATATCAGATTAATAATTAGGCTACTTAACCATCCATTTCCAACTCTTTCTGGAGCAGTCCAGTTTTCATTTTTCTCATCTCAGTTATCTTTAGATAGACAGATTTAGATTCAGGAGTTTCCCACTCATTTTGGCGGTAGGGGGGTCTGGAAAAGAGGTAAATATAGCGACAAATGTGCCAAGTTGGCAACACTGGTACGTACAGGCACGCTACAATTTAATAGGACTATCATACTGATCTGAGACTGTGAGTGACGCAAGTCAGGTTAGTTGCGATCTCTAGTCTCTAGAAAAAAAAAAATACTTTTGACCATGTATAAAAATCCGGGACATTCAAGTGTCCAGGATTTATTTTATTTTTTCCTGGACAGACCATGAAAATCCGGGACAATCAGGAAAATCCGGGACCTGTGGCAACACTAGTTGTTGTTGAAGTTGCAACAGACACGCAGCATGCATAAAGCTAAAGGTCTGACTCAGAGAGTTTTCTGTTTTCAATGATGAAATGCTGTTGGTTTAGTGCAGGTGACACAGCTGTAGTTAGTTACTAGCAGTGGTAGTGTTTCAAATCATTTTAAATATAAGCACTTTAATTTGAAATATCTTGGGTTGTTTCGCATGGCATCGTGTTTTGGTGGGGAAGACTGGGTATTTAGGGGGGCATTGCCCCCCCATGCCCATGCCTAGATCCGCCCCTGAGACCGACGGACAGACAGACAGATGTATGCGTGCAAGCAAAGGCATACTCAACATTGAATGAACTTACATGCACTTGTGCGTATGTCAGTGTTGTTGTTTTTTCAACCAAGGCTAAATGATGGACAGTTGGCAACCAAATGGACCCTTATAGATCTGTAAAACCACTGGCGTATGTGTACGCACGTGCATGAATGCACACACACACACACACACACACACACACACACACACACACACACACACACACACACACACACACACACACACACACACACACACACACACACACACACACACACACACACACAAGCACACACACTCTAACCTAAAATGTCACCGTGATATGGCCTGACACCAGAATCATGGGACTATGCTGATAGTGTCTAGGTTTGACCCCATATTTAAAATGTGTGCAGTGTTTTTTTTTTTTTTTTTTTTTTTTGATTTTGCAAATGGAGGAGACTAGGTATTATATTAGATATATAAAAGACACTGACAATTCAACACCACAGCCTTGGTGAATTGAACATTTTAGGCACTAGGAAATGAAGAACAAGAAATCCCCCTGTAAACCCGACGTACAATTTAATCTGTGACCTGGAGCTGACCCAGTTTCCAAACCGCACTCAAGAAAAAAAAAGAGAAAAAAAGACAGATAGTGGAACACTGATAACACGTCATATTTCACAACCCAATCATCCCCTCTGAAAAATGCCCAAGGCACAAAAATATTTGTATATAAAGGGGGGGGGGGGGGGGGGGGGGGGGGGGGGGGGGGGGGGGGGGGGGGGGGGGGGGGGGGGGGGGGGGGGGGGGGGGGGATGCCTGTGATTTGACTCTGGATCTGGACGGCTGCCATCTCAAGACCAAGTGGGGAGAGGAAAGGTATACATTGATTTGGGCTCTAGGCTTCCAACTTTCAATCAATATGTCTGGTGGATTGACAGAACACAATTCACGCATTAAAAAGACTGTAGACTTCGATGATAACTCATTTGGGCCAGGTTGTTTTAGAAGCAAGAAGACAGGGAGTACTTGAGAAAGTAATCTGATTACAGCTGCTTCTTACTCATGCAACCCAAAGACAATGAAAACAGTTATACTGTTAAATTCCCTCAGTACTTTGTTATTACCGTAATACTTCAAGGGGAACTCCACCCATTTTCAACATTAAGGATGGGAATCCATATTTGGATCCTATACAGTATTCAAATATGTAATTTGTTTTTTATGCTGATATATAAATATTCAAAGTTTTTCAAAAAACCTTAGGTCAAGGCCTAAATGATTAATATGTCATTAATATATCAGAGATGTTGTGTGGACATGATAAAAAAAATAACCCCAATTCTGTATTTCCTAAAAATGGAGGTCTGAAAAAAAAAACACTAACATGGTGAAATACATCTGATGACATCATCAAGATGTATTTCACCATGTTAATGATTCTTCTTTCAGACCCCTTTTTCCTGAGAGGGTACAAATGGAACCAAATGGATACAAATGGTTCACATTTGTATCCTCTTAGGAAAATGTTGAAAATGGGATGAGACCACTTTTGTTGAGTTTTTTGTGTGTAGTTACAGTACCTTGCCACATGATGTAATTTCAAATGTGGACAATAAGCTCAAGAGAAAATGTTGATTAGATGTGATGAAAAATGTGATTAGAAATTGATAACTCAAAATATGCCTTAACTTACATTGTATGTAAGCAAACACAGACAAAGTTGATTCAGACACCATAGGCGTCAACAAAACGCATGTGGTGTTGTTGTTTTTCTCATAGAAATGTTAACTTTTTTACATTTTTTATTAAAAAGCTGGATCCCCGGATCCATATCTTAAATTGTAAAATGTGTGGCATATTCTGAATTATTCAATAGTCAATGTGGTGTCACATTTTCCGTTATTCATTTCTAATAATCGCTAGAGCAATTGTTTTTTTTTATGATTATTTTTGTTGTTTGTTGTTTTATTGTTTATTCATTTATTATTTCCACATATGGAGTTGCATCATGGCAAAGTAACTACACAACCCAAACCTAAAAAAAAAAAAGTGGTCTTGCCATTTAAACGATTTACAACCTCAACTGAAGCATATTCATGAAACCTTTTTTTGTGCAGAACAGCAAAAGGCCAGAGGGCAACTTTAGGCAAAGGTGATAGGCTATACTCCTTGTCACGTTTTGCATAATGAGCATCTATCTCCTTAGGGTGCAAACAGTCAGCCTCTGTCTCTCTACTTTATGACAAAAAAAAGTCGAATGTTTCCCCCCAGGCAGTGCTGTGAGCCAAGAAGACAACTGGTCTTAAGTGGAACATGTACACTGTAACTACAGTATGCAAGTATGGACGCCTTTACACCGCCAATGCGTTTGCATTCGATTTGCACTTTGTCACAAACAGTGACACTCCGGCAGTGTTACCACTTGCAGTGCAGGAACTCTTGAGTGTCCAAAAAAAAAAAAAAAAAACACACAGCGAGACAAGGAACAATACATTTCTCAGAGATACAAATGCATGAATTTGCACAAAGGATTTTACTGTATCTAACTGCACTTAGTTTAGAAAGTTTAATCACCTTAAATCTCTACTTAAAAAGCCACACTTAGTTTTTTTTTCAACCAAGGTTCATGTTATAGTTGTTATTGGAGAAAGTAAAAGATGGTGTTAATTTTTTACATTCCTTGCTTTCTTTAGTTAAAGGGATTTTAGCAATGTGAGGGGGCATTTGAACATGGTCCTAAATACATATTTGTTTACAAAATGTTAAAGCATTTTTTTACTATCTACTATCATCCTAATAAACCCCAGGAAATTATAACTGGCCATGGATGTTCACAGGATCTACTGAATGTGAAGGAGGCAGCACACCACACTGCACTTTACACACACTACAAATTTGGGCATCTCTGACCCCGAGGCTCAATATGGCAGTTTGTCACATTCAGTAGATTAGATCATTTGTGGCCAGATGTAATTTCCTGGGGTTTATTAGGACTGTAAAAGGTAATAAAAAAGAAAAGAAATAACTTTAAAATCTTGTGAACAAATATGTATTTAGTACCATGTTCGAATGCCCCCTCCCATAGCTAAAATCCCTAGAACTAAAGAAAGCAAGGAATGTAATTTTTTTTTTTACCCAAACTTTAAAACCATCTTTTACTTTCTCTGAACAACTACATAAATCATTAACCTTGTTGAAAGAAACTAAATTTGTCTTTTAAATATACAGTATAAGTGTCAATGTGCATTGGCAAACAATAATTCAGTGAAAAGTAAAAAAAAATGGTATATTGATTAATGACAGGATCAAACCTATAGCACAAAGCTAAGTAATTATTGAGCATGTTTTCTGCTTTGTTCAGTGTTACAGTTGTGCTTAATTAAAGAGGATCTGCGATGACTCAAGTGATTCCGTAATATCCGTAAAAAAACGAAATGCGTGTGTCGCAGCTAGACTATATCTATGACACACGGGTGTGCACACACAAACACAAGCATTCATGCATGCATGGATGGATGCACCCACCCATGCGCGCGCGCGCGCACACCCCCCCCCCCCCCCCCCCCCCCCCCCCCCCCCCCCCACACACACGCACACACACACACACGGCAGACACGTATGCAGAAAGACATAAAGTGAGTGACAGCACTGAGGAGGCAGTGGGTGTTTCTTGCATTCAAATGAGGCAGAGCATCCTGGATCCTGTTAGGTGGATGTACTGTTTGCTTTTCTTATTGCCTGAGGAGAGGGAGGAGAAGAGAAGAGAGAGAGAGAGAGAGAGAGAGAGAGGTGGTGGTGGAGGGGTGGGGGTGGTGGGGGTGGAGGGTAGGGACCTACAGTTCAGCCCTCAGGCAACCTACGGCACTCTCTGTTTGACTAAAGGTAAGAAACAGAGACCTTAGTCTTTGGGGCAGGTATATAGGAGGAGGAACTAATGTGTCTGTATAATACGTTCGACCACCTTTAAAGTCCAATAAGAGGCTGTAGACATAACTTCTGTGGGACCCAGACATATTTATTTTCTATACAATGGGATCGGCTGTATCCCTCTCATGATAGGAATATGAACAGCAAATGAACATTATATGATTGAAAGCAAATACGACCTGTTATACTGCGAACCGAGATTCACATTATATCAGCTCTTTGGCGGGGCGCCCCTCAACGCACAGGTCCAGCGCTGTCTCTGTCCTCGAGAATTCTGACTCCTCTCACTCAGTCTCTCGCTGTACTCGCTGTGTACTATCTCTAATAACTCACTATCTTGCTGTGGCCTTGACGTGCTATGCTGCACATTCTTGCAAGACATGGTGTGAGCTCAAAGCTCTACTTTCTATCTCATCACCCCTCCTTCTTTGCGATTTTAAAGAAGCAAAGATCAAAAACCCAAAATAGATGGGCAGCGTTTATAAACATTCGAGGGGTGCCCCAGGTGCAACTTAAATTATTTATTTAGATAAGGGAAAGAACCTGCAATATTATCCTACCACCAGTCCGTGACAGTTCGTTCATCACGCCAGCGGACCAGGTGCCAGGTATTCTAGTTAGGAACAGCTCAAAGCCGGGCACTAAGGTCAATGCAAAGGAATTATACTATTTATGTAAATCGACATACATTCAGACTTAAGTACAGCATTAGGTGAAACGATTCTCTCATCTATGCTATGGGTAATTACATAACTCAATGTTTTGTTTTTTTAACTAAAATGAAAATATTACAAAAAACGTGTAATAATACTAAATCAGAGTTACTGTAATACTAACAATGCTTCTGTGTCAAAACAATTAAATAATAATTATGCTGGATCTTTAAAACATTTCGATGCTTTAGAAATAAATTGCCTTGTAAGAAAAACTGTAATTTTACAACTCAGTACAATTGGCTAAATGACATTGCAAAAAAAGATCTGTGTTTTACTTCAGTTGGATCATAAGATAAAAGGTAAACTCCCATTGATTATTAGGGTACTCCTTGCCTCTCAAATACTATAATATAATAGTTAAAAGTAAAGGTTGTTACTCCTGCCAGTCATTAGAACAGCCGTGGACACATGTGAGGTAGGGAAAACCACCTTTTCTGTTGTTATATATGGAAAAAACCTGTTATCCAGGAAAACCACTTTCTCTGTGATGTTATATGTGGGAAAACCTGCCCCTATGGATGAGGGGTCCCAAACCCCATCCATACCATTTGGCCACGGTCCACCTCTGGACAATAACTGACATCTGCAAAGTGACATGGGAATTGAACACATTTTTTTTTTTTTTTTTCATCCCCCAATGGGGTAACTTGGCTTCTGATGTTAAAAATAAGCCTGCTGTTTTATAATGACCAATGATAAATTGCCTGTTTTCTGAAAAAATCCCTGGAAAAGTCTATTCACATTATTCAATACTGCTGAAGGATAAAAATGCATGCCAGTACCGCAGAGGTACAGTGCCTAAGTGAGTTCTTTGTTTTTCCGCTGCAACTGATCAGTGAGATCACCCTCCTTGTTCCTCTTCTGCCAGGGTCCCTTGATGAAGGTGGGAGGCGTTGATTCTGGATGGACTGGTCAGGTAGTCTGGCGTTCGGATTCGGAGCACCACCATTTTTTAAAAAAATAAAATTTGGCCTATTCCCGAGTTACCCAGCCTTTGTATCAAAATCATACATGTTATCCCCTCCTTAGTTATTGCTTAAATCTAAGCAATAACTAATTAATAGTCTCAGACACTTTTGTCTTAACCTTATTATTTGTTTGGACAGTCTAATGAATTAACCTATACTGTAAACTAGGCTGGTGGTGTGTCCTTAGTTGCGGGTCCGCGCCCCGAAAGCTGGGGGTCATGAATAGACAAACGCCCAACCTCCGAGGTGGGAGCCCCATCCCATGGGCTGTTGACTACGATCTTGCTCTTCCATGCACAGGGTTGATGGGGGCTCTTGTCTTCTTGGGGGTGTGTGCAATGTGTATCAGGGTGTGCACGCCATGTGTAGAGGGGGATGTACTGTGCTGCATTCTTGGAGGTGTGTGCAACATGTAGCGGGGGATGTACTATGCTACAGGGCTTGTATAGTGTGTGTTTGGTGTTCTGGCCTCCACTTAAGTCCTTTCGCCCTAGATTGTGAGTGTAGTGTGGCATGTAGCAGAACTAGTCAAGTAGATGGCCATAATTGCATGTTGGATGTAATTTACAGAGTCCAAAACTAGATTTGTTGGGCTGATGTTTATTGTTAAATTAGTGAAATCTTCACCCTCCTGGATATTAAACTGAATGTCTGTAATCAATACTAATGGGTTTTGATTCCCATTCAGTTGGGTGGAACCCCTACTTATTGTCAAGAGAATGTTTTAGTGCAATGTGCTGCTACTACTATATGGATGCTTGAAGTTAAAATCAGTGTATAGTTGTTTTCCTGGCCATCTGCAATGCGTTGGGTAGTTTTCACTTAAGAGGAGCCATAGCATGCATAATCAATCTATACAAACACTCTAATTGGGTTTTTATTAGTCTGTTAGTGAGTTATTTCATTGGCATTGGGTTTGATTGACACAGACAGAATCACAAACGATCAAAAAGTTATTAGCACTGAAAAATTAACATTATTCTTGATTTCTGACAAACCATCCTCGTCTCTCCTAGATATAACCTGGAACGTGTCCTCCACCTTGCCCTGTAATTCACATTAGTAACCTTCGGATACGGGCTATAGATGTCGCTTACCTCGTAACTGAGGGTCTCTCGAGCCGCTGTACTGTGAAACTGTTAGTTTAATACTTTGACCTCATCCCGGAATAAGATTACCACACATGCACATTTGGAAATTTGTCCCTACATCCAAACATTCTCCGCTCCTGTGGGAAATGTGTTACAGTTATGCATTGGACACCCCTCCTTGATATTCTGTTATTGCACACCATTCTATTTGTCCTCTTACTTTCCCTCCTTAAGACAATCCAAAGTTGACATGACATCATATTATGTACTATACAATATGGCTTTGATTACTAAAACACTTTGGACTTTTAGACCTCCCTCCTTGTCTGTAGACCTGTTCCTGTGGGGTAAACATTGTTATGGTTAATTTAGATTTGACATTTATACATTATCTCCTTGCTTCTAGTCCACATTTGGATAAAATATTCATTCCGGCTTGGTACCACTCACCGTGTTAGGGAAATTTGGTCACATAGGTTTGAACAATGTAGTTTCCTGTACGATTTTAAGACCCAAGTTCTGCATTGATATTGAGCATTTTTTAATGTTATATTTGATTTTGTCAATTTATTTTTTATTTTTATTGCAATTGGTACTCTGCTGAAGCAGTATTTTGTGGTTTGTATTCCATTAGTTCTGTATTTTCTGTAATTTCTGTAGTTTTCTGCCACTCTCAGATGTATTCACTGGTGAGTTGCACTGCCTTATCCGTAGCGCCCCACCTTTGTGGTTGAAACCTTATTACTTCTTATATTTTCTCACTGTTATTTTACCAACCCAAATTTTTAACCCTTTTTTCATTCTTAATGGGATTCTTTATTAGATGAAATACATATTTTGATTGCACACACTCTATACGCCGATTCCAGACTAATGATCCTTCAAAAGCACATCTGATCACCCGACAAGAGTGTTGGGACTAGGAATGACAGGACAAACGCATGATATTTCTTAACCGTTCTTCTCCCAACAGTTGTCCCCACACCCAACTGCAATATGAGGATGCCATACAATCAAACTACAACCAACTTGATACCCTAAAACAGCATGACCTACCTATCAAAAAATGGAAATATATGCGTGACCCGGTTTTTGTACAACCCATAAACTGCCAAACCCTAGAGTCAAGCATAAACGACTCAGAATTCGGTAGACTTGCAAATCACCTGATAACCCCACAAAGAAAGTATGCGCCAGTGTGTTCGACTCTAATTAGGCCCGAGGGTCTGTGTATGGTACAAGTTTTGACATCATAAAATGGATTTTGGCTATACTAACCTGGTCAATGATTTGGAGGCATGTGGCATCGTTCAAAAAGTGAAGAAAAAAATGCTAAACAACGTTGCATGATGTTGTGCTGCTCACTGTGCCTATATGTAAGTAATGGTATCCCTCACTAGTAATCTAAAATCTCTCTTATCTAAACAAATCATTAGTTGTCCAACATGTACTCCTTGTAGCTAGTAGTGGTAATACAAAATTTATGTATTTTCAGGATAATTAATTATCTAATTTATTTTGCAAGTCAAATGCCACTATAGTTTAAACCAAGAGTATAATTTAACCAAATTAGCAGTCACCCTGTGTTTTATTGTCTTGGTCATATCTTCCTGTACCAGGGAAATGCCCTTCAGATTTAGCTGAGTGTCTTGAGATGTGTGTCTGCTACTGTCGTTTTGTGCAGTATAGTGGCAGTGTGAGCAATGTGTCATGGCTGTTGTGAAGTCATATTGTATTTCATAATAGTAAGTAGATGTTCACTTCCAGTTGATGTTCATTCATGTGCTCTGGGCCTGAACTTATTGTTATTAGCAGAAATGGAATGCATGAGCAGGGACAATTAAGGTATACACACGAAACTTTAACTTGATGAGATACATTGTATTGTGTACAGTGTAATAAAATAGTAATTGCTTAATTTCTTCTTTAGGTGCAGCCACGGTTGCTTTGTTAGATTGAATTTGTCATTATTGTTTCATCTGGTCAGTTGACTTTGGGGCTACTTGTAGTAACACTTTAATTTCCCCGTACTGAGGCTGTACTTTAATATTGCTACTGCATTTAGGTGATTTTCCTTGAAGCGTAATTATTTGGACACTTTTGAATTACCTTAATTAATTACTTCTGGCATTGGTGTTATGTATTCATTGTTTTGATTAGCTAAGTGTCATTATTTTAAGACGTTCCAATATCAATATGGCCTTTTTATGGCCTATATGGCCCCCTGGTTATGCTACTGATTGTAGCAGTGTGCATTAGCAGACTAAAGGTTATCACTTAAGTTGTCAAACACTATGCATTTAGTTCAATTACTGGGTTTAGTTAATTCCACCACCACTCAACCTGTGCGATGAGATAACATTTGAAAATATATATATTTTGGTTCTAGAATTATAATTGGCCGGTTCAGCTGTGTGTTTGTAGTGTTCAATCGTATTATTTATTTATTTTAACTTCATTTAACTTCACTATGGTGTTAGTAACCAGATTTGGGCAGAAACAAATCGCATACGGTACTAATACCCTAATGATTTATTCTATCAAAATGGGTCATAAAACTCCATCAGATCACCCCTCATTACCTACAACTAATGTGTTTGGTGTTGTATGTGAAAAGAACAGGTTTACAAGCTGTCAACAGACCTGTGCAGTAAGTTTGTAGATCCTAATCCACCACAGCGGTCTACACACATGATGTTCTTTTGTGGGTGGGGTGGGGGGGGGGCATAAGTCCTTTTCCTGTAGGGGACGCCAGTTGTTGGTTGGTGTTTGTACCAATGTTGCTCATAAATTTGCATTCTCGCCTTATTTGATTGTTTTGTTTGACCTGAATTACTGAAACTTCAACTGTGGCAGGTCCAATATTTGACTTCAAATGACTCCGGCCTTGCGTGTGGGCAGAGGTAGTGCAGGCGTTGCACCACAGCCCCATGACCTTAAGTGGTGTGGTCATTTCAGTCTGTCTGAGTGAGCGCTCCCCAAACACTGGAACAGTTCTTTTACTCCATCACTGTGTGCTGGTTGTCTGTGGCCTGCCTTGTCAGTTCTGGTTGTCTGCGGCCTCGTCAGTTCGTTGTCGCTCTCGTTGTTGGCTTCTTAGTTGCCTTTGATGAGTGTCCCCCAAACACTCGGAACAGTTCATTGTTTGTGTCGCTGCACTGGATGGTGGATTCCAGCAACAGCAACAATGTCTCTTGAGTGGAACAGGATGTGCAACAGTCTTTGAACAGACAGTCTAGTAGGCTGTAACATGTGAAGTCAAGTATTGTCCTGCTGTTGTTGTTGTTGTTGTTGTTTTGGAATGAGACATAGTTGGATAATATAATTTTTTCAATGTCTCATTGCTCCCCTGTCACATTGTTGTACATACCTGATGTACCTTGCAATATTTCTGTGCAACACTGGTATTGATGTCTGATGGATCTGTACTACAGTACTTTGTTGTGAAACTGTGTCACTATGTCATTTTACCTCCTCGACTACCACACCTGTTTGTTAATGTTCATAGCCTGTACCTGGCAAAATTTGTATGTCCACTAGTTAGTGTGGTTGCAACCAGACTGTTGTAATTGTAACACTTTATTCCGCATTATTATTCTTTTCTCTAGGTAACTAAGTTTGGCACCCTACTCCTCCACAGCTTAAAATTTTGCGCACATACTATCTGGAGCTACCTGATAAAAGTGGCCTGTCACATTTTTTTTTTTTTTATGCGTATCGTTTGCCCGTAATTCACTTCCAAAGTTAGAGGGAGGGGCCTATTTTACAAAAAAATGCAACAAATCAATCACCAATTGTCCCAACCTCCCCAGATTTGAATCACATGTTGTGAGTGGTGGAACCAACAGGGAGCCAAAATTATTTCAGTTTTTTGTTTTTTTTTGTTTTTTCCATAGGGGGCGCTACAACAGTAAAATGTAGCCAATGCCAAAAACATGTTTTGGGGCATATACATCCCCTCCTAATTGCATATGATCACTGGGTTGAATTGAAAGTCGACATCATGACTGACTGCCAAAATTAATGCAAGGGGCCAAAACAAGCGACTGCGGCAATCACACTCTACATTTTTTTTTTTTTTATTGCAGTATTTCTAGTTGGCATGTTGGTCTTGGGTGGTGGTGGGTAGGTTGTAGACAGTTTTTTTTGTTGTTATTTTCGTGGAATTGCTGTTTATTAGGTGTTATCTGTACCGTGTCTAGGGTTAGTATGAGTTAAAAGCATACAACATAACAATGAGCTCTTGTTGATGTCCCAATCAACGTCAGATTTTAGTCGAAGCGCCCTTGAGCACAAGAGCAACACTTGATCAGGTACATAAATATATATTTATTGTATAATCTTTTGTGTATTGTCATTTTGCGTTTACTTACTATTTACTAACTCAATATTTTGTTTCTCGTTTGAGGCTAATACGTTGTAATATGCAAATAGATGGCCATTTATTTAGATATTGTACACTGTATTTGTTTAGATACTGTACATTAGTTACGAGTAATTATTAGATAATTCTCTCTCAACTTAAGTATTTCAGTGTGTTTCCATACCTTTACTTCCCATTTCCATGCATGATGTGAAAACTGTAGTTATGGTTTAGCCAAATTATAAGTATTTCACTTATTCACTTAATAACTGTCCAAGTCGTCATGCTGGCAAACTGTGTCAAATATCGTGTATGGGGAAATGGGGACATACCCATGTATGTAGTAATTAATATTATACACTTAGTGTTGGTCTTCGTCATTGTGTCTCTACGTTAGTGCAGACTGCAGAGCTAGTAAGTCTTTGTCATGTCATTGGCCATCTACTCATGCGTCATTGCAGAGCTAATGAGTCTTCGTCATGTCATTGCGCATCTTACTCCTACGTCATTGCAGAGTGAATGCGGTCATTTCTAATTGGAATGTTTTGGATAACCCTACCCTAATATCCTACCAGGGACGTCGGTGCAAATGCCCAGTGTGCCACGTTGTGCGCCAGATGGTGTTTCGACACACAGGTACTAGTTCTAATAGTAATTAAATGTCTTCCTGCGGGCCTAAGGAGATTCATTTACGGGCCTGATTTGAACCCGCAGCCTTGAGTTTGACATATATGCCCTACACTAATCTAGATCTTAAAAGTACCAACAATTGAATTAGTGACTGCGAGATTGGAGTATATATTTGTCTGCCTAATGGGATTTTTGCATATCCATTGTTGTATTATCCATCATTATATTATCCAATATCCATTATCTATTCTGTGTTTGACCGAGCCACAGACCACATTTGATAACGTGTATTTTCATCCATAATTCCAAGCTGTATTGATGTTGGAACCATTGGAGCTAACCTGAGAATTTATTAGAGTCTTTTCTCCAATTGTGTAGACTTATTTTAAATTAACTTAAGGGCGATGTTTAACAATTATGCCTCTGCCTTTGGCGCAATCGAACCACTTGGCTTTTATTTTTTTATTGCGAGTTAATCGCGAACTAATGAAATTGATCAAGTTAACTCGTGGCTGAGTTAACTCACGATTGAGTAGTTAATGCTGACCGCCTTAATTTTTTACATATATAAATGGGTTTTTTTTTTTGCTTGGGTACCTTATAAAGTCACATGAGGATTTTGTCAAACTAATTATAGAAGCAGATAAAAACGTATCTAAGCTCCTGTGGATTGGTTTCAGACAAATAAGCTACCACTGAAGGTAGATAATTAATTTTATTTTGTACTAATAGTAGCAGGTGTTCAGGGGAGGATGCAAGTCTGTCAGTAACGCCATGAAAATCAATCAAGTTGCTTCAATGTTATTAGGTATCATAATTGATAATAACTTAAATTGAAAAAAGGATAGTTGTTTCTTACACTAGTTTGAGTTTTTTCCTTACCCATCCTATTGTATCATGATATGGGCTGACCCTCTATTTATCTATTCTTCAAAATAATTGTTTTACTTTAAACAAAATTGTTAGCACTTAAGTCCTTCTCGTATTGAGTCGAACCATCTGCTCCCCCTTTTTTAGAAACTAAACATTCTGTCTGTCTTTTCGGTAAAATCCCTGCAGATATTTATATTTGTGTACAAAGGCTACTTACGGCTCTCATACACTTCCAAATGGTTTCAATTTTTCTCTAATTCCGATATTCATTCTTATGTCCCTCGCCAAGCGGAATATTTGTATAGGCCTTTGTATATACCCTATAGCTTTTCAATAAGACAAGAGTAGAGGATCTATTCTTTGGAACGCTGTTGATTCTAGGACCCAGACTCTCTTCAATCTTTTTCTCAAATTTCAGACCAGCCCATTAAAAATGATCTTGCAGTAGAATACTCTCTGATTGGCTATTGTTTTGCTCCGAGTCTGGTCTGTAAATGGACCAATTATCTGTGCAATACTTGTATTGTAATTGTCGAAGATATTTCTGGTATTTGTTTGTTACATTTTTGTTATATGGAGTAACTCTTTGTTTAAAATTAAGATTATTATTTTTTATATATATATTTTTTTTTGGTTACCGTATTCTGCTACAGTGAACTATATTAGAGTACAGAATTGTATGATTCTGTCTGCTGTTCTGATCAACTTTAACTTCCTCATACAGATGTAGACCTATACTAGTCTATATAAACAATAAAACTTATGGTATGTAAAACAAACACCACGGTCTCCACAACTTAGTGTACGTCTACACCAAGCTGTATCAACTACATGGCTGTTTTCCATGACACTGACACATACAACTTCAAGATCAGGCTGTCAAAACAGCCGTTCACAAGGTTATACATAGAACCATTCAAGCCACAGGCCTACGGCCTAAGTCGGTGTTGTCTGCTACATTCACTCCTGCATTCATTCAATGTCTTTACTTACCCCACACGTGAGATGATATCAGTTCTGCTGGCCCATAAACCAGGCCTTGGCCACAGGAGCAAAATAAATAAATAAAATAAAATAAGGTAAAATAAAATAAAGAAAAATAAAATAAGCAATTGCAATATATTATGACATGTCAGCGCTCTCAGGGGGATTACTCTTAGCTACCAAAACTCGAGTCTTGTGTACAACCAAGAAATCCAAGCAGCTACAAAAGCTGATTGACTAACCCCCTGCTTGTTTCTTTTTTGTTTTGTTTTGTTTTTTTGTTTTTTTTTGTTTTGTTTTTTTACATGAGTGTACTCTCAGTCACAGACTGTAGTGCCATCTCATACATTTTCCATTTAACATGTTAAAAAACCGGTTATTTATAGTCGACTGCCCGCCATGGGGGTCTTATTCAGTGTCCCACGACACGAAATCATGTTACAAAACATGGCCCGCCATGGGGGTCTTACTCAGTGTCCCACGACACGAGATCATGTTACAAAACATGGCCCGCCATGGGGGTCTTACTCAGTGTCCCACGACACGAGATCATGTTACAAAACATGGCCCGCCATGGGGGTCTTACTCAGTGTCCCACGACACGAAATCATGCTACAAAACATGGCCCGCCATGGGGGTCTTACTCAGTGTCCCACGACACGAAATCATGTTACAAAACATGGCCCGCCATGGGGGTCTTCATTCATACACTATACACTATACAATACAACACTATACAACTATACACTATACAATGGTGGCGAGTGCACACTGACCATTGGAGGCAATTTGGGGTTCAGTGTCTTGCCCAAAGACACTTCGACATGTAGACAGGAGGAGCTAAGCTTCGAACCTCTGCACTTGACAACCTGCTCCCCCTACCAATCCACAGCCGCCCCATTGTTAGTATCACCCTTATTATAAGTATAACAATAATAATAATGCTAGCTCCTCACTGGCCAGGTGAGAAATTGGAATTACCGGCATTGTGGAAAATTGTGTATATATATATTTAAAAAAAGCAGCATTTTTTCCTATAAAATTGTTTTTAATGTACCTTTAAGGAGGATATGTCTTGTTAGTCAAATGCCACATATACTATCACTTACCATCTTTAGAGTATAATCGTTTTAGATATTTCCTTTTAATATAGTTTGAGTGATTTTCAGTTATGTGGATTTAAAAAATCTAAATCATTAGAACTTCTTCATTAGCTCTATTTTTAGATTTGATTTGGAAATTTAACTTTGGTCAACTATTATTCTTATTCTTTATTATATCATTATTATTAGGTCAATTCTTCCCAACTTTTGACAATACACACATTTGTGTTTTATATACTTTAATCGTTCACTTTGTATGCATACAACTGATGTTTAAAACTAGGAGTATTTTGTCTATAATTTCAGTTAGATTATTTTAGTTTTCTGAAGACATAATTACTTGAGTATTGTGATATTTTTTCCCAATTATTATTATTTTTTCCTTTCCTTTATGTTTACCTTAGTTACAATTAACTTAAGTGTTTGTTTGTTTGTTTGTTTGTTTGTTTAATTCTATGTTTCGTTGTATTTATTCATTCTTTAGTTAGTTAGTTTTAGTTAACTATTATTTACCAAATCCGATGTGGTCAATTGCTGCAGTAATGTTGTAAATACTTTTCAATTTTTTTTAAGATGCTCTAAATTTGTGACATATACTTCCGCCCCTGGCGGGGAAAGTGTTAACACTTCCCATTGAAATCTAGAATCCAAGTTGTACTCTCATTGTCTAATGTATGTGCGCACCAGTGGCTTCACGTGCTCTGGGACCGGGTGGGGGGGGATGACAACCAACTGACATTGCTTCCTCAGTCCCTCTCCCTGTCGGGTGGCGTTGGGGGGTGGAGGGTTTGATAAGGTGCCGCGTGCCACTGGTCTTGTTCCCCGGCAAACAGAATTGTTATGGGATAGTTTAGGGTTGTCATGTCTTAGAATGGAATGTCCGCACCAGATATACCCACCTATCTTAGATAAAACACACTCCCACTCTCTGCCTAGCGTTATCTTTCTCGAACCGGACCTCAATCTGACTCCATTGTGTGAACGTGTTAATTTTGTTGTAATATATTAACACCTTAATGCATAGGGTGGGGGGGGGGGGGGGGGGGGGTAAGTGGACCTGTCTCCCGCAATGTCTCACTTTTCAGTATGCGCACACACACACACACATACTTGTTTTTGTTACATGGTGGGACACCCCTTCCTACTCTCTTTTCTATGGATTTAAATGATCCAAAACATGGTTCCCACAAGGCTTGATATCCCTACGAGGTTACAGTGTTGCCAGACATCTGTCCCCACAAATAACAAAGACCCACGCACACACACACTCGCCCAGCTGTTAAACCCTTTAACTCACTAAGCCTCAAACTAACAATTTTATACTAAGAAGCGGCTCCGTGCCTGCCCACACACTCTCACAGACGCACACATCTTCGCACACCCGCACACATTTAGGATGAAATAGCATAATCAATAACAAAAAAATAGCACCGCATAGTGTACGAGTAAGCAAACGGTAGCCGGTAAACGGTACGTTCCCACAGCAAACATCGCTACAAGATTAAAACGCAAATAGTACCGAGGCTATTTACAACACTGTCTAGAGATAGCACAGCGCGTAGCGTATAGCACAGCCATAGCAATTTTTTCCAAATGCTGTTCATTTCATATCACATAAGTTGCTATTCAGAAACCTACATTTTCAAAAGAAAGCAGTCGTCACATAGTCATGGCGTGGTAGATCTGCATAACAATGCATATATTTTAGGGCCCTGTCTGCCACCCCAGAACCATGGGAAAACTGCTATGAACGGTCAAAAGAACCATGCAGCCTATTGGACAAGGATCGACACGTCAGGGTCACCATTAATGCGTCTGTATAATACGTTCGACCACCTTTAAAGTCCAATAAGAGGCTGTAGACATAACTTCTGTGGGACCCAGACATATTTATTTTCTATACAATGGGATCGGCTGTATCCCTCTCATGATAGGAATATGAACAGCAAATGAACATTATATGATTGAAAGCAAATACGACCTGTTATACTGCGAACCGAGATTCACATTATATCAGCTCTTTGGCGGGGCGCCCCTCAACGCACAGGTCCAGCGCTGTCTCTGTCCTCGAGAATTCTGACTCCTCTCACTCAGTCTCTCGCTGTACTCGCTGTGTACTATCTCTAATAACTCACTATCTCGCTGTGGCCTTGACGTGCTATGCTGCACATTCTTGCAAGACATGGTGTGAGCTCAAAGCTCTACTTTCTATCTCATCAGAACACACATGCAACCACAAAACTACAATGCCTTATATATACTGTATAACGCCCGGAAGATACATAAACAATTAAGCACACTTTACCACGATAGTTTTTCTTCTAGTATTGCTTCCAGTACTCTCTAAACCATGTTTTTTTTTTCAATCTTTCTGATGCCAGGGCTTCAATATTTATTCAGTCATTTGAGCCACGGACCACCGTTTGATGACATTTTCATCCCACAGACCCCAAAGATAATGATTTCTTTTGCTTTTGTCCACAACTCCCTGCAGGCTGGATTTCAGAAACAAAACAGGCAAACATAAATGAAAAAATTACCATCCTACTACATTATCGAATAGTCTATCCTCGGGCTAATTCAGATGTTGAATGTTTTAACTCTTGACAGTCTAAACATGAAACCAAATGGACCCGCAAGGGTCGCAAGAAACCAAATGGATCCGCAAGGGTCCATTTGGTTTCATGTTTACGCTTGATTGGTATCACTGGCTGATACAGTATATATCGGCCGATAACACCGATATATATCATCGGCTAATATATATATATATATATATATATATCATATATTAACTGATATATTGGCTGATACATGCCTGGAACAGAAAAAGAAAGACAGCATAGCAAGGTGTGGAATTATTTCAAAAAAGGTAAACGATGAAGTCACATCACATAAATGTTGCTACGAATAAACACATACATGTTCTCAATGTATTCTATTGTTAGCGATAAAATGAAAATAGATTTGAAGTTTAGGCGTTTTTCACAAGTATTTTTTAATTATTTTAATGCATTAGTAAACATCGGCCCAAAACATAGGTGACATTGGTGTAGTTTTTTTTTTCTCTCCAAAAATCGGCACCAGCATCGACCCCAAAACTATGGCATCGGTCGGGCTCTACCAGGAACTCCCAGGAGTGATTGAGGGGGCTCTGGAGTCCCCATAGGTAAATGATTGATAGTTAGAAACCAAATGGACGCTTTCATGTCTGTAATCAGTTGTATGGGACACACATCCCATAGGTCCCAGGGTGTGTGTGTGTGTGTCCGTGTGTGTCCGTGTGTGTGTGTGTGTCCGTGTGTGTGTGTGTGTGTGTGTGTGTGTGTGTGTGTGTGTGTGTGTGTGTGTGTCCGTGTGTGTGTGTGTGTCCGTGTGTGTGTGTGTGTGTGTGTGTGTGTGTGTGTGTGTGTGTGTGTGTGTCTGATCCCATGAAGTGAGGCTGATGCAAGCAACACTACAAAGTCCTAGAAATGAAAACGTTTTGAGAACTACTGAGTTATACAGACTGTCCGTTTGTCAGGCTCTCGTTCAGGCAGGCAGACAGACGGACAGACAGGCAGACAGACAGACAGGCAGATAGACAGACAGTGCTTCTATAGCCAGCAGAGGTAAGAGATAAGGACGCTGGACTTTGCACTGTGGGCTGTGGGTGTTGGCAAAGAGGCCTAAGATAAAAAAAAAAAAACCTAGGGCCTGAGAGAGCAACAAAGAGGAGGTAACTGATTGCGTTGAACCAGTAGAATGGGAGAGCCAGTGGGAAAGAGAGAAGGGAATTGATCAGAACGGTATACAGCAGCCAGGGGTGCCCACACTTTTTTTTTTTTTTTAACTTGAGAGCTACTTTCAAAATGACCGGCTCAACAAGATCTACACATCAGAAATGTGATTATTCCATTACTGAAAATCCATTTCAACACTGTTATAGTGTTTAAGAACAATAGAGGGGGAGAATTGGAAGTTTTCCTGTATATGCTATTACTGACGTTTGAAAACAGTATTTGAGGTTTGGGTTGACAGTTTGTGACGTTTAGTGAGTTTAGTTTCTTGCACCCAAAACTAAGAACTTTCACGTTTTTGTCTACAGTTGGGAAAGAGAACTGGCAAAACTTCAGATGTTTAAATATAATTTAACTCTTGAGAGCGTTAAAATGAAACCAAATGGACCCGTAAGGGTCCATTTGGTTTCATTTTAACGCTCTCAAGAGTTACAGATCTATAAGGGTCCAAGTGCTGGGGGGGACTGTCATGTGATCTACCTGCACGGCCTGTGTGATCTACTGGTAGATCACCATCTACCTTTTGGGCACCCCTGGTATACAGCATTGACTCACTCATATAGAAGGGTAACTCATCTACACTCACTGCAGTGTTCCCCAAAACAGTTCTGAATTAAATAGTTTAGATATGTTTTTAATTTGTTGTATGGCATACTGTGGTAGCAACTGTATTAATCCCAGAATAACACAGTTGCTACAGTTGTTAATCACCACAGTCCCACGGTGGGTGTTCTGCTCTAAATTGTGAATATTAAAGGAGAATTCCACACCAAAATTCAAAACACATATCCACCATCCTTGATTCCCATGACATGATACATAATGCCCTTGATTTCTGTCATAGCTGCCCCCTTTTCTACAATTCACCCTGAGGTCGGACCACTGGAGGTACTGATATACTTTACTTGTTGCCTCGGGCAAGCAACATTTCTCATTTCTCCTGCAGGGGGAATTTTAATGAAAGCTTAATCATGTCATGTTAATGAACACTTATATTTCAAGAAAAAAAACACAGATAATAGCTGAAGATGCTAATTCGGTTAGCATCGACCAGGATTAAAGTGGATTAATCAATGTAGTAAACAAGTTACGCCTTATCGTCCTTGGCACAGGTAAACAATCTTGTTTACCTTGTTTGAGACTTGTTTTATTTGTCCTTGGGTATAAGGAGTTTAGTCTTAATGGCTGGAACAGCTTTTGTCAGGTGGGGCGTAAGTCTTGCCAAATTAGGTCCGGGGCCTTGTGGTAGGCAAAGCAGGGGATGAACAAAGCAGGGGAGTAGGCTACAGTAACATATTTAATTGGGTGTCAGGTGCAGGGGTGTAGTGAAGGGGGGACACAGGGAGATGGCATCCCCTCACTTCTCTCACATCTAAAATATTTTGGGTGGCCGTTTTTGACTTATTTAGCATTTTAAATCTCCTCTCTCAATATTCTATACTTGTCTGTATGTTTTAAGAGTGTGTCTGTGTGCCTTATGCAGGTGCACACAAATGCAAATGCATGTGTAGTACGTGCACAGGGCTTACAAGGCGTCCCCCCACTTCTAAAAGCCCCACTACAACACTGGTCAGGTGATTTGTGGACTTTTTGAATTGCTATTTATCAATCACCAGATCTTTCAAGGAGCTTTCATCGCGAAGCGTTAACGATTTTAAACGTAGCATCTGGGAGTATACCCCCAGATGAATGGAGTTAAAAAAAAACTGTCCCCAAATCCCTCTGTTCATTGTTGGGAGACAAATGACAGGGAAAAGAAAATAGGGAAATGCTTCACCCACGGGGCAATTCTGACTATGAGTGATGAATGAGACAGGTTTTCATGTTTGACATGTGACGCTGTGGTTCTATTGCAAATAAAAGACGTGCCGGAGAACCTGATCTTCTCCTCTTCTGACATACAGTATCTTTCTGGAAAGTCAGATGCTATCTGGCCTAAGCCGAAAGATCAATGAAAAACAAATACAGCGTTGTCGTAACTACTGTGTGATTTAACCATAGGCTTGGATATACTGTACACTACACTCTACACACTGTCACACGACGGCCCGCAAAATCAGGAAACGTATAGTCTCCCGTGCGATCGCCCAGGAAAACATCTTCCGACCAAGAAATACAAGCTCGCCGTCATCTTTCTTAACCAGGGGTTCCTGTCTTCAACTTCTAAGTCCAACTCAAGCTGGGAAAGAAAATACAGTGGTTGGGGTATGTGTGTGCTGATGTTAGACAGGAGGGGCTTCCTGAATATGTGTTTGCACTGGTAGGAGCCACATTGTGCACATCCATCCAGCGACTATTTGAACTGGACGGCTTACAGCTTACATGATCGTAGCTGTAGTAGCAGAGGCACTGCCGTAATAAGTGGGACATGCATGAATTTGGCAGCCGATGAGCTAAGCCTCCCGAATGTATGTTCGAATGGAGCCAACATTTCGAGGTATCGACAAACATGGGAGCCATGGCGACCAAGTACTGGTCGACATGTCTTTGGTTGTAGGAAATACTGTTGTAGTCAAGACCACCTAAATCGAGAACAAGACAAGACGAGATGAAGACGAGACTAGCACCTAGAGGAGTCGAGAACTAGACCAAGACCTAGAGGGGTAGAGACCGAGGCCAAGGCCAAGACCTAGAGAGGTCGAGGCCAAAAAGCCAATTTTGATTGTTCTGCTAACATAACACATTACTGAGACTTTAGTTGTTACTGTACAGTACTAACTGTCAGTTTGCAGGCTGCTAGCGATATGCACGTCATGTCATCCAACGCTGCGCTTTGTATAAGACAGCTGTCTTTAGGAATGGGGCTCCTCGGTCCGTACAATGGATATAGAACATTTCTCCTGCTCCGAGATCGTGACAAGACCAAGACAAATTGAGGCTGAGACCAAGACAAGTCCACCAGACAAATGTAGTGCAGATCGCGGCGGGACCGAGACAAGACCAAAACAATTGAGGGCGAGACAAAAACAAGACCGAGACAACAGAAATTTGTCTCGAGAAAATGTCTCGCGCACTACAACCCTAGTGAGAAAAAAAAAAAAAACGATTCGACGTGATCACTAGTTGTTGTCTTTTTTGGGGGCAGTGAAGAAGTAGGACGTGGCTTGAGAACGGCACGGTCGATCAAGATTCTTCAGAGTGTCCTTAATTTTTATGGCCAGTAATTGGGTGGCCGTGGCACGGCCCTACCAGACGGTGTCATTGTCAGGATAGTGCGAGAAGGGTCACAGTGTCCATGGGTGAGATGAGGCTTTCTGGAATGTTCCCTGACATCTGGAGTGCATGTGTTGAGTCACAGGGAATAGAAACGTGTGTGTGTGTGTGTGTGGTGCCCGCATGCACGAGGGTGTGCGTGCTGTGCAGTGGCTAGACGTTAAGACAACACTAGCTAGAATTGACATGACAACTACCACTGTCTACTGCCTTGTAAATCACAGACACAGAGACGTGCCGCTGACACTCGGACCGATGCACACATGTGGACAGATGCACGTTCGTGCATGCAAGAGCCTCGCTGCACACACACACACACGTATGCTCTCTCTCTCACGTATGCATGCACGTACACACATATGCGCGCGCACACAATCGCAGGGATAATAAAGAGCAATGCACAAGATCTGATATTGTACTGTAATTGTCTGTCTCGTGTGCTGCTAAAGCTATGGAAAAACGTATGAAGAAATCCATTTAAATGCTGAATTAAAAGCGACGCAAGGTGGGGAGAGAGTGTGCGAGAAAAATCGTGTGTGTACCGATTTGTATGGCCTGACTAATATCACTGCGTCGACTGGGGTCGACTGTGTCTTCTTAGGAGGTAGAGCAGGTCCTCCAGTGATCCATGGGTTGGGTGTTTGAATCCTGGCCTCTCCTGTTTGTATGTTGAAGTGTCCTTGGGCAAGACACTGAACCCCAAATTGCTTCTGATGTGCTGTTTGAAGCCTTGCATGGTTTCTGCTGTCCTTGGTGTATAAATGTGGGTGTGTATGTGTGAATGTGAGGCACATATAAATGCAACTCAAATGAGCTTTATTGGCATGAGAAAACAAACGTTTACATTGCAAAAGCAAGTGTCACAAATATACAATACAATAAAAACAGTCGGAAATGTATATATTGTCTTCATATTATAGTCTGGAATGTCGATTCCCCAAGGAGCAGTTACAAACAGATTCCATCACATCACAGCAAAAATGTCTCTGGGCTAATATTGGTCACCCACAACTCTGGGTAAACGAATTTTCTTGTCCTGTATGTTGGCAGATTCATCTGCTTTTCCAGGCTATAGACTATCAGTATGTGCCTGTGTGCACTGACCATTTTTCTTTGATAGACTAAGGTGACGTCTGCTTGTCGTTCTCCCCATCTCCAATCCAGCCCAGTGATGGTTGCTGGTGGTATACTGTACTTAAATTGTAATAAAGGCAGAAAATAGGCCTTATGCCTGAGTCCAGGGTGAACTCAAGGGATGAAAAAAGGCAATGCTTACGGACAGTAGTGCGTTGAGTACACTGCCCTCTTTATTTATAATGTCCACCATTGTTGATTTTCCTATTGACATTGAATTTAAACAAGCCTGGTTTTATCAAGCATCTACTATAAAATATCCTGCACATCAGCGCCCCCAATACCTCAGGACATTGTGGTACTGCAGCTAAACTGTCCATAAAGAAATGACAAGGACTGGTTATATCAGTGGTGATTGAGGCTCAAACCATTAGAAATAAGATTGAGGGACATATGATATTAAGTATTAAAAACAATTTTAAGAATCCATGGAATTATTTGCGCTTTAAATGATCCTCTGATGAGGAAATGGAGTGCAGAGAGTAATGTTCTGATGTTGAAGATACAGACATTCACACGGGTGCTTTTTGGCCTCCTCCACTCTCGAACAAACTTTCTGAGGAGCACGGGTTTGCTTTTATGTCAAACACAAATGCACGTGCGTGTATTCAAAGCATCGAACGGTAATTTGTTTTATAAGTGCTATATAAATAAAGTATATTAGATAAATATCCTTCAAATAAAAGGAAGAGGTCAATTTCAAAAGTCTATTAAGGCCAAAATAAATATTTGCTGAGAGATCAACCAACCAACCAATATCCATAAATATAGTATATAGTCTGTGACACTGCCATGGATTTGTCTTTAAATCGTCTATCATGTAACATTTTCCATTACATTTTTTTTTTTTCAATTTTTAAGAAAATACGAATGAAACTTGGATTGTGTTGTTCAAGAAGGTAATATGATGGCAAGGATAGCTCAGCAAATATCCTCCCGACTCTGATTATTTGCTGCAAATATTTGCCGCGAATCAAATAATGTATCTTTGTTTAGCGTAAAGAAAATCTCTGATTGTTTAATGCTGCACTTACTGAAATATTTGTTTTGTGTAACCATAATCTCTCTAATATATGCACTGGCAAAGAAACAACACTAGTATGTACAGTATACGGCCCCAGGGACCACAGAGGGAGGTTTGCTCTCCATCACCCACGGTGTGTCCTCCTTAGAGAAGAGACAAAGTGTACAGCAATGCAAGAAGCAATGCAAATACTTTCTCAAATTTCATTCCTCAAGATCTCAACACAAGGCACAGGATCATTTGTAGATGCACAGACAGATACACATACAACAGGAAAAAATATGCTCCATATGACTTGCACTGAAATCAATTGCATATCAATCAATTTGCATATCCCTTAATATGGCTAATTTGTTGGCAGATTCTTGTTGTGTGGGTGGGTGTGCGCGCATGTGCGTGTGTGCAGGCGCGTGTCAAAGCGTCCGTGAACAGGATCTGTAAACTGTGCATGCAATAACAAAGACATTGGCTCACACACAGAAGACATCATGAGGGATGCTCATTTGAATAAAAGTGGCTGAATCCGTGTTCCGTGACCGCTCTTGGCAAATACACATCCACACAAACAGTCCACAGATGGAACAATTCATGTGCACAACTCCCGCACAAACAAATGAGCCAACCGCACACTCAGGGACAGGAATACAAGCCCACGCTCAACTGCGCAACACTCACCCACACACAAGCACTCTCTCTCTCTCTCTCACACACGCACACACGCACGCACACACACACACACACACACACACACCTTCTAGTAATCTTATCAGCTATCACAGGTGTACAAGTTAGAGCAAACCCCACCTGTTGGGAACCCCACCCCAGAATGAATGTGTGTGTGTGTGTGTGTGTGTGTGTGTGTGTGTGTGTGTGTGTGTGTGTGTGTGTGTGTGTATGTGTGCTTGTGTGCATATGGGCCATGTATTTAACAACTGCCTCTTCAGGGCATTGTGGTTCATTGCTTCATCGCCATTGCCAAAATGCGCTTTTTCCCCCTCCAAATCGGCAATATCGTATTTGTCGTCTAGCTTTTCACTCATTTGTTTGTCTGTCACTCTGCTTGTCTTATGCTGTCTGTCTCTCTGTCTGTCTCTGTGTGTACATCCTTTTCACAAATCTTCTCTTCTTCTGGGTGGGGGGGTCCCTTAACACGACACAGTTTCACATTGGCGTCCACGGACACACATATATCAACCTGGGGATCCTCGGCTCAAAAAAGTTGAGAACTACTCAGCAGAACCCAGAGGGAAAAAAATGCTTCTCAGTATAAGCTGCCTCTTTATGGCTCCTAAGATGAATACTAGGATCCATAAATGAGACAAGGCTGAAATCTTGCTATATACTGTATACATGCATATAGCAAGATTTCAGCTTTGCCTCATGTATCTCTCAAATACAGCTGTAGCAGCCAATGGAGAGACTTAAGCTTTGCCTCATTTATGGATCCTAGTATTCATCTTAGGAACCATAGAGTCATAGGTGATCCTAAAATGAGAAATAAACGTGGTTGCTCAAGAGACGCTTCTGAGCTTAAACTGAGAAGCATTTTTTCCTCTGGGAAGATATTCGTAGAATCAGATACACAGGTGGATAACACATCCACATCCATCCACCTGTCTTCTTGCCCCATCAGCAAGAAGATAAACTACAGGTTTCCCCTGACCTACTGCCATACATTGTAATGGAAAACGGGAAAGAGTGTAAGTCTTAACGAGAGCAGATACAGGCAAGAATGGACCTTTGACCAGAACTCCGGGGATAGTCACACCACTGTGCCAACTGAAAGGGGACACTTGGAGTTCATTAGCTCTGTGTGTGAACAGCTGGACAGACACAAGCACACACACGTGCACACACACGCGCGCACACACACACACACACACACACACACACACACACACACACACACACACACACACACACACACACACACACACACACACACACACACACGTGCACACACACGCACACACACAGATGCAGATGTATGGGGATTGGGACAATATAAGAGAGGTGGGACTACTATATGGTGCACTGGGTGCTGTGGGTTGTGCCTGAGAATTCGAATTCCCTTCATCCATCATTTGTTGTGTCACTTTTAGTATAACATCTTGTGTTAAGACAACAGAGGTTGGTGTTCTCTGCCTGGAGCGCAGGGGCGGATGTAACATTTCCCAATGGGGGGCAGGAGAAAATGGTATCGGGGTGGCTTCATTGCCCGTGGCTCGAAGCGACACGGGTGATGAAGGTGCAATACAGGACTTTTATTAGGCAAGTAAAGCATCAATAATATCAGTTGTTGAAGTTGCAACAGACACGCAGCATGCATAAAACTAAAGGTCTGACTCAGTTTTCTGTTTTCAATGATGAAATGCTGTTGGTTTACTGGTGCCACAATTGTAGTTAGCCACAATAGTAGCAGTACTAGTGTTTCAAATCATTTTAAATAGAAGCACCTTGGGTTGTTTTGCATGCCATCATGTTTGGTGGGGAAGACTGGGCATTTAGGGAGGCATTGCCCCCCCCCCCCCCCCCCCCCCCCCCCCATGCCCATGCCTAGATCCGCCCCCGCTGGAGCGTGAGATGCGTTGACCAGCGCTATTTGAGCGACGATAGGCTCTGTTGTTTTGAGCAGAAAATTCTAAAGTCTAACTTTTAGTCTAAACTAAAGTGACTGAAAGTGTGCATGCGTGCGTGTGTGTGTGTGTGTGTGTGTGTGTGGGCAGTGCCACAGGTAAGATGGGCACAGCACGGTGTCAAGCTAACAAGAGAAGCCATTCCAGGCTATAATGTGCTAATGCCTTTCCATTAGATTCCACTAGACCATTACATTTGCACTACTGAATAAACATATAGTCTTATGTATTTTGGCAGTGTCGCTGCCCAACAAATATAACTCATGCTACGTTTTTGGTGGTGAAAGAATAAGAGAGAGAGAGAGAGAGAGAGAGAGAGAGAGAGAGAGAGAGAGAGAGAGTCCTACAATTAAGTGGTTGAGGGACTGCATGTTATACTTTTTTACATTCTCGGGGGGTCCCTACTCCCTCCCTTCCAGGTGGTCCCCAGCTAAATGGTGGAAAGTTGGTTAACCAGATGTAACTCTTTGAGAGCGTAAAAATGAGACCAAATGGACCCGTTTCATGTTTACGCTCTCAAGAGTTAAAATATTCATCATCTGTATTAGCCCCAAGTCTACACAACTAGAGAATGAAGGAGATCAATGGTCATTTTGATCTGAATGTTAGACTGTTTTGTTTCCCAATTCCAACCTGGTATTGTGGACAAAAGCAAAATAAATCTTTAGTTTTGGGACTGTGGGGCTAAAATGTCCTCAAATGGTGGTTCCGTGGCTCAAATGCTGAATAAATAATGGGCCCTGGTATCAAAAAAGGTTGAAAACCACTGCCCTATATAGCACAAGATATTTTCAGATGGGGGGTATCTTTGGCCAAAATGCACCAAATTTGTGGGTCTGCCACATGCAAAACTTGGAGAACCTACAGTATGTCTGGCCTGAACTGGCATGGATGTGTTATTGGGGGGGTGAGGGTATTGGGAACTCCGATTTGCGCTGCATGCCCTCTGGCTGCCACAGACATGTTAAGGGAGGAATCTGACCAGGGCCTCATCTCTTAGCAGGCCAGTCCGTGATGGAATGGGTTTCTGAGGGAGTGGACCTCCCCTTTCACTTTCACCGATCTGTTACTACAGGGGGAGTTTGTTTTCCCAGAGCCTCCAATCATAGACCCCCCCCCCCCCAATTGACACCAATCCACGCTAACACACACTCACACATGCACATGCACACACGCACGCACACACGCACACACACACGCACACACACACACACACACACACACACACACACACACACACACACACACACACACACACACACACACACACACACACACACACAAGCCTGAATTCACTACCATACTAGCCATAATGTTCAGTGCCATATGACACTATAGGGCTCCGTTTTTGTCACATGCTAAACCCCTTATCCCTAACTCCTTTTTTTATTTTACGGTTAAAAAGAAAACAAAACATTTTTGAATAGTTCAACTACAGTCAGTCTACATTGACATGTGGTGAGCTTGGGGATTGGACATTTTGGTAACACTTTCTATGATCCCTACTTTATAATGCATTATGAGAGCATTTATAGTGCATTATAAATGCATTCATAATGCCTCATAACTACACTCATAAACAGACATAATGCTTTGTGATGCACTATATCAGTAGTCATGAAACATTATAATGTCACTGTCATAATGAATTATAACAGCTTAAATTCCAAGGATTCTATGGGTGTTCTTGAATACTTATGAAGACCACATCTATAATGCATGATGAGGGTTTATAATGCACTCTTGACTGACTGCTTATAATAGATTATGAAAACCTACACATGCAGTTCATGTGAACTGTAGTAATGACTTATGGCATGCTATAATGGCCCATTCATTATCATGAGTTATCATTGCATGGGTTAAGTAAAGTGACACACATGTATGCATTTATAATCATGCATAATTGATCATAAAGCGTCATTGTTGGGGCTAAGTAAAGTGTGATTCATTTGCTTGCATTTAAAAGAATCTATGCTGCATCTTGAGTGATTGTTATGCAAGACAAATACAGTAAAATGTGTATGGTGGGAATTTATGGACAAGAGACCAAATACATTTGTAACATTTATTTTGACAATTTCAATTTGAAAATAGCTGGAAACACCAAGGCCAATTCAAAAATGGGTGGCAATCCCAAGTATAAAAACAACAAAAAACAAACACACAAACAACAAAGTTGTCATGAGGGGATAGCAGGTGGAAGAATATGTTATCCGTCCCAGTTCTGCTCTTTGTAGAATTAACCTTAAAGCATGTTTGTTCCTTAACTAGTGTATGGAACAAACATAGAGAAGGACATTGGCCAGGTCTGCAGGTGCCCCATGCACAGGGTCAGGTTTTGTGCGTGTGTGTATGTGTGTTTCTACCTTGAACATTTTAATTTGAAAATAGCTGGAAACACCAAGGCCAATTCAAAAATGGGTGGCAATCCCAAGTAGAAAAAAAAACAAACAAACAACAAAACACACTACCCATAAAAGTACAACTTTGTTTTTTGTTTTTCAACCAAGGCCCATGTCCTTTGAACACTTGTAGCCAGTTAATTTATTAGGACTGTAGTAGGTAATAAAAATCTCCATAATATAGTCTAAATCAGTAAAATATATATAGTCTAAAATCAGTAAAATTAAAAACGGCGAAAGGAAAAATTAACATGCATCTTTTCTCTAACGTACATAATTAACCTTGGCTGAAAAACAAAAAACAAAGTTGTCCTTTTATGGGTAGTGTGTTTTGTTGTTTGTTTGTTTTTTCTTTTTTCTTTTTCTGCTTGGGATTGCCACCCATTTTTGAATTGGCCTTGGTGTTTCCAGCTATTTTCAAATTGAAATTGTCAAAATAAATGTGACAAATGTATTTGTTCTCTTGTCCATAAATTCCCACCATACACATTTTACTGTATTTGTCTTACATAACAATCACTCAAGATGCAGCATAGATTCTTTTAAATGCAAGCAAATGAATCACACTTTACTTAGCCCAACAATGACGCTTTATGATCAATTATGCATGATTATAAATGCATACATGTGTGTCACTTTACTTAACCCATGCAATGATAACTCATGATAATGAATGGGCCATTATAGCATGCCATAAGTCATTACTACAGTTCACATGAACTGCATGTGTAGGTTTTCATAATCTATTATAAGCAGTCAGTCAAGAGTGCATTATAAACCCTCATCATGCATTATAGATGTGGTCTTCATAAGTATTCAAGAACATCCATAGAATCCTTGGAATTTAAGCTGTTATAATTCATTATGACAGTGACATTATAATGTTTCATGACTACTGATATAGTGCATCACAAAGCATTATGTCTGTTTATGAGTGTAGTTATGAGGCATTATGAATGCATTTATAATGCACTATAAATGCTCTCATAATGCATTATAAAGTAGGGATCATAGAAAGTGTTACCGACATTTTTTTTGGGGATGTTCACAAATGTTTTTCAACAAAGCAAAATAAGGCAAAGAAGTTTAGGGATAAGGGTTTAGCATTGCCGAAAATGGATACCTATACAGCAGGGCTTCCCAAAAGATCACACAGACCGTGCATGTAGATCACATGACAGTCCGCCCAGATCTGTAAGTCTCGAGAGTGTTAAAATGGAACCAAATGGACCCGTTTCATTTTACACTCCCAAGAGTTAAATTATATTTAGACATCCGAATTATGTATTTTCAGAGTCCACAAAATTAGAAAATAGAAAATAATTATTATTTTGACCAACATTTTGACAGTTTTGGGTGCAAGAAACTAAACTCAACATCACAAAACCGTCAACTCAAACCCTCAAATATTGTCTTCAAACGTCATTAATAGCATATACACTGGAAAACCTTCCAATTCTCCCCCTCTATTTTTCATTATGAGTGCATTATTCTTAAACACTATAATAGTAAGTAACACCATAACACCAACTATTTCAAACTTTCTAGGGGGGCTTGAAATGGATTTTCAGTAATGGAACAATCACATTTTTGATGTGTAGATCTTGTTGAGCCGCTCATTTTGAAAGTAGCTCTCAAGTCAAAAAAGTGTGGGCACCCCTGACCTACGGTATGTCCTCACTTTGAAGGGTTTCCCCTCACATCTTAGCATGCACACACACACACACACACACACACACACACACACACACACACACACACACACACACACACACACACACACACACACACACACACACACACGCACACTCTCTCACTCACTCACTCAGGCGGCATCCAGCTGTGTCAGATTAGCAGCCCTCCGCCCACCTATTGCCCTGCCACGGTGGTGACAACATGGGGGCAAAATCTAACACCCACACTTGAGAGACAAAGGTTGATGGAGAGAGAGACAGACAATGAGAGGGCCTGATTGATTCACTCACAACGTATTGGTCACAAAACAACACCAATTACAGTATGCATTTGCAAATTCTAATGCCATGTAATGCATCATGACAATACATCTCGGGCTCCATTTTCATTACATGCTAAACCCCTTATCCCAAATCCATTATTTCGTTTTTACTAGAGATGGCAGATATTATCGGCCCTCCGATATTATCGGCCGATAAAAGCTTTCAAATGTCATATCGGAAAATATCGGTATCGGTATTTACAAACTGGAAATTATGACTATTTACAGAGATGTAGACTCAGCGCTACGGTCATGTTTATACCATTACTTTTGTACTTTACTGAAGTAGGCTACATGTTGAATTTATAGTTGTATGGAGTATTTCTAGGCTATAACATGAATTCGTATTTATACTAAATGTTTATTTATATTAAATATTTGTATAGTAATAGTTTCTGTTATTTTTCCACCACTGGAGGCCGCATATATCGGTATCGGGAATTAGAAGTTGGATAATATCGGGATATCGGATATCGGTAAAAAAGTCAATATCGGCCATCTCTAGTTTTTACTATTTTGAAAAACTTTTTTGGAATATTTCAAAATGTCAATCTATTGACATGTTGTGAGCTTGTAGACTGGTCATTTGAACTACTGTTTTTTTATAGTTTAAAAAGGCAAAGACGTTGAGGGATAAGGGGTTTAGCGGTAACGAAAATCTAGGCCCTTGTCCCCAATTATTATTTTTTTCACACATTTAGACCACCTCCGTCGTCATTATATGGCCATAACGCGACATTTTCACTTAAAAACAAAAAAACAAAAACTCCATAAAATCATTGTTTAATTACTTCCTGAAAACAAGAACGTGCTGCATGATGGCGTATTCACTATCACAAACTACTGATTGATTAGTTATATAAATGTTTTTAATCTCATTACATTGTATTACTCGGGTTAAACTCAATCAATATACAGTATATCTGGACACATTATATGGTAGAAATAATTCAAATCAAAAAAAAAAAAAAAAAAAACTGGTCCAGTTGTTATTTTGTGAAATAACTCCTTCATTGGCATTCTTCCATACCAGGGGTGTAGTAGAGGGGGGACGCGGGGGGACACTTCTCACATCTAAAATATTTTTGGGGCAAAAGTAGGGCTATGTTTTTTGTCTTGTCATTTACTTTTTATGGATACAATTAGGCATTGTAAACAATCTTTCTCAATATTCGTTACTTTACAAATGCAAGTGCATGCACGTGTCTTAAAGGGGTTTCCACTTATTTTCAATATTTTACTATGTCATTAACATACCTTAGAGTTGTTGTGTGGACATGGTAAAAAGTTCCCTCATCCTGTGTTTCCTAGAAATGGAGGTGAAAACATTCATTAGCATGGTGAAATACATCTTCATGACATCATCAAGATGTGTTTCACCATGTTAGTGAGCGTCCATTTGGTTCACATTTGTACACTCAGAAAAAAATAAAATAAAATGGGTGGAATTCCCCTTTAAGAGGCGTCCCCCCACTTCTAAAAGTCCCACTACAACACCAGGGGTTGACACTAAGGTCTCCGAGCCACTTGCCCATCGGGCAAGTGCAAGTCAGGTTCTACTTGCCCTCAGGTCATGGTCACTTGCCCCCCAGGTTCCAGGTGGTCCCCAGTTAAGTTGGTTAACCAGATGTAACTCTTGAGAACGTAAAAATGAAACCAAATGGACCCTTGCGGGTCCATTTGGTTTCATTTTTACGCTCTCAAGAGTTAAAATTCATCATCAAAAATGAAACCAAATGGACCCTTGCGGGTCCATTTGGTTTCATTTTTACACTCTCAAGAGTTAAAATTCATCATCTTAATCAGCCCAGGTCTACACTGTAGAAGATTAATGGTCATTTTGATGTGTATGTTAATTTGCCTGTTTTGTTTCCCAAATCCAGCCTGGAATTGTGGACAGCTAGAAAGCAGGGAAAGACACAGAGGCAGAGTGCAATGACTGCCTTCAAGACAAATTTATCTTGTGTTGTGTTATAGTGCACTAAGTTGCACACTTGCCCGATCGGGCAACCAGGTAGCAGTCTTCACTTGCCCCACCATTTTTTTTACTTGCCCGGGACAAGCGGGCAAGTGTTAGTGTCAAGCCCTGAACACTGTTCCCTACCCCCACCATAAGCTTAGAATAGGGATATGGGATGTTGTTCAAATTCACCTATTTCCATCGTTCATCGCCTTCTGGTGTGTAATTCTGCTTTAACTCGGAGGGAGACTATAATTGAACTGGGAACCTTGTGGTTCCCGTCCGACCTGCTATAACCCCCCCACCACCATATGACTATTGTTTACCATGCTGGAAGGAAGCGCAACTGTCCAAAACAGTTTTAGTTTCTAGCGCTCCAAACCTGGGCCATAAAAACACACTCTGTTCTCGGGGGCCTGCATGGTCGGTGTAAACACGCCACAGAGTGTCCCTTGGCTGAAAATAACGACGGGGGGAGAAGGGAGAAGGGAGCCAGGCGTGCAGAAGAGGAGAGAAGAGAAGAGAAGAGAGGTTCCCCTGTGGACGCGCAGCTTAATACGCTTTGGCGGCTGTCAGTGTCTCGCTGACGGCTCACGTTGTGTTACGGGTTTGTCCAGCCAGTCCGCCCGCCCGCCCGCCTGACTGTCTGTCTGTCTGTCTGCCTGTCCATCCGCTTGTCTGTTTTTCCAACTTTGCAGGACTTAAAATGGCCGTGGTCTGGTCTGGTCTGGGTCTGGCCGGCTGGCTGGAAGGAGGGAGGGAGAGAGGAGGAGAAAGAGAAGGAAAGGATGAAAAAGGGGGAAAAAAGCGAGTGAAGTGAAGGGACTGGAGGAAGAGGAGGAGGAGGAGGGGGAGACAGGCAGCTACCACAAGCAGATGAATGAGAGCCACTATGTCCACACACCCTGGACTGTGTGTGTGTGTGTGTGTGTGTGTGTGTGTGCGCGCGCGCGCACACACACACCTCTGCCCTACCTTCTACAGCTAAACAGGGCTGCATGAGGAGAGCTTGTCATCCTCTCACGCTCCATAGCAGACAGGCTCCAGTTGTATCCACAGTGCAGCGCAGCGCGGTGCAGTGCCGCCATCGCATTGCAGAACAGTTTGATCCTCTGCAGACACCATAGAACCTGTGACCTTTTTTCTCTCAGATGAACTTACTCCCCCCCAGCCAGCAAGCCAGCCATCCGGAGCCCCCCTCAAAGCAGAACACCTGTTACAGGTCCAGGTCTTGTAAAGTCTTCCCATCATGTACGAGTTTTGACCCGAGAAACTGTCTTCTATTTCTTGGCCATATATTCAACTCTATTAACAAATTATGGTTGGAATAATGTGTTCCTTCCTTCCGCATGCTACGTTCAACCAGGGAAACTCCCCCCGTCAGGTGAAAAGAAGGCGGCCCGACTCCTCATGCATTGAAGGAAGCATGATGCCAGTCCGCTGTCCACCGTCGTGTCAATGCACGACTATGTGTCATTTTAGATTTTGCCCAAATATACGGTACAAGCGTGGCACAAGGTGACTTTTGAGAAGTACTGATTTAGAAGCCATTGTATAGAATCAGCATCAGGTCTTAATAGATAACGACTGGACTGTCCTTGACACTGACATCTGTTCTAAAGCACGTAGTCCCTCTGGTTTGTTCAGGTAGACATCTGGGCCTAATCACTAGCCATTATCATCTTAGAAGAGCAGCCCTGGTTTCCCATGCTACCAGAACAAGCTGGCCCAGGGATGTCTTCATTTATAGGAACGTCCCAGAGAGATGTTTCACACTCACTTCTACCCTCTCTCTACACCAGGGCTGCCCACACTTTTTTGACTTGAGAGCTACTTTCAAAATGACCGGCTCAACAAGATCTACATCAAAAAACGTGATTGTTCCATTGCTGAAATTCCATTCCAAGGCCCCCTAGAAAGTTTGAGCTTTGAAATAGTGGTGATAGTGTTACCTACTGTTATAGTGTTTATGAATAATGCACTTGTAATGAAAAATAGAGGGTGAGAATTGGAAGGTTTTCTTGTATATGCTACTACTGACGTTTGAAAACAGTATTTGGGGTTTGAGTTGACAGATCTACCTTTTGGGCACCCCTGCTCTACACCATCTTGTCCAAACATCAGACAACCACAAAAAAGAAAACGTGAAAAACTAAAATTAGGGACAGGAGAAAAAAACTGTTAAAGCCTTCCCCATTCATTTTGCCCTCTGGTCCTCTCAATCATTGAACGAGACACAAAGTCAACTAACTGCTCATCAGAGAGAACAAACTCTACCTCCAGGCCATAATATTTGCATCTGAATAGACCACAGAAACTTAAACACACGACTACTCCATTTTTATATTCTGTCACTCTCTCTCTGGTTCTTTCAGGGAATACATGAAGGCTCGATCGTCCCAAATAATACTCAGACCTGCCTGAAAGAGGGACAAACTGGAGTTGGAAATACTTTGTTTTCAATGGGAGCGGTGCAAATAAGATCTATTTATGTGTGCAACATCTGCTTTAAAGTATTGCACACAGTGACAACTAAAGTCGCTGGGATGTTGCCTGATGTTTATGCAATATTATTATAAACGATTTAAAATGAAGATGAATAACTAAGTCTATGTAGAAGAGCCGCCATTGGACTGAAATCAGTGGATTTCAACCAGCTGTCCGGGATCCGGACCAACAAAAATGTTGCGACATTGAGGAGTCAGAAAACTGAGCGCTCGAGAGGGCTGTTTCAGCCTGAAAGAGGGACAAACTGGAGTTTGAAATCCATCGTCTTGAATGATGGCGGTGCAAATAACAGTGACAACTGAAGCCTCTGTAATGTCTAGGCTGTAGGCCTACTAGTAGTAATTTAGTGATCAGGGTTTGCGACAGCGTAACTCTGTCTATACTCAGGGCCGAGTTTTTTTTGGGGCCGGGTTTTTTCCAGTTACCTATCTGATATCTATGGGTTTATCTTTGACATTTCTGGAGCAGAAATATGCCCCAAAACAGGGACGACATGCAGGTCTTGTGTTGAACTTGGATTTACAAACACTCTCTTTGATCCTCTGCCCCTCTACCCTCCTCACTCACCCTCGTGCACTCTCTCATCTTTCTTCCCTCCTCCTTGTCAGTCCTTCTGTAGCACCGCCCTGCCCCACCTCACCTCTCCCTACCTCCACACCACCACCACCACCACCTTCCACTCTCACTCCTTCCTGTCAAAACAAACACGCTGAGAGGTCTCCTTTTTTTCTCTCGCTCGGGGTGCTGCTCCGAGCACCGCGGCCACGTTGAGGCCCCCCCAGGTCCACCACCACTCTCACTCTGTGTGTGTGTGTGTTTGTGACTGCATATGACTGCGTGTTCACGTGTCTGTCGCTGTCCTAATGCTATTAATGAGTGCTGAATTTTTTACGGCGTCAGTGTCAACATTAAGACAGGTTCCTGTGAAGTTACATGTTGTGCAGTCGGTCTCTCTCTCTCTCTCTCTGCATGTGTTCGTGCGCGTACGCGCTCCTCCTCACCGTGTCTTTCTAGTTCCTACCAGGTATTTATAACATGCACGCCGTGAAAAGCAACCCTTTTTTTCCCCCTATTCCTCCTCTCCCTCACCCTCCCACCCTCCCCATGCGTGGTGGTATCTGACATAAGCAGCTCCTGCAATGGGTTTTTCTCTTTGGCGACGCCGCGTTCCTGGCAGATAGCGGGGGCCGACCGCCGCAAACCGGGGGAACTTTCCTGGCTCGGGGGAGAGTCTATACGGACAATCACACCTTTCATAGGTGGTGTAAAAACGCTCTCTGCCCCGGGGCCGGCCGGCCGGCCCGGACAGACGCCGCCGACCAGCGGCTGCATGGAGGCTATAGGCAACGGCTTTAGAGCCGCGAAGAGGGAGCGAAACTCTCTCCCCTCTCTCTCTATTGTTTCGCAAACAGTGGGTCCCGGACCCATTTGGGGGTCACACCGTGATCGATTCAGGGCCGGATCTAGGCAATGCCCAGACTGCCACACCAAATGATGCCATGCAAAACAACCAGAATTTCAAAGATATTTCAAATTAAACTTCTTACAATTAATATGATTTGAAACACTCCTACTGCTACTAACTAACTACAGTTGTGTCACCACTAAACCGATAGCATTTCATCATTGAAAACAGAAACTCTGAGTCAGACCTCTATAGCTTTATGCATGCTGCGTGCCTGTTGCAACTTCAACAACAACTGATGTTATTTGTGATGCTTAATTTCCTAGCGACACAGGCGATGAAGTCGCCCCCATACCATTTTCACCTGCCCCCCCCCAATTGGTAATGTTACATCTGGGCCTGGCCGGATGACGAGTAAATATCAGTAAATATCAGCTTTTACTTTGTGTTTCTTACATTTTAAAATAACATATTTTGGATAGAATGAATAGGTTTTAGTTGTAGATGGCTTTTCATCTAAACTATTTCAACATTAGCAGTTGTAACAGTATATCAGATAAATGAAATCGAATCATTTGCGTAAATAAATAAATGTTGGTAACACTTCACTTGAAGGTCGCCTATATAATTCTTTATAAGCGCATTTATAATGCATTATAATACATTTATAATGCATTATAAGACTTGTTATAAATGTCCTTAACCATGTATAACTCCACATAACTACATTTAGAAGTTATAAGGTATTATAACTGATAGTCATGAGGCATTATTATGCTCAAAGGAACAGCACATAATAACTAAAGGCACACGTAGAAGTGATGTCTTACCGGAGTCTTACCGGATAAGTAGTGACAATAACAAATCTGCTAGGGGAATTCCACCCATTTTAAAAAAAATCCTGAGTGTGCACAAATGTGAACGAAATGTACCCTATAGCGGGAACATTTGGTTCTTTTTGTACACTCAAGGAAAATCATTAACACAACTTGAAGATGTCATCAAGTAGTATTTCACCATGGTAATGATTTTTCACCCCCCCTTCTTCTAGGAAGCACTGAATGCGGGGACCTTTTTTATTATGTCCACACAACACCTCTATATTAATGACAACAAAATACTGAAATTGGCTGAAATTCCCCTTTAAGGCACAGGGCAGACAAATGTAGGTTGTTTGGGACACAATGTTTGGGAACCTCTGCTCCTTGCACTCTCTCAAAGTCTCTCTCTCGTTCACACTGTCCCACTCATGCACACTCGACACTCCCTCCCCCGCCACCCCCCACCCCCTCTCCCTCTGAAGCCTCCTTGGGGTTTATAAAGCTACCTTTTACAGGTTTAAATTTAGCATCACCTCCTCCGGGCCGCGGCTTCAACGGGGGTTGTCTTGGACCTAAGGGGAGAGAGAGAGAGAGAGAGAGAGAGAGAGAGAGAGAGAGAGAGAGAGAGAGAGAGAGAGAGAGAGAGAGAGAGAGAGAGAGAGAGAGAGAGAGAGAGAGAGAGAGTGTGAGTGTCCTTCTAAAAACCCGACGACGAGCAGAGCCCAGCCGAGCGACGCTCCGATTTTGGCAGGTTTTGTGCAAACCAATTTGGGAAAAAGGCTGGGTTTGGGGCGGCATGAGGGGGCCAGTTGTGATGTTGTGCTCTGTGCGCTTCCCGTAAACGAGCTGTGTAGCTTTATTCAAAGAGCTGCGGTAGAACAGGCCAAATAAAGATCAAATCAACAAGGAAGCTCAGAAGGAAAGGCAGCGCGACCAGAGAGAGAGATTCAGCGTGGGAGGGTGGATGGGGGGCAACCTGGGACATGGAAGGAACCGTGTTGTTTTCTGTATGGTGACGATCTCACGCTTAGAAAGGTGGCAGTCAATGTTATTAACCTTGGAACACTTAACTTCATTTTTGGGGCAACATCACTGAACTGAGATATATTTTACCCAACGTAATATATTTGAATATGGGGTACTCTTCTTTAATATTTCATCATGACTTTTCACAAAAAACTAAGCGTGAAAACGGAAAGCCTGGACTAATGTGTTAGCCACGGTGGCCTAGAAGTGGGAGGAGTCAGGGGGGGGGGGGGGGGGGCGTTGCTCCAAAGTGACGTGGCACCGCAGTGGAGGGGCGGTAGGTAGGGGGAGGGGCCGGGGATGACGACACGTTGCTGAGATCAAATCAGATCAGCTCATCTACCGTCCAAATTTGGACAGCACCCAACCCCCCCTAGGCCGAAATAATTTCAGATTAGACCAGGCTAGGGAGGACCTAACTGGTGGGGGGTGGGGTCGGGGCATGCAAAACATGCAAAAACATGCAAATTATATTTAAAATATTCCTAAAAAAGAGGATTTAAGTTGGGAACTTCTCCTTTCAAACAGGTCCAAACATTCCCAAGACCTGTGAGATTGATATTGGTGCATTGAAGAAAAAAAAATATGAAAAAGTAAAAATAAAGTCTAATGTTGGTGAAAGGGATTTTTTTTCACACTATCACTGAACATGGGTGAAATTCACTCAAAACCTTCCTGGAGAAGAAAAAAACTAAGTAGGGATGTGTCACTGAGCATCGTGAAGCTACTGAAAGCAACATTGTGAAAACTGCATGCAAAAAATATATTTGTCCGGGTGAAAATCACACCGGTTCAGTGTTTTAGGATTAAATCTACACTATCTTTGAATTACAAAGGCAAAGATAACGTTGCATTTGTTTAGTTCAGTCAGATAGCTCATGACTGATTCAACACATTTTTATTATAGAACAAGAGTTGTGCCCCTATGGGGCACAGGTCTCCACCGTCTGGGCTCAGGTTTGAACTTGTGCACATTGCAAAGAAACTATGACGTCGTCATGACGTGATATAACGGACAAATCGAGGGCACATACGGCTACGTGCACGGACAGAGGGCGTTTTATAGTCACCACCTTCGGTGGAGACAACTACATCAGGTCTCCACCGGCCCGGGTCGCGTCACCCTGTGAGGGTGACGCAACAGTCACTGGTGGTGACTGGTGCTGACGTCTTGGGTCAGGGTGAAAACTGTTACATCACCCTGTGGGTGACGTCGTAACAGTCACTGGCGGTGACTATGTTTCACCCCTGCAGGCAACACAAACGCGTGGGCAGACAGAGGGATGAACGGACAGACGGATCGCCACCATGCTGTTACGTCACCCTGTGGGTGAAAAACTTTTTGGAATAGTTCAACGTACCAATCTATTGACACATTGTGAGCTTGTAGACCGGCCATTTAAACTATTGAAGAATGTTCTTTTTTAATAGTTTAAAAAGAAAAAGAAGTTAAGGGATAAGGGGTTTAGCGGTGACAAAAATGGAGCCATGAATGAACTCCATCTCAGCGACAACACTACTACAGTACAATTATTTAGTTAAGTTTAGTTAAGTTAATAGATGATTACAAAACATGCATTTTTCAATACAGTCCTCTGTACGCCTTTATACAAGCTTGCAGCTCTGCTCTTTTTGAAGAGTTTTGAAATTGGACGTTATGCATCAATGCCAAATAGATATACATTTGTACTTTCACTGAAGTACATTTTGACAAACGTTTTGTCAAAATGCGCGCGCGCGCACACACACACACACACACACACACACACACACACACACACACACACACACACACACACACACACACACACACACACACACACACACACACACACACACACACACACACACACACACACGCACGCACGCACGCACACGCACACAGGGATCAGGGAAGGGTGAGCCCTGCCCTAGCGCTGCCTGTCTTGCATCCTGGTGTCACGTAAGCCTTTTTTTTCCTTTCCTTCCAGGAACCTGTGAGGATTTTCACTGTGCTAACAATGTGTACTCACCCATGACTCATATGGGCTCTCATAGCATTCTATGTTCACCTCCACTCTGCCTCTATAAAGCTGCTCCTGCATTGGTTCTCTCACAGACTCACACTATCATTATTATTGCCAACTCTTTTTTTTTCTCTGTCCAGTTCAGACTGCAGACACCACCAACATACCATATAGGGCAGGGCTGGATCTAGGCATCGGCATGTCACCGGACCCCTTATGGGTCCTTACATTTTGTGGTCTCGATTATCTGAAAACACAAGCACATTGTGCGACGGATTGAGCTTGTGGATCGGTTGTTTGCAAAGTGTGCCCCCCCACACACACACACACACTCACAGTCACACCAGCCACACAATATTCTGCCCAAAAATCGACTTTTCAAATTGAAGGACCACCATTTGATGATTCATTTCATTTCATTTTAGCCTCACAGACCACACAACTTAAGCTTTCTTTTGCTTTTGGCCACAATTCCAGGCTGAATTTCGAAAAAAAGGGGAAAAAAAAAAAACAGTCAAACATGCAGATCATAAATGACCATAAATCTTCTACATTCTCTAGTTGTGCAGACTTGGGGCTAATTTAGATGATGAATATTTTAACTCTTGAGAGTGTAAACATTGAACCAAATGGACCCGCAGGGATCCATTTGGTTTCATTTTTTACACTCTCAAAGAGTTACATCTGGTTAACCAACCTTTCATTTGGTTTAACCAACTTAGCTGGGGACCACCTGGAGCCCTCGGACCACTGGATGAAAAGTATACTGTTTTAATGCAGTTTCATCTTTGCATTTATCTCGCTACAAAACCAATGCTGCCAGTGGGTACGGCCCTCAACTTGTACCAGTTCCTGCATTTTGGCCCACTGTGCGTTTGAGTGTGACATCCCTGTATTATGAGGTTCCCTGCATCCGGCAGTGACTACACACACAGAAGAGGTTTATAAAAGAGTGCCGCGAACAAAACAAAAATCACCACAACACTAGCAACAATATATGAGGCAGAAAAGTGTTTATAAATGTATTCATTGTGCAGCGGTTGGCTCAGGGGTGGCAGAGTGGCCGGATGGTTAAGTGGTGTATTTACTTGTATATAGGCCTAGTGCTTTTATCCAAGGGGCTTCACATAGAATGCAGATCCCATTCAAACATTCACACACCGGTGGCGTCAGAAAACATGCAAGG
Source organism: Benthosema pterotum (assembly GCA_039105355.1). Lineage (NCBI taxonomy): Eukaryota > Metazoa > Chordata > Actinopteri > Myctophiformes > Myctophidae > Benthosema > Benthosema pterotum. The sequence continues at coordinate 49,792,084 of CM076977.1, read as the reverse complement.
TACTGACTGACCAGCACATCAGGAGCGATTACAGTAGGCGTTCAGTGTCTTGCTCAGGGACACATGGACACTAACTCTGGAAGAATATATGAAGGCTGGGCCCAAATATTGCTTGGACCAGCCGAAATGTTGTGTCATTGAGGCACAAAAGAGGGACATAAAAAAAATAGTGTACAAATAGTTCCTAAAATAAAAAAAAACAGTAACATGATGAAACACAATTTGATGATAGAGCCGCCATTGGACTGATCCCATGAAGTGAACGGAGTTCGCGATAGCATAACTCTGTCTATATTGCAGGGCCGACCCCTCCTGTTTCCCACTGGAAAAGGCCAGGTTCGAAGTGGCTGGTTACCGCTAAGGCATGACCGCAAAGGATGCCAGTTCAAATCCAAGCTCCCGGCAGAGTCAGTGTGTAAGTGTCCTTGAGCAAGACACTGAAGCTCAAATTGGTGAATGTAATGCACTATGTAAAGTGCATTGGAATAAAGGAGTTATATAGATGCTCCATTTACTATTTTATTCAGTACAGTAGTGTGCATATTCTCCATGAGTGCCTACATTTGCTTGTGTTTCTTAAGATTGCTGCTCAATTTCATCCAAATACAGGAGGAGGGGCGAATTCCACTTGGTACGGTTTTACAACCCAAAACAGTCATAATCGTTTTGCATGACCATTGAACGTTTGGCAGAACAGTCACGGCATGGATTTAGGCATAGGTTTTACTGAGTTTATGTTTAGGGTTGAGGTTAAGGTTAGAGTTGGGCCTAGGTTTTTACTGAGGTTACTGTATGTTTAGGGTTGAGGTTAAGGTTTGGGTTGGGCATAAGTTTTACTGAGGTTATGTTTAGGTTTGTGGTAAAGGACTTCAATGTTTTTGTATCTTACAGCATTATGTAGGAGTACAATACAGAGAATGTTTGCATTCGCCATCTTTGTTGAAGAAGAGTCTATTTTTGTCTTAATTATCTTTCATAGTGGTTTAAACCCTGTGGAAATGTTGTATTAAGTTTTAAAATCCATTGTTTTTCTGCAAACTTCCTCTCTCCCTCTGTCCATGTTTGATTTGATTCTAATCCGCACACTTCCATTGCCCCAATTCCATGTCCCATAAAATGTTCTACTATTAGCGACATCTCTTTGGCATTTTTTATGTTATATCTATGCTGGTTAAGTCTATCCGCTATTGTGTTTCTGGTTTCCCCTACATATTGTAACTTGCATTTGTTGCATGTGATTAGATAGACACAGTTTTTTGTGGACGCTGTTATGTTTTGTTTTATCCCTATCATGATTTTCGTTGATCTATTTTTCACTAGTGGTTTGGGTTTAAGTAATCTGGGCTTTTAGGGAGGGTTCTGTTTGTTGTGGACTAGGTAATATTTTAAGTTTTTATTTTTTCTGTAGGCGGGTATTATTTTGTATCCCTCTAGTGGGTCTTCTGCTCTTCTTGTAAAGTTTCTTTTGATCCTCATGCTAGCTATTCTGCACCGTCTGCAGGAGTGCAAGTAGACTGGAAAATGATGCAAAAAATAGATCTATATCTACTTAGATTTTTGGCTAAAAAAGTTGCCTGTATTACGTTTAATGAACGTTTGAATGAATTACAAAATCTACAGTGATTAGTTGAATTGAATCAATGACTAGATTAGTCAACGTTAAATTAACGTTTTGATTGCGATTCATCGATTAATCATTGCAGCCTTACAAGGATGTATAGCACACACTCACACTCACACACACACACACGCATGCGTGCGCGCCATGTGAAACCCATGGTCTCCGGCAATCAAGTCTAGTCAATGTTTCTTTCATACAGAACTGCATTACTCCTCATCGTAATTTCTCCCGAGCTCAGTGCAGCCAGAAGGCTCTACCTACAGTTGTATCTATAGGCTCATTCAGAACTATACACACACACACACACGCGCGCACACACACACACACACACACACAAGTTACATGCATGTCCACAGATACAGAATCCAAAGCAAGCACAATTCCCTTGTCACTTTATATCATCTATTCTTTAAGCTTTCATGTAAAGGCAGATTCCTTCTAAATCAGTAGTTCTCAACCTTTTTTACTCAACATATTTTCTCCTGTTTTTTAAGGAACTATGTTTTTTTTTGTGTCCATATCACTACACCCAAAAAGTAGTTCCATGTGATACAGGGGGTCAAAAATGAACAAAGGATGTGCTAATATTTCAGGAATAATTCAATTATTTTTACTGTGTGGCCCCCAGTGAGCCCCACAAAATGACCGGAACTACTTCACATTTCACCAAAACAAGAGCAGAACTCCCACCACAGGACTCTGGCAATCAATTAATACAGTTGACACCACTAATGGCAAGTATTTCATACAACTTTACTTGAAAAAATAAACTATCCCCTGAACTAACCCCTTAAATGGGGGTCTGTAGACTAGCATTAGGTTCAGGTGTATTTATCATTATGTTAGAGTCCTTCACGGGTCCATTTTCAAGGAACCGACTCGATTCATACCCGAACGTAATCGGAGCCGCTCCGCTTTGGACCCGCTGCTATAATTAACATGACGGCTCCGGACCGTTGAATGCCGGGATGATTTAAACCGGCTCCGAGACAAGCCCGGTGCTATTGTTGAAATGATGGCTCCGGACCGTTAAAAGCCCGAGGCGATGCAAACCGGCTCCGAGACTAGCCCGGTGCTGTTATTGAAATCATGGGTCCGAACCGTAAATGTCCGAGTACCCGAAATGTCCGAACGCTTTAATGAGTTCTACTAGTATATTATGAATAAGACGGAAGCTTACTGTTAGTTGTACATGGTTGAACACCATGCATGTTGAACACGGACTCGACTCACAGCATAGAAAATAAATCCACGTCTTTAGATGTTGAATCCCAGTAGTAGCTGTACTTTTCTTCTTAGCCATCCACCATTGTGTGTGAATAAAAATAATAATCCATAGTCAACTATTATAACTGCCGTCTCGTGATGGTAGATCACACAATTCATATCTCCGTTGTGGAAGAGTGGTTTCTTTTTTGTTCTTGTAGTCTCTGTCGCACCAGCAGCAGACCATAGTCTTTATTGCTTATCTTAATAATTATTATTATCACGATAGTTAAGTTGTTGCCGTCTTCGTGTGTGTGTGTGTGGGGGGGGGGGTGTTGTTGTTGTGATGATGACGTATGCAGTAACTTCCTGCTATGCTAAAGTCACGTGACTCAATGCTCGCCTCTCACTGGCCGGAGGAGAACAAGGGGGGATGACGAGGGTGATTGACAGCTGTGGCGGCCAATCCCCGGGTTTTGGGTGTAACCCGAGGTCCGAGACGCCCCGGAACCGGCCTGATTGTACCCGGGACATGCAGGGGACATGCAGGAACCGGCCTGAACGAACCCGCGACATCGCGGAACCGGCCCGTTTGTGCCCGGATGTCATTTCTTGTAAACGGAACCGGAACCGGCCGCGGGCCGGGTCGGTGCTCGGGTTTTATCGGGTCTCGGGCTAACCCGAAGTACTCTACATTATGTATAAATAAAAATAGAAATACAATTAAGAGCACTCTCAAGTCCTAACAGTTATACAGCAGCGCTGGACAAAAACAAACTGCAATACGTGGGCTAATTTGTCTCGATGTGGTGGTTCTTGAAACGTGATTTTTTTTTTTTTTTGCGTACTTCTGGTGTATAGTATACTATAGATCGGCTGCCCGTTGAGAACTAGTGGATCTCTTTTCATACAATCTTGAATATACTGTATGTGGGAACTAAGGCTGTTGAAAATAAGTTAATGGTATTAATCTGATTAAAACTTTTAACGCAATGTGCACACTGACTCAACCCACTAAGCATTTTCTCATTGAAATAAATTGGTAGAGCACAGATTTTACGGAAGACACATAGCTGTATGTGTAAGGATCTACAAGCATTGGGGGCTTGTAGAGCAACCATTTTGATAAATATTTTAATAAAAAAATAAACAGATCATTTTTTCCCGCCCAGATTCTTTTTCTTTCAGAAATGTTCAAACCTTTGACAGGAAAATATGGCATAGTTAGGTCAAATTGGGTCAAATTAATTAATTTAATCATGATTAAATTAATTTTGAAGCTGTGATTAATCGTATTACAACTTTTAATCATTCAACAGCCCTAAGTGAAAACATATAGATCCCTGGCACAAAATTACGTCAGAATGGGGGTCAGCCGAACACATGACATTGGGGGTCTATAACATTTCAGAATCACAGATTTATGAATCTCTCTCTCTCACACACACACAAACACACACAGGACTGTTCTGTTCCTCTCTCTCGGTTCTTCTCGGGGTCTTTTCGTTCCTCAGGCGTCCGGACAGGACCAAATTAGTGATACGGCGGCGATTTTTCACTGCTTAAAGCTCCATTCCGCCAAGCCAAATAAATAACACACGCCATTCATTCAGCGCTGCTGCTGCTGCAGCTTTCCCCTCGCTGCCGGGCACCGTGCTTTCCTTTCCTTCACACACACACACACACACACACACACACACACACACACACACACACACACACACACACACACACACACACACACACACACACACCACACACACACACACACACACACACACACACACACACACACACACACACACACACACACACACACACACAGGTGTGCACGTACACATGAAAAACATTCACATTCACACAGTAACTGGAGACACACATGGATACTCTCATGCATACAAGCAAGCACACATGCACGCACACGCACACGCACACACCTCTTTCCCCCACATTTGGACAGAAATAGCAGGATAAATAGAAAGGCAGAGTCCATTTAAAGGATCTGGTTGAAGTGAAAAGGGTCAGAGCAGTTCTCAGACAGCAGAGGGAAGACGCGCGCGGACACGCACGCACACACGCGCGCACACGCACACGCACACACGCACACACACGCACACACACACACACACACACACACACACACACACACACACACACACACACACACACACACACACACACACACACACACACACACACACACACACACCTCAGCTGACCCAACAGTCAGTTAGCTCGCCTCCAATCAAATCAGCTGTTAGTGTTCCTCTATTAGGGTGGTTTTCAACCTTTTTGATGCCAGGGACCATGCACTATACATTCAGCATTTGAGCCACAGACCACCATTTGATGAGATATTCACTGTTTTGTGAAACCACAATTCCGGGCTGGATTTTGCAAACCAAACCAGTGCAGACTTCTTAATTACGTGGTGCTAATTCAGATGAAGCACGTTTTAACTTGAGAGCGTAAACATGAAACCAAATGCACATGAAACCAAATGGACCCGCAAGGATCCATTTGGGTCCATTTGGTTTCAGAAATAATTAAATGATTATGGAATGTAAACAAATTGCAAACAATTAAGCCGTATAATCATTAAATAAACAAACAAAGTAAGTAATTAAGTAAGTAATTAAGTGAATATATAAATATGATTTTCTGTAAATTTGCTGTTTTTGGGTAATATCGGTATCGGCGAACAAAACTGACATTAACTGAGGGCAGTAGCCAATGTTTATTTGTTGTTAATAAGCATACATGTTGCATTGGCTATGTTGCTATGTTGGTTATCTGTAGTCAACCAAACTGTAGATTCTGGACATTTATTGTATTTTACGTTGTAGATGTATAATTTCCCTGGCACAAAAGGAAGGAAATAGATGGGAAAAAAATGAAAAGAGCCAACAGTATTGTATCAGTACCAATTATCGGTTAAATTGTTATTTTAAACATCCGTAAATGCCAATAATTTCCATATCGGTGCATCCCTGATTATGAATTTCTGCATAATGGAATGAACTTTAACATCACATTTTTTCCCATTCCGAAGATCCTCAGAAGATGCATTACACACTCAGGGCCGGATCTAGGCATGCAGGGCATGGGGGGCAATGCCCCCCTAAATGCTCTAACTGCCCCAACAAACATGATGTCATGCAAACAACAAGAATTTCAAAGATATTTCAAATTAAAGCGCTTATAATTAAAATGATTATATGATTTGAAACCCTATATGCTACGAACTAACGACAATTGTCAAACCAACACTGTTTCATCATTGAACACAGAAAACTCTCTGAGTCAAATCTTTAGCTTTATGCATGCTGCGTGTCTGTTGCAGCATTATTGATGCTTACTTGCCTATAATATAAGTCCTGTAACCGAAAATTGTGTGGGTGTGACTTCATCGTCTGTGCCACCATATACCATTTTCTCCTGTCCCCCCCAATTGGGAAATGTTACGTCCGGGCCTGAACTAGGGCATTAACTAAACCTTTTTTTTGGGGGTTAGGGTATTCAAATCGAATACTTTGGTAGTCGAATAATTATCGACTAGTCTAAAGTAATATATTTGTTTTTTATCCAATAAAATTGATGAAACAGTAAAATTATTGAAACAGCGCCTGCATATTACACTACTGTAGCTCAGATACAGTATGACATGAAAAATAAGGAATCAACCAGCTATCACTATCAACACCACAGCACACCACCACCAGTATTCCTGCTGTAGAAAATTAAAACAATATATTGGCGAATAACAAATAGTGAATTAATAGTCGAATAGTGTTTTGCTAGTCGAATAATCGAATTATTTAATTCCCTAGCCTGAACACACTACCACTTTTGTCATAGTTGTAGGAGACCCTGATGAAACCATGCCGATGCCCAGGACCCATTCCTGGGCCCTGAGCCCCCGTCGTAGCTTATAACCCACAGCCATTCCCAGTCAGTTTACATGTCTGCGACCCAACGTGGTGACTGACATCTCAATTCCTCCCCCCAGCCCCCTCTTTTGCACCACATTTAATGCTATTTTGTGTTTTTTAAAACCGAGGGGACATTTTGGCAGCATGGATGGCACCGGAGGTAGTAAAAGGAAAAACGCTAATGACTGTGACATTTCTAGGCAACATTATTATTATTATTATTTCTATCCCCAGGTAATGGTTTGTATGGAGACAGACAGAGAGAGAGAGGGGGGAAAACGAGCTGTATCAATGGGGAGAGTGTTTGCTGTCGAAGGTATATACCAGCGGTGGTGGTGGTGGTGGCGATGGTGCAGGAGGAGAGGGTCTCAGTCAAGAAGCAAAACACAACAGGTCCATTTTCAGGTTCAATTTCCACTGTGAAAGGGAGGAGGAGGCAGGGCCGGATCTAGAGGGCGGCAGGGGTGGGCACGGCCCACCCAAACGTGCATCCTGCCCACCCAATGAAAGGTAATATCAGTGGTTTTCAACAAGTGGACCACTAGTGGTCCTTGAGAGGGGTTCCAGGTGGTCCCCAGGCTAAATGTTGGAAAGTTGGTTAACACATCATATATTCATTCACATGATGAATATTTTAACTCTTGACAATGTAAACATGAAACCAAATGGACCCGCAAGGGTCCATTGGTCAATTAGCCCAAGTCTACACAACTAGAGAATGTAGAAGATTAATGGTCATTTTGATCTGTTTGTTTGACTGCTTTGTTTCCCAAATCCAGCCTGGAATTGTGGACATAAGCAAAATAAATCTTCAGTTTTGGGGTCTGTGGGGCTAAAATGTCCTCAAATGGTGGTCCTCCGTGGCTCAAATGCCAAAAAAATAGTGGGCCCTGGTGTCAAAAAGAGAGAAAGCCACTGCTTCGTATGAAAAACCTTGGAGGTGCCCACCCTGCCATTCTTCCAGCCCACCCTAGTAGGGCTGGCTAGATCCGACCCTGGGAGGAGGGGGAGGTGGTGGGGTGAGTTGAGGTGGGACTTACAGGACGGGACATGAGGACTGCATGGGGGGAGACAGTAAGAGATGGAAACTGCCGTTTTAATTTGAAGTATATGGAGAGAGAAATGGAGAGCAGTAAAGAGGGAGAGAGAGAGAGAGGTGGAAGGTACAGTGTAGCTAACATCCTCAGACAGTTTCCTTCAAAACATCCGCTCGATGAATTGGACATCTTATTTACAGAGCGGCCCCAGTCCTCCTCTGCCCAGACCTCTCTCTCTCTTTTCCCTCCCCTTTCTCACCGTACGCTGCTGCTTCCAAGTTTCACCTATAAGCTTTTTTCGATTCCACCTTCGTGCACTGACTTAAAGCAGGGGTTTTCAACATTTTTGATGCCAGGGACCATCATATATTCAGAATTTGAGCCACGGACCGTCACTTGTGGACATTCTTTTAATTTTGTCCATTTTCTAGTTGTGTAGACTTGGGCTAATTCAGATGATGAATATTTTAACTCTTGAGAGCGTAAAAATGAAACCAAATGGACCCGCAAGGGTCCATTTGGTTTCATTTTTACGTTCTCAAGAGTTACATCTGGTTAACCAACTTAGCTGGGGACCACCTGGAACCCTCTCAGGGACCACTGGTGGTCCCCGGACCACCTGTTGAAAACCCCTGACTTAAAGAGAGTACAGATTTTAGTTAACTTGTATGAAATACTTGCCATCAACCCATTTCGTCCAAACATTCATTCTGAAAGAACATACTGAAAAAAAAAAGTGCTGCATTCTCACATTCGCCCCCCAAAAATAGCAGGTGTTCACGTCTCATACCGTGGCGCGCCACGGGCTCCATATCCGTTACATGCTAAACCCCTAATCCCAAATCCCTTATTTCGTTTTTACTATTTTAAAAAACTTTTTGGAATATTTCAGTATGTCAATGTATTAACACGTTGTGAGCTTGTAGACTGGCCATTTGAACTACTGAAATATATTTTTTTTAATAGTTTAAAAAGGCAAAGAAGTTAAGGGATAAGGGGTTTAGCGGTAACGAAAACGTTTCTAAGCAGGCAAGATTTTCCCTGGAGTTCAATTGTAGTTATAGAGGACAAGTACAATGTATTTATCCATATGAGGCTTATTAGCCTGGAATTCTTTAAAAGCATGTCTGGTGGTCGTCCCGCATTATTATGTAGACTGAAATATCAGTTTATGCAGACTTTTAGCTTTTTCCCCCATGTAAATATAGCACCCATAGGTTTCCTGGTGCCTTCTTAGCTTAGGTATGATTCATACTGTATTAACCACTTTGTATGCATATGATGTATTACATTTTTTTCGTTTTTGTTCATGCTTAAAGGGATTTGTACCCTCTGAGAGGGTACAAATCAAGGGGTGTTTCACTGTGGTAATTTTTTTTCAGACCTCCATTTCTAGGAAACACAGAATGGGGGAACTTTTTATGATGCCCACACAACATCTCTAGGGCATATTAATGACATAGTAGAATGATGAAAATGTAGTGGAATTCCCCTTTAATGTCGCTCTGGATTAAGACCTCCTGCCTAATGCCTATATAAATTGTTAAAATTGTAATATTTTCAGTATAATGTCAAAGTTGGGTCCCGGGGGAATGCATCATTCATTTCTCTTTTGGGTCACGGGCTAAAAAGTTTGGGAACCACTGGCCTAAATAGCCTGGTGTTCCCTTTACTCTCTCTATTTACCTTCACTCACATTCACTCTCTCTCTCTCCAGGGGCGGATGTAACATTTCCCAATTGGGGGGGGGGGGGGGGTAGAAAATGGTATGGGTGCGGCAACGAACATGATGATGAATACCATTTTCAGACTTTTAATGGGCAAGTGAAGCATCAATAATAACATCAGTTGTTGTTGAAGTTGCAACAGACACGCAGCATGCATAAAGCTAAAGGTCTGACTCAGAGAGTTTTCTGTTTTCAATGATGAAATGCTTTAGTGGACACAACTGTATTTAGTTAGTACTAGTAGTGTTTCAAATACACACATAAATAAACACAGAAATATCTTGGTTGTTTTGCATGCCATCATGTTTGGCGGGGCAGTCTGGGCACCCCCCCATGCCTATGCCTAGATCCGCCCCTCTCTCTCTCTCTCTCTCTCTCCTCCCTCTCCACTTCTAGAAGGCGAGTGCTACAGCAAACACACAGGTACCTTTGTGCCACTAACATGCCAGATGGGGCTAAAATTAACCACGCTTTAATTGCAGCCCGGGCCTCGGTATGTGTTGGAGTTTGGGGGGGGGGATTAGGGAAAAGGAAATGATATTCTGAGTGTTGATTTGGCGATGAGAAGGTGTTGCTCTTTGATGAGAGCAGTGGCGCGATGCTTAAACAAAGCGAAACACACCAATTTTGTGGGTTGCAAGTAAATATTACTTTTTCCCTCTTTTTGTACGTTTTATTTCAAAAGATCTTTAAAAGCTCCATGAAGAGTAGTGACAATTTTTTTTAAGCATTGCATGAAAAGTTTAATTGTCAAGTTTGAATAAAACAAGTCAAAGATCCTATTTTTAAAAAGGAGTTTCACAAACCACATTTCCCATGGAAAATCAAGCCTTCTCTTCTCTTGATTTTCATTTTAGATCTCATACTATTGCATTGATGATTGCTTCAGACAAATATCAGAACTCATGACAAGAAATACAAGCATTCATTTTCCACTGAACGTTAGTAGACTAATCGTAGATTAAGTATCTCACCAACACTGAATAAGGCAGGCATGGATCTCATCTGTACCTGCTATTTGTTTAATTCACTTCACTTCACTCACTTTTCCCTCAGACACTGCAATCACTTGCAAGCACTTACACTCAGTCTGTCGGGGTGCAATATGGCTTTTCTGGTTGTCTATATTTAAAGTTTCATTTTGAAACGGAAGCTGTACATCCGCAACGTGTGGAGTCTGTTTGTTTACCAATGACAGTCTCTCCGCCAACTCAGCAAGTTTGCTATCTGGCTTATATTTCTGACTTATATGATGTTTTCAGATACATTTTTTTTGCCTGCTGGTTAAGTTTAAAATGAATAATACACTGTGTGCATGTCATTTTGAACCAGATTAAAAACGGTTTAGTTCTGTAGTCAAGATCAGATGAGTTTGGCTAAATGTGCAGCAATGGGAAGGCAAACAAGTTGAATGTAACTGAGATTCTTTAACAACCATTACAGAGAAATATTTTGCAGGAACTATAAGGTATTTTCTGACTCAGTGAAAAGTTTACCTCACACTGACCTGAAAAAAAAGGGCTTTAGGAAATCCTTTGCTCGAAAGGGCCGTTTTAGGCATGAGCAATATGAGTGGTCGCATAGGGGCCACAAGCAGCAAGAGGGACACATCACGGGGAAAATATTTGTTATATGTATACTAGGGATGTCCCGATACCGATACCAAAGTATCGGATCGGCTCTTTTTGTCATATTGGTCATATTGGTATCAGCAAATACTGTATGGGTATCGGAAAAGTATCAGTATTGGCCCTTATTTGTCATTATAGGGTCACATTTGGCAAATATGCCAGTCTAAGATCAGACACGGAGGTAAGGGGTTGACACCAAGGCAGTTCGTGAAATGTTGGGTCATGTGGAGTTTGCTTTGGAGTTTCTCAAGTCCACATTTGAGAAAGGGGTCTATGTTATTCCCTGTTGGTGACTTCATATAAAAGGTGTTTTTTCTTTCGTATGTTATTATATATATTCTTCTCTGGTATCGGTATTTAGTATCGGTATCGGCTGAGACAAAAATTGTGGTATTGGGATCGGATCGGAAATGAAAAAGTGGCATTGGGACAACCCTAATCTATACCCTATGCCAGTGGTTTTTGATTTTACACTATTTATTCAGTATTTGAGTCACAGGCAACGATTTGAGGAGGTCTAAACTAAAGACTTACTGTTTTTTTTTTCCACAATGCCATGCTGTACTTGGGAAAGAAATAACAGGCTAACTGTCAACAAACTAACAATTCAATTGTGATACAATTGTGTAATACAATTGTGTAGATTCTTGAACTTAAATTAAAATAAATTAAAACATTCATTTAAAGGTTTCTTTTTTTTTTCTTCTCATTTTACACTGCCACGAGTTAAGAGTTAAAGCTCGAACGGTCCATTTGGCTTAATTTTATGCTCTCAAGAGTCAAATATCCAAGGGTCCATTTGGTTACTAACTCCATAATATAGTTGGGCACTGGTTGAAAACCAGGCTATATAACTCAACTCAACTTAAGTCAAGTCAAGTCAACTAAACTCGAATACCAGAATGGTCGACGCAAATAAAAGTCAGACCAGCCAAAATGTTGTGACATTGAGAAAAACAAAAAGTGGAACATGCAATCAAGCAATGTCCCTTCTAGATCTGTAACTCTTGAGAGTGTTAAAATGAAACCAAATGGACCCTTACGGGCCCATTTGGTTTCATTTTACACTCTCAAGAGTTAAATTATATTTAAACATCTGAATTAGGTCATTTTCAAGAGTCCACACAATTAGAAAATGGAGAATAATTGTTATTTTGACCAATGTTTGGCCAGTTCTCTTTCACAATTGTGGACAAAAACGTGAAAGTACTTAGTTTTGGGTGCGAGAGACTGAACTCAACATCACAAACTGTCAACTCAGACCTCAAATACTATTTTCAAACATCAGTAATACCATATACAGCAAAACCTTCTAATTCTCCTCCTCTATTTTTCAGTGCATTATTATTAAACACTATAACAGCCAGTAACACCATCACCAACTATTTCAAAGCTCAAACTTTCTAGGGGCCTTGAAATGGATTTTCAATGATGGAACAATCACGTTTTGGATGTGTAGATCTTGTTGAGCTGCTCATTTTGAAAGTACCTCTCAAGTCAAAAAGGTGTGGGCACCCCTGATGTAGATAGTGCCCACACACAATGATTAGTCTTTAGGGTGATTGCGTTCCATTCTCTCTCTCTCTCTCTCTCTCTCTCTCTCTCTCTCTCTCTCTCTCACTAGTTTCATCTCTTTGTTTAGACACAGTCAAATGCTGCGGCGTTAAGTTAATCCGTTGTTTTCTCTCTCTCTCTACGCTCCCTCTCTCGGAAAGCCATCTCTCTTTTTAGTTTCACTGTGCATCAGCATAGAGTCCTGGCTTGTGTTTAGCTAGTTAATGGTTAACCGGTATGTGGTTGCATGGGGCTCAGCCCTGTCCGTGGCTTACAGAGGAGAGGGAGGGAGGGAGGGAAGGAGGGAGGGAGGTGGCGGCAGCCATGATGAAACGGTGACATTTCACTGCCATTATTCATCCCTGCTTTGTTCTCACGCTCGCCGAGGAGTGTTTGCACTACGGCCGGGACGCGAGGGTAAAGGTGGGGTGGTGGTGGTGGTGATTGGGGGTGGGGGGGTGCTGCGCAAACGAGGAAGAACAGGGACACAGAGATGCAGTCATGGTAGGGGGTGTGTGGGTGGGGTGTGTGGGGGGCGGGCGGGGTTTGGCGGATAAAGAGGGAAGGGTGAGCAGCTTGCACAGGGTGGGTTTGGTGGGTGGGTGGGGGGATTAGTAGTAGTATATGGGGGTGAAGCAGAAGTCACGGGGTTGAGGCGTGGGACATCTTAGGGGTTTGCGTGGAGAGGAGGTGAGACCAGAATGGATCTGTTGATCTATCATCTCCCCTACAGTATAAGCTGTCTCTCCACTGTTGTTGCCTGCATGTCGCACTCTCTTTTCTGTGTCTATCGTTATAGAATGCAACACGGCAGTCTACGCGGCGCTTGCAGGATGCAATCACCTGCACACAGGCGAGCACGCACACAAGTGCATGCATGCGCACACGCACATGTTCCAGGCTGTTTACATGGTGTGTTTGCACAATATGGTGGCCGGGAGGAGAGAGCGGAGAGAGAGAGAGAGAGTGAGAGAGAGAGAGAGAGAGAGAGAGAGGAGAGAGAGAGAGAGAGTGAGAGAGAGAGAGAGAGAGAGAGAGAGAGAGAGAGAGAGTGAGAGAGTGAGAGAGTGAGAGAGAGGGAGAGAGAGAGAGAGAGAGAGAGCTGGTGTCAGGATGACGGTTATTGTCGTAACCTATAGGCAGTGGTGAACATTACTTAAGTTGATTTACTTCACCCATTTCATCCTGACATTGTAGATTCTACAAAACATTTGCTCTGAAAGAACATACTGAAAGATTTTTTTTTTTTGCTGCATTCTCACATTCTCCCCAAAAATAGCAGGCGTTCACGGCTATGAGTCGTGAGCAACTGCTATTTTTCAATGAAAGTTAAACACACAAGTACAGTACAGAATGGTTTAAGTAATGCACTTAAGTACGAGCCTCCATGTTGCAACATTTCGGCTGGCCAGAGTATGATTTGGGTCGAGCCTTCTGTATTCACATAACGCCGATAGATGCGGCCTCTTTCGTCATGCTCCAATCCAAGTCGGCCCTGTTGGAAATAAAGAACGGTGGGCCTCAAAATTCAAACAGTACAGAAAACTCAGGCCTATAAAATTTCAGGGGCATGTCATGTCATGTGGTCTACCTGCACAGCCTTTGTGATCTACATGGTAGATCGCGAACTACACTTTGGGCACCCACTATACAGTATATGAAAACATATACATATGAAACAACAAACACAACAACATATGAAACATTCTCACCGAGTAATTTTTACTTGAATTTGAGCAAAGTTACCAGGTTGTACTTTTACTCTTATCCAAGTATTGGAGTCGAGTACTCTGTCAGGGGTTGACACTAAAGTCTCTGAGGCACTTGCCCATCGGGCAAGTGCAAGTCAGGTTCTACTTGCCCTCAGGTAATGGTCACTTGCCCCCCAAAAATATATTGTAAATTTTGCATTTAAGTTTACTTCCTACTTGGGTGCTTTTAAACCAGATCTACACAACTAGAGAATGTAGAAGATTAGGTCATTTTGATGTGCATGTTAATTTGCCTGTTTTGTTTCCCAAATCCAGCCTGGAATTGTGGATAGCTAGAAAGCAGGGAAAGACACAGAGGCAGAGTGCAATGACTGCTTTATCTTGTGTTGTGTTATTGCGCACCAAGTTGCACACTTGCCCGATCGGGCAACCAGGTAGCAGTCTTCACTTGCCCCACCATTTTTTTTTACTTGCCCCGGGCAAGCAGGCAAGTGTTAGTGTCAAGCCCTGTCTGTCCACCACCGCATCTGAGTAACAATAACATACTGTTATCCATAACAGAACAGCATAGCTGCTCAGTTTAGCAGAACAAAGCCTCAGTTGTGCTCATCGCACAACTTCAACGGCCTGCTCCGTCTTGGACGTGAGACACTGCGACAGGGCATAAATCTAACAGACTACAGAAACGGACCTCTTGAAGCTAGAGGACATGGACTCAAATCCCACCCGTCTGCTTCTTTGAATGGGTCCCTCTGTGATCGACTCTCTACTCAGAACTCACAGATTATAGGTGGCTCGCGGATAGAAGACCTTTCCCTCAATCGTGTACACACATCATCACAGGGATTTTCAACCAGTGGTCCGGGGACCACCAGTGGTCCTTGTGAGAGTTCCAGTTGGATAACCAGATGTAACTTTTTGAGAGCGTAAAAATGAAACCAAATGGATTCATGTTTACACTCAGGAGTTACAAGACTTACAATATTCATCATCTAAATTAGCACCACTTAATTAAGGAGTCTACACAACTAGAGAATGTAGAAGATTAATCATTGGTCATTTTGATCTGTATGTTTGCCTGTTTTGTTTCACAAATCCAGTCTGGAATTGTGGACAAAACCAAAAGAAATCTTTAGTTTTTGAGGTCTGTGGAACGAAAATGTCATCAAATGTCATCATGTCGTCCGTGGCAGCTGCTTGCTGCCAGGTTTGCTGACACTTCCTTCTCTACAGATAGTTTACTGTTTTATGCTCTCGAATCGTGTACTGTGTGTGTGTGTGTGTGTGTGTGTGTGTGTGTGTGTGTGTGTGTGTGTGTGTGTGTGTGTGTGTGTGTACTGTTGTAACACACAACTCAATACATAAGCAAAATTACATAATGTAACCCCTAGTTACGGGATGGTAATAGGTAATACAGGAGGAAATAGTCAATAACTGTTTCAGTAACTGGACTAGTATCAGAAGACTTCTAGTGTTTTTAAGAGCCAGTATGCATACCAATAATGACGCAGACAAAAGCAGATTGATTTGAATGGCCACTTGTTCTTATGAAATATTTGAACATAGAAAATTGTACAGCTGCAGTGATATATGGAAAATAACAAACTAAAATAATAAACAGCCGGCAAAATAAAAGTACCTTAGTTCCCACAGTTTTGTTTTGTGCACGTTGGGGCCCTTTAATCCTGAATCGCGACACCGTACGGAATTAGTCTTTGTCCTACCACCCAGTCCGAGAGGGAGGAGACTCCGGTGATTTCTCCAACCGGTTTACCGTTAGTATCCAGACTCCACTTGGGTTAGCTCGCCACCCAGTTTGCACTGGGAATCTCTCTGGTGATGCTGCGTCGTTGGACTGGGACCGTGGGGCCCTCAGACGCACCCGGACTCCTCAACGAGTTGAGAGGGGACAGGGGGATGCGACGTCCTCTTCTCCACACTCCAGGCGATGAAGAGGATGGAAGCGATCACCAACCCTTACAAAAAACCTGACCTGTAGTAGGCCAGACAACATTCGATATAGTATGTGTTATTCACACACACTGTGAACTGTAAACCATGGTTTTAAACCATCATGCATCAGCATGTATTAATACTTTCCTTTAAGTTGCATTAATTAGCTTAATCATGTTCTTAATCCTCTTGTAATCATGTTGTTGAACATAATATCAATCATGTACATTAATTCACATTAATCAAAATAATAATCATGTGCATCCATACACAAATAGTAATGTCAGT
The DNA here is from genome assembly GCA_039105355.1 of Benthosema pterotum. Taxonomy (NCBI): domain Eukaryota; kingdom Metazoa; phylum Chordata; class Actinopteri; order Myctophiformes; family Myctophidae; genus Benthosema; species Benthosema pterotum. The sequence continues at coordinate 49,775,423 of CM076977.1, read as the reverse complement.
AAGCGCTTATATTCTTTTTAGTATTCCAAATACCAAAATAACATGTTCTTTCTCAAACAAAATAAAATAGTTGCAATACTCCTTTACGTATTGTAATGGAAATGAGGTAGATTGCATAAAGTGCATCAAATAACCATAACAATGGTACAGTAACTTCAAGGTATATACGTGGACATGCTTAGTACCTTCCCCTGGCTAGCACAGGTGGGAAGGTGCACTAAAAATTACCTTTTAGTGTACTATAACCAAAAGTAATCATGTAATCAGATTACATTACATTAGTGACAAACGAAAAGTAAAACAATCATTTCCATAGGTATCATCATGTATCGTACATTGGTGTACATAGGTTGTTGTTAGCTTGTGGCTAAACTCCATTCTGTTTACATATACTGTCTCACTCACCGCTGGTCAATGAATGGACTGGCTCAGCTGCAATATCACCTGGCTGGACGGTGATATGCAATCGGTCTCACAGTGCTCTACAAACCCAAAACGATACAATATACACATCAGAAGCTGTCCAACATTGTAAAGAATGTGGATGGTGTAGTTGTGAAGGTTATTTCCTACTCTTACCATGCAGATTGCGTTAGATTGTCTCTCAGTGTTGTTTACATGTAGCACATGAGAACCACCATTTTGCAAATGACAAGAAGAAGGAAGTTCCTCTGACTGCTTCCTGCCTGACAGGATACTACAGTAGGATACACACACTCCGAGCTCACTGATTGGCCCACTGGAGTGTCAATCAGGGAGTGAGGTAGTTTTAACCTTAGGTAACTGTAGGTAAGACACCTGTTGGTTTACTTCGGTATAGTTTTTTCCTTTAATGTATATAACTGCAATTGCAAATGCAGGACATTTGTATTTTTAGAGCAACACTGTGTGTGAGATTTTAATACACTTTTAGACCGTTTTTAACTCTTTTAAATGGACTTTATTTATTCATTGCATTGAACTATTTTGACCTCAGGCTGCTGAATTCAAGCCTGGGTTACAATAACAAGTAACTATTATATGCTAATTGAACTACACAAAAGCTATCAAGTGCCATGTTTAGATGCATTGTACACACACTTCTATCTATACCTACATAAAAATGCTAACCAAGATACACAGACTTTGCATACGCCTATGGGAGTTTGAGACTATAGGGCAAGTGCTATAGGCTAAGATGGAATCTGAAGAGGTGCGTTTTCAGATTTTCAGATTAAGCAGAAGATTGGGAGTGAAACTGCAGTTTCCAATGTGGGTTTGGTATAATGGATGTTCCAGGGGTTGACACTAAGGTGCCCCCCAAAAATATATTGTAAATTTTGCATTTAAGTTTACTTCCTACTTGGGTGCTTTAAACCAGGGGTTTACAACAGGTGGTCCTTGAGAGGGTTCCAGGTGGTCCTCAGTTGAGTTGGTTAACCAGATGTAACTCTTGAGAACGTAAAAATGAAACCAAATGGACCCGCAAGGGTCCATTTGCTTTCATTTTTACGTTTCATGCTTTCATTTTTACCTTGAGAACATTTTTACGTTCTCAAGAGTTACACCCTCAAGAGTTAAAATTCATCATCTTAATTAGCCCAGGTCTACACAACTTGAGAATGTAGAAGATTAGGTCACTTTGATGTGTATGTTAATTTGCCTGTTTTGTTTCCCAAATCCAGCCTGGAATTGTGGATAGCTAGAAAGCAGGGAAAGAGTCAGAGCACAATGACCACCTTCAAGACAAATATATCTTGTGTTGTATGATAGCGCACTAAGTCACACACTTGCCCGATCGGGCAACCAGGTAACAGTATTCACTTGCCCTACCATTTTTTTTTTACTTGCCCCGGGCAAGCGGGCAAGTGTTAGTGTCAACCCTGTGTTCCAATTACCAGTACGGATTTTTTCCCGGGTTGGCCAGTTGGCCAAAAAAAGATCAGATCTGGTCTGCTCAAGACCAATCAGTCTTTCATATCATAGAGGAGCTTTAGTGTAAATTGCTCTCAGGAACAGCTTGTCTGATCTTGGCCTCATAATGATGTCATCAATGCACCCTGCTTTGCATAATCCCTCCTCTCCTTCAGTCTCTAGTTCCAAATTTGCATTTCCGCTTTGTTTATAATGTCTACCATTGTTGATTTTCCAAATTAACATGGGATTTAAACAAGCCTGGTTTTATCTAGCATCAGTATTATACAGTAATGACTTGACTATAAAACATCCTGCTTATCAGCGCCCCCACCACCTCAGGACATTGTGGTACTGCAGCTAAACTGTCCAGGAAGAAATGACAAGGACTGGTTATATCAGTGGTGATTGAGGCTCAACACATTAGAAATAAGCTTGAGGGACATATACTGTACAAGTTGATATCAAGTATTAAAAAAACAATTTCATGAATCTATGTTATTTGCTCTTTAAAGGGGAATTCCACCCATGTGCATGGGGTCTGAAAGAAAAATCATTAACATGGTGAAATACATCTTGATGATGTCATCAGATGTATTTCACCATGTTAATGCTTTCTCCAGACCTCCATTTTTAGGAAATACAGAATTGGGGGAACTTTTTTTTTTTTATCATTCTAAGGTATATTAATGACATATTAAAGGTAGGGGAAGTGATTTGAAATTCATGGTGTAGTACCAGCCTGGTGCACTAGGGGCCCCAAAAGTAGCTACACTATGTGAACCTGCTGCTCTCTCCTGATTGGAGGAGAATTGTGGTGACCTGGGGAACTTTTATTAGCTCCTCTGCTAACGTGGGGGAGGGGGAAACTCCATATGTGGTTTCCACACCTTATAATAGAGCATTTTAACAGAAAAAAAATATTTTTTGGGTGATATCTGACAAAAGTGAAATCACTTCCCTACCTTTAAAATATTGAAAATGGGTGGAGTTCCCCTTTAATTATTATCCACGCCTGCGTGACGTTTGTGCTATATCTCTGCCGACAGGGTGTATCTTCCAGCATGATGCATTATCCTCACCTGGTACATGTGTGTGCGTGCCTCTCTGCTACATCGGTAACACACACACACACACACACACACACACACACACACACACACACACACACACACACACACACACACACACACACACACACACACACACACACACACACACACACACACACACACACACACACACACACACAGTCCAGACAGAACAATGGATGGCCTTAACAGAGACAGAGGGATAGGGACAGAGAGAGGGAGGAGAAAGAGGGCGACCGGGCGAACGCATTGTCTGCTCTATTTACTCACAGACTCACCTGGCACTGAGCTAATAGCTCTGTCTCTATCTGTCAATGGAGGAGGCCTGGATGGCTGGCTGGGGGGTTTCAGCCCTAGCCCCCCCCCCCCCCCCCCCCCACACACACACACACACACACACGTGCATGCAAGCACGTACACACACACACACCTATATAGTCGGTCGGCATGTACAAACACACATCCGCACATTCATAATGCTCGGCACCATCGGCAGATGACAAGTGAGGCACTGTCTCTCTCTTGCTCTGTGTCAGTGTGTGTGTGTGTGTGTGTGTGTGTGTGTGTGTGTGTGTGTGTGTGTGTGTGTGTGTGTGTGTGTGTGTGTGTGTGTGTGTGTGTGTGTGTGTGTGTGTGTAAGCCCACACCTGGGTGTCCTGGGAGGTGCTGGATAAGTGGAAGGGTTTATGGAGGAGGGGAGAGGGGGGAGTTCTTTGAGGCTTTTTACTACTGAGCAAACACACACACACACACACACACACACACACACACAACACACACACACACACACACACACACACACACACACACACACACACACACACACACACACACACACACACACGATGCGTTTTAATGGGATCAACGTGAAGCCCGGGAGTTGACCCTGCCCCAACCCCACCCTTTTTTTGGGTGATAAGGAGAAAGGGTGTGTGTGTGTGTGTGTGGGGGGGGGGGGGTGTAATTTAACAACTTTGACGTATTAGCGATATGTTTGCGACTGTTTAGTATACTGGCGATTTTAACTACAGGTAACTGTAATAATAACGAGTCTGAACTGCAGTGGATGACTCTGTAATCGTGTTGACACGACAGTGTCCTTTATGAGGAACTTGATCTGATTGGTTCAAACATAACACATGCAGTTACTTAAACTCAGCACACATCATGCCCAACCTAATCAAAACAAAGATTTCCGCCGTGTTTTTTGTCTCTCAGATTGCGGCAGCCCGGCTTTTTTGTCTCTCAGATTGCGGCAGCCCGGCTACGCTATAGCTAGTCTTGGTGCATGGTTGTTGTGACTATAGTACATCTGTCACTGAGCAAACTATATTTTTCCAGTGATTCTCTTAGTGTGGTATCTTAAAACAGGGGTTTTCAACCTTTTTGACACCAGGGACCACCATTTATTCAGCATTTGAGCCACGGACCACCATTTGATAACATTTTCACACCAATGACCTAAAATTAAAGAATTTCTTTTGATTTCGTCCACAATTCCAGGCTGCATTTTGCCAACAAAAGAGTGTAAACTTCTTAATTAAGTGGTGCTAATTCAGATGATGAATATTTTAACTGTTGAGACTCGAGAGTGTAAAAATGAAACCAAATGGACCCGCAACGGTCCATTTGGTTTCATGTTTACATTCTCAAGAGTTACATCTGGTTAACCAACTTTCCAATATTTAGACTGGGGACCACCTGGAACCTTCTCAAGACCACTGGTGGTCCCCAGACCTTCTCACCTGTTGAAAAGCCCTGTTCAAAAGACCACTTCACGACTTTCGGTCTTCGGGTAGACCACCTACTTCTAGAAGTAGAAATGCATGAATCTCATAAGCCCCGGTATGTCCCCTGACCAAGTGTGGATTTGCTCTAAAGAGTGAGTGGGTGTATTGTTTTGGTCTCCCACACGGAAGAATCACATTGGAATAACAACAGCAGTGGTTTTCAATCATATTGATACCATGGAGTCAAAACTAAATATTTCTGCATTTGAGCAGCGGACCACCATTTACATCGGGTTGACCAACTTTCCATCATTTAGCTGGGGACCACCTGGAACCTTCTCAAGGTAGAGACTAATTCAGATGATGAATATTTTAACTGTTTTCCCCCTATTCTTCCCTATCTCTCATCCAGTTTCCTCTGAATTCCCCTTTTCATTATTTCACGGCTTAATGCATCTCTGAGCAGCTTCACAAACAGCTCTGAATATCAGTAATTCCACAACGCTCCCAGGTCAAAGCCTGTCTGTCTATCTGCCTGTCTGTCCCTGTGTCCCCTACACCAACTAGATGGCCGGGTGCAGTCCGACGGCAGAGGCTGATAAGCAGGTTTTTTGGGTTGTTTTTTAAAGTCTGAAACGTTGGCTGGGCCTGATGCCAGCTGATAACAACACAGGGGCATACCTGCTGCATTAATGATTGTTTAAACCTGCCTCCTGTCCGAGACAGGCATTGCCATTTTCTTTCTTTCTTTCTTTCTTTCTTTCTTTCTTTCTTTCTTTCTTTCTTTCTTTCTTTCTTTCTTTCTTTCTTTCTTTCTTACACATTTAGCAAAGCTCATGTTTAATCATGCGCAAAGGCTGAACTAAAGTCTGAACTTTATCTTAGTTAATGTGATGTAGCCTATTGGTGATAAAATATACAAGTAAACATAGCAGTAAATGTCACATTTTAAACCACTCCCGAGTGACTTACAGTCAATTAGCTTCACACACACGAAACACTGCTGCGCATTACCGTGTGAGATCATGTACGAATGAGAAATGCAAGGATATGAAACTGAAGATTACCACAGTTTATCAAGAAATCAGCCATGTTCGAATAGCATGCACTCTACACAGCTTTAATGAACGGGTATCCATAGTAGTTTCCAGGCCAAGCAAGTCAACCGAATCCTCATTAACATCAAACAAGAGGTCAAGCCACAGTCATTCTCATTGGCAGTAATGGAGGGAGGGCCTAGATCTTAAGTGGCATCTGTTAACAACCGACTACACACCACTGCACACCTACCTACAACTAGCTACACTTACCTGAGCCGTACCTCCCTCTCCCTACCGACATAAACCCACCTAGATACTGTACTGTCATTTCAATATAGAAATCCAAATGTTGCCTTTTTCAGTATGATTAGTATTTTCAGCGTTGTATAATTCCTTCCTGATTTAATTGATTGATTGTTTTCAAGTACATGTGTACATTACAATAGGTAACATTGAGTAAACATTCATAGCAAAGCATATCCATGTCAAATAATAAGGGAAACAAAAAAGGAAATGCTGTGGAAGCTTAAAGGTAATCGAGGCAACTTTTTAGCCAAAGATCAAAATAGATATATAGCTATTTATTTTTTGCATTTTTCCTCTCTACGTTGCTTCTACTTTGTTGCTGCAGTCATTTCCCTGCAGACAGACACTTGCGTTGTCCTGCAGACGATCAAGAACTTTATTGTTGTAGTGGAGTCATAATCTGAGGTTTTGTGACCATCCTCTCGGAAGGATGGTTTGATGATTGATTTGACATCTTTGGACCCTTTATAAAAGATTTAGCCTCCATGTCCCTCGCAAAAATCCAGCATTTTTTGCTAGAGGCCCAAAATCGAAAATGTCTGCCCAGAAATGTGGTTTCTCCTTCATTTATCCTTCATAACTTGAAATGCATTGATTTTACGCCCCATAAATGTATTGAACGCTAATACAAAGTTGGGTATTGCGGACAATTTGGTACCAAGTACATGTCTGTATCTCCTACGGTTCCCGAGATACAGCATATAGGTACTTTCACAGAATGAGGAGAGCAAGACATTTGTAACATTTGTTCTTAAGTCAATCAAATGGTGATACAGGCATGAAAATTGGTACACACACTCTTCAAACCCCACTATTTCTAAAAGTACTGCGTACCCTGCAAAATTACAAGATGGAAGCCCCCAAAATCCAAGATGTCCGTCCAAAAATGTGGTTTTTCATTCATAACTCAAAATACAAAGATTTTACGCCCCATAAATGTATTGAACGTTAATATAAAGTTGGGCATTACGGACATTTTGATACCAAGTACATGTCTGTATGTACTACGGTTCTTGAGTTATAACATATTGGGAGTGATGAGGCACCACAAGGGTAACATTTTGGCATGTTTCACTCTTTTACTCAAAGATCCCTTTATGACCATATCTACTATTTTCAGGAAACGGACCTACATGTGTCTGCTATCATAAACCACTTCAAGTTTTTCAATTGATGAAACGGTTCGGAAGTAATTAAACCAAATGTGAATGCTTTTCCGGTGTTACATTTGCTGCGTATATTTGGCTAGGATAAGCCATGCAGAAATGTCTTGTCTGTGCATCACACTGACTCTGTGCTTCACAATAAGTGTATATGTGAAGCGGACGCACCAAGTGTGGCATGTGTGATAGTGTAATGGTATAATGGGCTAATAGGTGTAATAGTGTAATATATGCAATAGTGTAATAGGGCTAATAGTGTAATATCTGTGCATTAGGGTAATAATGTAATGGTGTAATATATGCATAGTGGTATAGTGTAATAGGTAATATGTGTAATAGGGTGGTATGTGTAATAGTGTAATAGTGTAACATGTGTACTAGTGTAATATATAATAAGTGTAATAGGCTAATAACTAATATTTGTCCATTGGGGTAGTAGTGTAATAGTGAAATATATGCAATAGCAGTATAGTGTAATATGGTAGTATGTGTAATAGTGTCATAGTGTAACATGTGTAATAGTGCAATATGTAATAAGTGTAATAGGATAATAAGTGTAATAGTGTAATATTTGTGCATTAGGGTAGTAGTGTAATAGTGTAATATATGCAATAGCAGTATAGTGTAATATGGTAGTATGTGTAATAGTGTCATAGTGTAACATGTGTAATAGTGTAATATGTGACCTTTAATATTACACTATTACACTTATTAGCCTATTACACTTATTACATATTACACTATTACACATGTTACACTATGACACTATTACACATACTACCATATTACACTATACTGCTATTGCATATATTTCACTATTACACTACTACCCTAATGGACAGATATTACAGTTATAGCCTATTACACTTATTACATATTACACTATTACACATGTTACACTATGACACTATTACACATATTACCCTATTACACTATAACACATACCACCCTATTACACATATTACCTATTACACTATACCACTATGCATATATTACACCATTACATTATTACCCTAATGGACAGATATTACACTATTAGCCCTATTACACTATTACATATATTACACTATTACACATATTACCCTATTACACTATTACACATACCACCCTATTACACATATTACCTATTACACTATACCACTATGCATATATTACACCATTACATTATTACCCTAATGGACAGATATTACACTATTAGCCCTATTACACTATTACATATATTACACTATTACACCTATTAGCCCATTATACCATTACACTATCACACATGCCACACTTGGTGCGTCCGCTTCACATATACACTTATTGTGAAGCACAGAGTCAGTGTGATGCACAGACAAGACATTTCTGCATGGCTTATCCTAGCCAAATATACGCAGCAAATGTAACACCGGAAAAGCATTCACATTTGGTTTAATAACTTCCGAACCGTTTCATCAATTGAAAAACTTGAAGTGGTTTATGATAGCAGACACATGTAGGTCCGTTTCCTGAAAATAGTAGATATGGTCATAAAGGGATCTTTGAGTAAAAGAGTGAAACATGCCAAAATGTTACCCTTGTGGTGCCTCATCACTCCCAATATGTTATAACTCAAGAACCGTAGTACATACAGACATGTACTTGGTATCAAAATGTCCGTAATGCCCAACTTTATATTAATGTTCAATACATTTATGGGGCGTAAAATCTTTGTATTTTGAGTTATGAATGAAAAACCACATTTTTGGACGGACATCTTGGATTTTGGGGCTTCCATCTTGTAATTTTGCAGGGTACGCAGTACTTTTAGAAATAGTGGGGTTTGAAGAGTGTGTGTACCAATTTTCATGCCTGTATCACCATTTGATTGACTTAAGAACAAATGTTACAAATGTCTTGCTCTCCTCATTCTGTGAAAGTACCTATATGCTGTATCTCGGGAACCGTAGGAGATACAGACATGTACTTGGTACCAAATTGTCCGCAATACCCAACTTTGTATTAGCGTTCAATACATTTATGGGGCGTAAAATCAATGCATTTCAAGTTATGAAGGATAAATGAAGGAGAAACCACATTTCTGGGCAGACATTTTCGATTTTGGGCCTCTAGCAAAAAATGCTGGGATTTTTGCGAGGGACATGGAGGCTAAATCTTTTATAAAGGGTCCAAAGATGTCAAATCAATCATCAAACCATCCTTCCGAGAGGATGGTCACAAAACCTCAGATTATGACTCCACTATTGCCAACAAATTATGAAAACAAAACATTTGTCTCAGGACAGGCGGAGCTAATGTGTGAGAGGAGGGGGGGCTGTGTGGGGTGAGGCAGCGTTTTGGCCAAGGCTGAACCCATTCCACTGGATCAGGGGGTTTCAACAGGTGGTCCAGGGACCACCAGTGATCCCTGAGAGGATTCCAGGGAGTCCCCAGTTAAATGAAAAGTTGCTTGACCAGATGTAACTCTTTGAGAGCGTAAAAAATGAAAATAGGTGGGCCCTGTGATTGAAAAGTTTGAAAACCACTGCATTGGATGATTGGAATAGCCATGGGTGCAGAGGAGGAGGGGGCTTCGTTACTGGAAAATGGACTCACGCAGCCAGCAAAAAAAAAGCCTGCATGAGCTTCTATTAAGGCAGTGGTTTTCAACCTTTTTCATCCCAGGGACCACCATTTATTCAGAATTTGAGCCACGGACCACCATTTGAGGACATTTTAGCCCCACAGACCCCCACAAACTAAAGATTTCCTTTGCTTCTGTCCATGACCATTAATCTTCTAGTAGTGCAGATTAGGACTGATTCACATGATGAATATTTTAACTCTTGAGAGTGTGAAAATGAAACCAAATGGACCCGCCAGGGTCCATTTGGTTTCATTTTTACGTTCTCAAGAGTTACATCTGGTTAAACAACTTAGCTGGGGACCACCTGGAACCCTCTCAGGGACCACTGGTGGTCCCCCGGACCACCTGTTGAAAACCCCTGTATTAAGGCATCAGCTCTTGCGATATATGCTCGGCTGAAACCTTACATCCGAGCACTGCTGCTGTGCTGTGGGTCGGGCACTGACCTGGGGGTTGGCTGCTTGTCTGGCCTGGATAAAAGGAAGTCCTGGTTAATGAGTGACCAACCGTGAGGTTGGCCTGGCGCTTACAGGTAGGGCGGGGGTGGGAGGAGGAGGGGGGGAGTGGGTAGTCTGATAAGAGTAACAGAAATGATAGGGGTGGGAGTGAGGGTGAGGTGGGGGGTGGGGGGTACGTGCCGGGCATTGAGGGCAAAAGAGGGAGAAGGAGACAGAGGGCGGGGAGAGAGAGAGAGAGAGAGAGAGAGAGAGAGAGAGAGAGAGAGAGAGAGAGAGAGAGAGAGAGAGAGAGAGAGAGAGAGAGAGAGAGAGAGAGAGAGAGAGAGAGAGAGATTGTCGTGCCGTGTGTGTGTGTGTGTGTGTGTTGTCACTAAAGGCCACCTATTGGCCAGCTGGGTGACTGGGTCACTGCTATTATATTGTGATGTTATTGGGAGGTAAAACACAGCGTCGGTTGTTGCCATGCAACTTGAGGTTTACAGAAGCGGAGGCATTTTTTTTTATCAGCATCAGTAGATGTTACACTTGGAAATTCTCTTCTGAGATGCGGCAAATGGCATATAACAGTGGTTTTCAACCAGTGGTCCGGGGACCACCAGTGGTCCTTGAGAGGGTTCCAGGTTCTCCCCAGCTAAATGATGGGAGAGTGTTTACACTCTCAAGAGTTAAAATATTCATCTTGTGAATTAGCCCATAGTCTACACAACTAGAGAATGAAGATTAATGGTTATTTTGATCTGCATGTTTGACTGTTTTGTATCCGGATTCCAGCCTGGTAATGTGTGCAAAAGCAAAAGAAATCTTTAGTTTTGGGGTCTGTGGCGGCTAAAATGTCATCAAATGGTGGTCCGTGGCTCAAATGCTGAATAAATAGTGGGCCCTGGTATCAAAAAGTTTGAAAACCACTGTCATATAATAATATGCAGAAAATGTAGTCACAAGTACAGTGGTAGAAAAAACAACGTCTAGCGGTCATGTATCAGTCATGTCTGCAGCGTTATCTGGGTTCATCCTGAGGCTTCCTTTGTATAAATCTGTGCATATTTTGTGCTAACCATCGATAAGCAGTAGACGTGGAGATACACCGCACACCGCTCCTTATGAGGTGCCAGCCCGGCCCTGCAAACACGACCCCCCAAAAAAGAAAAGAAAGCAAGAAAGAAGGCGATCACGGACACTCTTTCCCCTCCCTCGACCCTCGCTGCGCGTGATGGATATAATTGATAAAATACTGCAAAAGGTTTAACATCGATTCTCTCACATGCACATGCACACGGCGCTCGCTGCGTTGCGAGTTGTGAACGCAGTGAACGCACACACACACGCATTTCATAATTGGTTGCTCATTCCCGTCCCCGAAATTTGATTTGTTTCTGATACAGAAACAGAACGTGTCCATATACAACTAATATGCATATATTCATCATCTGAATTAGCACCACTTAATTAAGTCTACACTGTTTTGTTTGCTAAATCCAGCCTGGAATTGTTGGCAAAACTAAAAGAATTCTTTAATTTTAGGTCTTTGGTGTGAAAATGTAATCAAATGGTGGTCCGTGGCTCAAATGCTGAATAAATGGTGGTCCCTGGCCTGGAGTCAAAGAGGTTGAAAATCCCTGTTCTAAACAATTGAGTGAAACCGGAGTTTGTGTTTCAACAGATCACAGTCGTCCTCACACAGGTAAGAGAGGTCAAGAGAGCACTGATATGGCTGACCTAAAAAGTCCTGCCATGACAACCAGCGTTATACCTTTAACCTCTGCCTCCAACTTCCTCATTCTGGAAGAACACACAGACAAAGGAAGACCAGCATTGGTAATCTAGTAGCTACAAACATCGCCGATTCATTCATCGCAGATGGAATGAATGGTTTGCTATGTTCTGAACTTGGTATGTGTGGAAATAAACAATGTACTATGACTAATACACGCATGTCTTTTAAACAGTGGCTGCTTAACAATCATCTTCTATTTTAGTCTTTATAAAACAAAAGTCTGCTGCTAGAGGTTAAAGTGCAAATATAACATGGATTTGTAAAATTGTTTTGAATACTTAATATCATGTTGTATATGTACCGGTACCTCAAGCTTATTACCGGTACCGGTACTAATGGTTTGAGCCTCAATCACCACTGATATAACCAGTCCTGGTCATTTCCTTATGGACAGTTTAGCTGCAGTACCGCAATGTCCTGAGGTGGTGGGGGCGCTGATATGCAGGATATTTTATGGTAGAGTCATTATAATACTGAAGCTAGATAAAACCAGGCTCGTTTAAATTCCATGTCAACCTGTAAAATCAACAATGGTGGACATTAAAAACAAAACGGAAAGGCAATTTTGGGACTGAAGACTGAAGGAGAGGAGGAATTATACAAAGCAGGGTGCATTGATGACATCATTATGAGGCCAAAAGCAAATGAGCTGTTACTTGAACCAATTTACATTAAAGCTTAACCAATTTATATGAAAGCCTAATTGTTCAAAACAGCTAATTTATGGGGATAGAAAACACACATGGGAGCACCAAAAAAACAAAAACAAAAAATAAAAAATAAATAAAAAGTTGAATTTCATGTTATTCCCCCTTTAAGGAGTGAATGGCAAAGCTTTTGGTTGTATTTCACACATGAATGTCTAAGTGGTTTATTTCTGTCTGTTTCTGTTAAAAAAAAAAGTGCCTTGCCTTGTGGGGGATCACTTATATTTCTCTCTCGAACCAAACTGCAGATTTCTTCCCTCAAAAAGCTAATTCACTTGTTCCTCCGCAGTGTCACTTGATATCTCACACTTGTTTGTCCAAACCAGGAGAAACCTCACCTTTTTCTAAATAGCTAGGCTCCCAAGTGTCTGTTATGCTTGTGTCTTAACTGAACAAAACCTGCGGCTTAAACGCTGCAAAACTGAGGAAATCCTTCAGCGTTTCACGCAGTCACAGTGTTTAAAGGTTAGGTTGGAAAGCTTTCTGGGAAATCATCAGGATCAATATCCCGGAATGGACCTCCCTGTCCCACCTCCTCTGCTCTCTGACACAGTCGAAAATCAGCCAGAAACGCAGAAACTTACGGGCAATATAGACCAAATTATCATGACATCACCAAGACACCGACAGCATAGCTTTGGAGCGCTATTATTCATTAACATTATTTCAGGATGAACAGGACATGTATGATATTGTCAAAGGTTGTTTCTGTGTTGTTTCTGCTTTGATTCGGCAGCTGTTTCCCTGCAGACAGACACTTGGTTCGTCCTGCAGACGGTCCAGAACTTTCTTGTTGTCAACAAATCATGAAAACGAAACATTCGTCGGGCTCAGGACAAGCGAGGCTAATGTGTGTGTGAGGGGGAGGGAGTTGTGTGGGGTTAGGCAGCATTTTAGCCAATCACAGCACAGCAGTCTCCAGCAGTTTCATAACGAGCCAATTAGAGTGGAGGTGAGATGGAGTTAGATTCTGTTTTTAAACAAATATTTTTTTTTCTTTTACAAACAAAGTGTTTGTATACACTAAGTTGCCTATATTACCTGTAAATCAGGACTAGAATAGGACTGATTTACAGGACTAGAAATATGTTATTTTGTTCTAAATATATCTACTGGTTGCTAAACTAGACATAGCTAATGTTCTGTACACTTAATTTTATATTGTGTTGTATTGATATGTTAAGATATTATATGTGGAATACTGCCTCACATATTGTGTACAAACATTCAGAATGGTCTATATTCTAAATTCAATATTCAAACTATTTCCTTGACTTATTTAATACACATTTGCAGTATGTGCTACTAGTCTCCATAGACCGTAATGTACTTATTGTTAACTTGTCCACTGAAGGGTCCATTTGGTATTAACACTGCATTACGGTCTAACAGAGCAACTCTATTCCCAAACCTCTCATATCTGCAACTCCTCTTCCCACACACACGTAGACCTTGTTCGACCAGATTGTCTAATGAGTTACCCGGGGTATCTAGGGTATCTGACCTCACTACCCACGGAGCGCCCTAACACATGCACATGCGCACACACGCGGGCTCAGTCACTGACACCCACGCACACACACACACACACCAACTGCAATGCAATTTCACTCTCAGACACCTTGTCCTATTACTCAATCCACTTTCTTTTTTTTATCCCCACGATTTTGTAACCCATTTTTTTATCATCCAGTGCCAATTCCTAACGCGATCCTGGGCTCTACACCCTCCACTAACCTGAGGAAGCATGCTTCCTTCAATGCATGAGGAATCGGGGCTTCTCTTCAACCGACAGGAGGGGAGTGTCCCTGGTTGGAGGTATAGCGTGTGGAAGGAACACGCTATTCCAACCATTTCCTGACCTGTTCCCCTCCATCAGGCACCCTGGCTGGCCAAGGGGAAAGGCTGTTTAGAGCCCAGGGATATTGCACGTTTTTATGAGGTTATTCCTAGGGGGACATGGGGAGAAAATCAAACCACTTGCAACGAGTTCCAAGTTGCCTATCTGCCCCCCACTTGCATCCCCTTGCCCATCACTCATCACTTGGGGCAGCACGCTCCTACCTGCGCCCACCTGCTATTCAGTCTGAGTCATCCTAGAACAGGGGTTTTCAACAGGCGGTCCGGGGACCACCAGTGGTAAATGATGGAAAGTTGGTTAACCAGATGTAACTCTTTGAGAGCGTAAAAATGAAACCAAATGGACCCTTGCGGGTCCATTTGGTTTCATGTTTACACTCTCAAGAGTTAAAGATATTCATTGTCTGAATTAGCACCACTTTAATTAAGAAGTCTACTAGTCTATACACTGCTTTGTTTGTGAAATCCAGCCTGAAATTGTGGAGGAAAAAAAACAAAAGAAATCTTTAGTTTTGGGTCTGTGGGGCTAAAACGTCATCAAATGGTGGTCCGTGGCTCAAATGGTCCTGTATCAAAATGGTTGAAAACCCCTGTCCTAGAACTAAGCATCGCATGACCATACAGTATAGGTATATTTAGGCCTTTGACACGAAATGTGCTTCTCCAAACTATAGGCACATGGATGAGTTAACCCTTTCCCAGCCAAGGACCAATTGCAACTGCCCCGGCCTTATCTCCTGCTCTGCTGTCCCCTCTACAGCCCTCCCTTCTCTTTGACCACCAGTTCCCACTATCAGTCTATCTAGCCTTCACCTACTGTAGGCTATAGTGGAAGAACAGCCTGTCCCTTTCCCCCTCTCCACTCTCTGCCTGTATGTGTCACCCTTCCACACACACACACACACACACACACACACACACACACACACACACACACACACACACACACACACACACACACACACACACACACACACACACACACACACACACACACACACACACACACACACACACACACACACACACACACACACACACACACACACACACACACACACTTTGTCAAACCTATCATTAAAATTCAAACAGTCAAATGGTGTTATTGGTTGTTGTTGATAATTTTTTCCCCTACTGTTACCAAACTCGTAAATATTGGAAGGACCCGTAGCTGATGTCCATTAGTGCAGATTAATGCATGCTCACATAAACAAGCCTATAACTTCACACCTATTATCTTAACCTTAAAATACAACTTTAGCTGTTGTTTTTTTTTCCAACCAAGGTAGATGTTTTAGGTTGTTATTAGAAAAAGTAAAAGATGGGTGTTAATTGTTTTCCATTCCTTGCTTTCTTTAGTGTTATGTAGTGTGTAAAGTGCAGTGCGGTGTGCTGCCTCCTTCACATTCAGTTGATCTGTGAACTTCTGTGGACAGTTATCATTTTCCTGGGCTTATTAGGACTGTAGTAGATAATTAAAAAAAAAAAAGTATTTAGGACCATGTTCGAATGACCCCTCCCATAGCTAAAATCCCTTAAACTAAAGCAATGCAAAACAATTGACACCTGTCTTGTACTTTTTTGCCTTTTTTTTTGTTTTTTTTGTTTTTTTTTTTGCTTTTTTTGCTTTACATGGACCCTGACGCAGCAAACAATTACAGAATGTTTCACATCTAAGTCACTATTCAAGTCACAATTCAGTCATACTGTATGTGCTATAAATATAATGTAATGTGGAGAAATATCTAATAGAACTCAGGAAGGAGAATTTATGAAGAACATGTAAATCAGCCCAGATAGGAAGGTGGAGCTAGTCCGGGCGGTGCAATGCAATGTTTTTTCTTTGTTTTTTTTGTTGTTGTGTTTTTTTTTACTTTTTTCTGTTCCTCTTTAATATGCTTTTTTTTGTTGTTGTTTGTTTTTGAACGTCTGTCTTGTTCACATACGTATGCCTGTATTAGCTTGTACTCATTATTTTCTCTAGTTACACTGTTGAGATCTCTATGTGTACCTAGTAAGCCTGTATCCTCTAATGACCAAATGTACAAGCTATATATGAAAAATCAAATAAAAATGTAAATTACAAAAAAGGAAGGAGAATTTAACAAAACATAGCCCCTGTATCTACTGCATGTAGATGTGTTGCCATATGCAGTATGCAGCAATAAACATTTGGCATGGCGACAGACACAAGGAGAGCATTCATTCCTTTCCAGACATCTGTAAAACCGTTATCAAGAAGAAAAAAGAAGTTGTGCAACTCTTTCCCTGGAAGGAATGTTATTGTTTTGGCACACTAAACTGGGAAAGATATATAGGTGTGTCCCAGGAGTGTGTAGGTGGCGCGTTGTTCTGTACGACTCATGTCATGCGTGTGGGTGTAGTACACCGCATAGGCGTGTCTCTCTGAATGGCTAATGGAGCCAGCCTTCACTCTAATCAATCAGCCACCAATCAGTTAGTCAACCAGTGTCAACCATCTGCCAAGACTCAGCCACAGTGACATCAGGGGCGGATCTAGGCATGGGCATGGGAGGGGCCGGGCAATGCCCCTCTAATCCCTAGTCTGCCCCCAACAAATACGATGGCATGCAAAACAACCCAAGATATTTCAAATTAAAGTGCTTATAGTTAAAAGGATTTCAAGCACTACTACTGCTACTAACTAACTACAGTTGTGTCAACACTAAACCAACAGCATTTCATCATTGAAAACAGAAAACTCTCTGAGTCAGACCTTTAGCTTTATGCATGCTGCGTGTCTGTTGCAACTTCAACAACATCTGATGTTATTATTGATGCTTAATTGCCTAATAAAAGTCTAATAAAAGCGATAAAGCCGCCCCCAAGCCACCCCCCCCCATTGGGAAATGTTACATCCGCCCCCCTGAGTTACACGCCTGACAGTTTATTCGTACTTTACAAAGCATCAAATCGTTCAAGATAAAAGGCATTTTGTTGAGACCAGACAAATCCTGAGAACTTTGGAAGCCAATGTGAACTATCAGGCAGATTTGTATTGATCGCATGACTATAGAGATTTTGAGCGATCTTCGGGCATAATTTGAACGAGTACCATCAAAAATGACTTAACAAATGCAGGTTAGAGGTTGTCCAATGAAACATGGTAATTTAATGACATGAATAGCCATTTTAAACGTTAAGGGATTTTTTCCAAGGGCTGGACCTAGACCTACACACACATGGATCCATTTTTGTCACACACTAAACCCCTTATCCCTACACTTGTCTGCCTTTATTACTATTTTGAAGACATTTTTTAAATAATCAAAATGACCAGCCTACAAGCTCATAACGTGTCAATGCAGATTTACTAGTTGAACAATCCAAAAAATGTTTTTCAAAATAGTAAAAAAGAAAAAAAAAGGCTAAGAAGTTTAGGGACAAGGGGTTTAGCGGTGATGAAAATGGAACCCACAACTTTCAGCCTTTGTTTTAAATTGACCCCTAGTGGTTCAATGAATGAACAATGGGAATGTCACTGTGTGGACCAGACGAGTGACGCCTCCACCTCTACATCCTTTAACTGTACTGAGTATACTGGATGTTCCAGGATCCTGGACGAACAGGAGTGTGACTGACTGAGTGACACACACACAGAGAGAGAGAGAGAGAGAGAGAGAGAGAGAGAGAGAGAGAGAGAGAGAGAGAGAGAGAGAGAGAGAGAGAGAGAGAGAGAGAGAGAGAGAGAGAGAGAGAGAGAGAGAGATGCAGGTAGGCAGAAGGGAAAAAGGTGGAGGATGGATTTGGTGAGACAACTGTATCTGTCAGAGAGCGTGTGTGTTGGTTAAGCTGCTACTGATGTTCTAGTCTACTGAAGTATAGACCTAATCAGCAGACCTATTCAGTAAACTTAAAGGGATAGTTTACTTTTTTTAAGCTGTATGAAATACCACTATACTAATTTAGTGGTGTCAACTGTATTAATTGATGGCCATAGTCCCATGGTGAGAGTTCTGCTCTGGTTTTGGTGAAATATGAAGTAGTTAGAAATAATTTAACAATACAAATTACATTTTAGGTTTTTTGGTTTAATTTACTTTTACTGAGTGGCCCCAGTAGAACTCCCAACAACTTATGTTACAAAAACCCTAACTATCCCTTTAATAAACAGACATCAGTAGTGCCGATGTCTGTTTCTATCAATAAAGGCACGAAGAAAAGCCCCAAACTACAGAGGGGCAGGCAGGGGGAAAATAGTAGAATCTAAAATAGCTAAATAGTGAAGTGATCCCAGAGAAAACAGATCAATACAGTGTGTGTAATAGATCTGAGGACAGAGATGAGTTGTATGAGTCAGACGGTTAGTCAGTCAGTTCATACCGTTCGTAAAAGTATTTGCACGCATGTAGAAAGGTACATAAGTCCTTATGTTGTCAATGATGTCCTTATGATATCAATATAGGCTATATTTACTATAGGGATGCACCAATATGGAAATTCCTGGCTGATACTGACCTCACCTCACCGACACTGACACGAGGTTTAAAATAACAATTTAACTGATATCGATATCAGTTTTATTTGCCAATACCGACATTAACAGATAGTGGCAACACTGATATATCGGACCGATACATTGGCCAACATGGAGAAAATATGCACATATATGCATCAAATATGAATCATACATGCAATAATCAGGTACATACAGTATATGATCATATATGTGTATATACAGTATATATACTGACATACAGTATGTCACATATAACCACATACTGTATATGCCACAGTCAGGTTCATATACTGTACGTAGTGGGCCAATTTCATATATGTGGCATATATTAAAAGATATACCCATGTACGTATATAGGGGGGCAATTTCATATAGGGAGTCAATTTCATACAGTATATATTTTGTACATATATTTACTTTCCATGTGGAAAGTAAATATATGACTACTTTTCGTGTTTTGATTTGATTACTTGTATTGACCCATTCGAACTATGAGTAGGAGTGGGGCTCCCACCTGTGGGCAATGACGTTGAGCTATACCAGGGAACCGCCGTTAGGATAATTTATATCAGGGGTTTTCAACCTTTTTGACTCCAGGGACCATCATTTATTCAGCATTTGAGCCACGGACCACCATTTGATTACATTTTCACACCAAAGACCTAAAATTAAAGAATTCTTTTGGTTTTGTCCACAGTTCCAGGCTGTATTTTGCCACCAAAACAGTGTAAAGTTCTGACGATTAATCTTCTATATTCTCTAGTTTTGTAGACTTGGGCTAATTCACATGATGAATATTTTAACTCTTGAGAGTGTAAAAATGAAACCAAATGGACCCGCAAGGGTCCATTTGGTTTCATTTTTACATTCTCAAGAGTTACATCTGGTTAACCAACTTTCTATCATTTAGCCTGGGGACCACCTGGAACCTTCTCAAGGACCACTGGCGGTCCCGGACCACCTGTTGAAAACCCCTGATTTATTTATATATAAAGCCTGGCTCAAGGACACTTCAGCACAGGGCCATCAGGAAGGGGATTAACCCAGGCAGGGACCTTCTGTTTCCCAGACGCTCGCTCTACCTGCCTGTGCCACTGCCGCCAAGCTTATCACCTAGTCTGGTGATAAACCTCATTTAGCATAGTCTGTTAGACTGCATCATCGTGACGTAACAGGAAGCATTGTTAGTCATTAAAGCACTGGGGCATAACAGTGAGTCATTGGGTCATTTTTATACTTCATAATAAAAACACAGCATCACACAGGGACACTTATTGTTCCGGATTTTTTTTTCCCCTCCCGAAGGAGGAAATTAGCTACATGGTTTATTATACAGTAAGAACATCACCACTTGAGCAGTGAGAAATATATGGCTCATTCGCTTGGAAAGGAGCCAACTTGAGGTGGTTCGGGCATCTGGTTAGGATGCCTCTGGAGCCTCTCCCTAGGGAGAGGCCACTGGGAGGAGACCCCTGGGGCAAACCGAGGCTCATAAGGAGGGGTTTACTCACTGACCTTCACCAGTCTTGAAGGAAGTCACTAATGTCGCTCTGGAGAGAGAGAGGTCTGCCATCCGGATTCTATCCTTAATAGGCACACTCTGTGCTGTGATTCGCTTTGCACAACGGATGGGTTATGGCAGAAGACATTATTAAATAAAACCACCTAGGACATTCTGTACTACTAATCGTTTGGGACTATTGACTACTATTAACTGTAAAGAATGAGTGAAGGCTGTGATTGGCTGACTAGAGACAGAAGGACAATGGTGAGTTAACTTGCAACAGCTATCAGAACTCACGATGGGAGAGAAAAGGACTCAACGAGAGAGAGAGAGAGAGAGAGAGAGAGAGAGAGAGAGAGAGAGAGAGAGAGAGAGAGAGAGAGAGAGAGAGAGAGTTAATTTGGAGCTGCACCTATAGGTAAAGGTAAATGGGCTCCATAGTGGAACAAAACAAAACTCTTTTTATGACCTCCCCACAACCCAGTCCCTATTGTTGTAAAGGAATAAAACTGTCTGGAATAGTCTGGGCCAGTCGCTATGGTTCCGCGCGCGCGCACACGCGCACACACACACACACACACACACACACACACACACACACACACACACACACACACACACACACACACACACACACACACACACACACACACACACACACACACACACACACACACACACACACACACACACACACTCTTGAAACAAGTAATTGTTATATAATGAAACTATTAGTACAACCAAAAGAACAAGCAAAGATAGAAGTGTGTGTGTGTGTGTGTGTGTGTGTGTGTGTGTGTGTGTGTGTGTGTGTGTGTGTGTGTGTGCGCGCGCGCGCGCGCGCGTGCGTACGACACGCGCACAATGCGCACTCACAAAAAGGTGTTAGCATTATTATTTTTCCACTGGGCCTTTTCATTCTTATCAAAGAGCAGGTTTCAACACTAACAAAGGAAATCTGAACATTTATCCACACCTTCAATAAAAGGCACATTCCAGAGATTTTAACTGGACCAGTCAGCTCACAGTTAGTTCCCTGTGCAGTGTGCACCGCACCGTAACCGAGTCACTACGTTATGACGTCTTTCAACCCAAATCGCAAAACAATATCCTGACGCAGCCAAATTTAAATTTAACAGATCCACTTGTACGCACGGCCACAGATAACATTTCATGGTTTACATTGTGAATGGTATTTGATATCTGAAAAGTGTTTAGCTGTTGTGTTTAAGGAACTTGCTTATTTTGATGGAGTCAAACCTGCAATGGTCTGGTGACAGGACAGTATCGCCAACTACACTGCCAGACAAGATAAACTTTCCCCTTGTACGAGGTCTGTGTTTCAAGGACATTTCTACTGCAGGTGAGGTGATATACGGTACAATAAGAGGGCGTGGCCTATACAATGTGCTGTTGATATTGGCCAGCTTGGCCCTAACACAAGTTGTCTGCACTTCATGTTACTTTTGTAAGCAGTTCCACTCTCTTTTTTGAACTTTGTTTTTATCTCAATTTTTCAACTTTTAGCAGGTCGGAACCCCCAGGGGCATCCCCAAATTATTATTATAATTGTCAAAAGTTATTGTCAAATATTATGAGAGAATGTTACGTGCCAACATTGTGTAAAAAGCAAATCCACACAATGCATTGCATTATCATTATTACTACTGTGGTCTTATTACTATGGTGGCTTTGTGGTCCAGGCACATGCCACATATAGAGCGGAGCAGTTCCGCCCCTTTTATGACGAAACTTATGATTATTTTTGGGGGAGCGTCATGGCCTGAAAGATCTGAAGTGTCTACGCTGCTCTCTTCTCTTCATACTTTTAAACCACTATTCATTCAGGTACACCAGCCTAACAAACTAGCTGTGAACGTGGAGAACCCCCTGCAGCTCAAACCACCGCCGCAAAGACCAATAAAAAATGCAAAATACAACTGTGCAAAGAAATGGGAAAATTGTCAAATAACCTGAAGTACCAGTCGGGGCCGGGAACGCTAGTGTGGATTGAACCACTTTCATACCTGGCAAAAAAAACATCTCCAAAAATAGCAGATCGAGAACCTAAGTGGTTAAAGTTTTCATCACCTATGGACCTCTGGTAAACAAACACACAGACACAGTTGCCCTAATTTCCATTCTGGCCTTTGCATGAATCTGTTGGTAAATAACCAGAAACTACAGGTTAGGTTACCATGCTGTGGTTCGCCTTTGGAACCATCACATTAATCAATGTCCGTGTCCCCTGCCAAGAAACGGCATGAGTCACGAAAAAAGCGGGCAGGTCAGGTGCACTTGGTGACATGTATTGAACACAAAGGTACTAGAGAGTACTTTGGGTGGTTTATAACCAATCATGATCCTGTTATAAGTATAATAGTATACTCTATATCAGTGGTTTTCAACCATTTTGATACCAGGGCTATCACTATTTATTCAGCATTTGAGCCACAGACCACAATTAAAGGACATTTTAGCCCCACAGACGCCAAAATTAAAGATTTATTTTTGCTTTTGTCCACAATACCATGGCTGGATTTTGGAAACAAAACAGGACAACATACAGATCAAAATTGTTCTCTAATTGGTCTAATTCAGATGCTGAATATTTTAACTCTTGAGAGTGTAAACATGAAACCAAATGGACCCGCAAGGTTCCATTTGGTTTCATGTTTACGCTCTCAAAGAGCTAAATCCGGTTAACCAACTTTCCACCATTTAGTTAGGGACCATCTGGAACCCTCTCAAGGACCACTGGTAGTCCCTGGATCACTGGTTGAAAACCACCGCTCTATATTACAAAAGTGAACCACAACATGAGCAATATTTTGTACATTTCCTTCCTAACATATGTAAATATAGTAATATCCTGACATTCAAAACAGACACTGAATGTATATTCTTGCATAAGAGTTGACTCACTAGGCTATAAGGAGTCAACATTTGTTTGTTTTATAATTATGTAATTGGGTGGCCTATACATTGTGTACTGACTGACCTAGAATAGCCTACAGCTATAGGTAGATTTATGCCCTTGTTTAGGTACTGGGGAGGTAGGTAGCCAGTGGCATTTCTAAGCAATTTGGAGCCTTAGGCAAGATTTTCCCTGGAGCCCCCCTTACCAAATGGACCCGTAAGGGTCCATTTGGTAAGGGGGGCTCCAGGGAAAATCTCCTGTAAAATGGCGCCCCCCAAGGGATAAAATCATGAACTATTTTTAAACTCAAGTGTTTTAAATGCTCATTTCTAGGTATAGAGGATATGTATAATGTATTTATCCATATGATGCTCAATAGCCTGGTATCCTTTTAAAGCATGTCCGGTGGTCGCCCCCATCCCCTCATGGCGCCCTAGGCAACTGCCTAGTCTACCTAATGGCAAAAACGCCCCTGTAGGTAGGTCTAACCTCTGTGTTTTTTGGGAGTCTTCTTTCGCTCATCTATTGGCCTCCTGGAGCTGACCCCGGTCCCATGGACCCCTCCTCTCTCGCCTCTTAGCGTTGACTTGAACCACCAGCCAGGCACCACCTTCACCTGAGCACTGGTGACATAGAAGCAGCAGTTCCCAAACATTGTCATGTCATAAGGAATAAAGGGGAATTTCACCCATTTTCAACATTTTACTGTGTCATTGATGCACCTTCAAGGTGTTGGGTGGACATGATAAAAACAAAGTTCCCCCAATTCCGTGTTCCCAGGAAATTGTCTGAAGAAAACCACTAACATGGTGAAACATCTTGATGACATCATCAAGATGTATTTTCACCATGTTAATGGGTTTCTTTAGACGCTTCTTTTTATGAGAGTGTACAAATGGAACCAAATGAACCCATTTGGTTCCATTTGTACACTCTCAGAAAAAAATGAAAATGGGTGGAATTCCCCTTTAATTAACCTGACACCCCATTTGCAAAGTTACCTCCATAAGATAAAAGTTTATTATTATTATTATTATTATTATTATTATTATTATTATTATTATTATTATTATTATTATTTAATAGGCTCTAGCACTGGCAGTGATTTTCGACCCGCTAAATTTCAAGGACCCACCCCAGTTGTACGTGCATATTAGCCACCAGACCAATTTTATTAATATTAGTCTGGAGGAGCCCCAATTGATATAGTAAAGTCAGTGTTAATTTAGCTCTGAGGCAGTACAACTGGACCAAAATGGACTCTATAACCGGCCTATTTGGGTCCGTCTGTACACTCTCAAGAGTTACAGAGTTACCAGGAAGGGTCTGGTACCAAACTTTTAATAACACAATGAACACTCAGCATACAACATACATGCAGTAGGCTATGCAGGGGTTGACACTAAGGCCTCTGAGGCACTTGCCCACCGGGCAAGTGCAAGTCAGGTTCTACTTGCCCTCAGGTCATGGTCACTTGCCCCCCAAAAATATATTGTAAATTTTGCATTTAAGTTTACTTCCTACTTGGGTGCTTTAAACCAGGGGTTTTCAACAGGTGGTCCCTGAGAGGGTTCCAGGTGGTCCCCACCACCTGGAAGTTGGTTAACCAGATGTAACTCTTGAGAACGTAAAAATGAAACCAAATGGACCCTTGCGGGTCCATTTGGTTTCATTTTTACACTCTCAAGAGTTAAAATTCATCATCTTAATTAGCCCATAGTGGTCACAGACCCAGTGGTCCCTGACCCCAGCAAAATGATAGTTTGGAACCAAATGAACCTGGGAGAGAGATGGGTAGAGATAGCTAGAAAGCAGGGAAAGACACAGAGGCAGAGTGCAATGACTGCCTTCAAGACAAATTTATCTTATGTTGTGTAACTTGTGTTATAGTGCACTAAGTTGCACACTTTTACTTGCCCAGGGCAAGCGGGCAAGTGTTAGTGTCAAGCCCTGCTATGCATTGCACACAACACACAGCAGGCCTTGGTGCATAGGCCTACTGCTAGCTGTTTGACAAACAAACATTTCAGGACATTACCGACATTTAACCTATTCTCACCACCATGCACACACACAAGCCTCTCGCCTTCACCTGTTTGCTGACTGTGTTGTTGTGCTGCAGTGGTTTTCAACCGGTGGTCCGTGCCGTGGCTCAAATGCTGAATAAATAGTGGGCCTTGGTATCAAAAAGGCTGTATAACACTGTTGTATTGCTGTTCCCAAACTCGTCGTGTGAAACACCCGTGTGTTTTTGTTTGTGTTAAAGTGCCGCCTCGTGGTCAAAAAGGCGCGCTGCACTACTGTATTTCGTTGTATTTTTGTCATGTGGCCTGCTTGCCCAGTTTGTTGCCATGTTCGCTTGTTGTAAGCAACTTTGGGCTTTGTGATTTTCGGTACATTTTTTTTTTCACATTTGCTTATTTTGGCCTTTTTTAGTCGTTTATTAACATTTTCACGTCAATATTTTTATAACTTTGAATGCTTTTCAATCAATCAATCAATCTTCTTTCTCCTTGACATGAACATGTTTGGGAACCACGGGGTTTTTCTCTCACACAATCAATCTGGCAACCCTGTGCTGATGCTCCCAGAAGGGGCCATAGAATACACACAGAGTTACGACAACCCCGAGAACTTCATGGGGCTCGTCTACCAAGACATGAATAGAGAATGGGGACAGCAAATAGGGACAAGGCCTGGACCTGGGGTAGGTAGAAATGCATTGGACTAAGGAAACAGGCAGCACAGCCGGCGTTAACAATAGTACAACATACACATTATTGTACAGTAACATTGTTAGGCTACTGTACAATGCCGCTGATATGTTGAAAACATGCATGAAATAGCTCTTATTTGCGCCGCACTCATTGAAAACAATGTATTTCCAACTCCAGTTTGACCCTCTTCAGCGCTCGAGTGCTCAGTTTCTGACTCCTCAATGTCGCAACTCTTCTCCAACGCCGGCTCTGCTCCCAGAGCCGGCATTGGAATAGACCAGAGTTGCGACATTGATGGGGCACGAAATCACCTAGTCACGTGGTTCACGGACTCGCGCGAGCCCCATAGACTCCAATGCATTTAGTAACTTTCGGTTGTCACTATTCATACCGCGATGGCGACTAGAGGAGCCGCCATTGGACTGGCCCTATGAAGGGAACAGAGTTTGCGCAACAGGCTCTGGACTCTGCTCCTATTCGGCGTTGGTCACGTGACTCTCTGTGTCTACTGTGTTTTGGGATCCCGTTTGGAGCTACCGATTGACTGACTGC
Organism: Benthosema pterotum; assembly: GCA_039105355.1. Lineage (NCBI taxonomy): Eukaryota > Metazoa > Chordata > Actinopteri > Myctophiformes > Myctophidae > Benthosema > Benthosema pterotum. The sequence continues at coordinate 49,748,620 of CM076977.1, read as the reverse complement.
TGGTTGTGTTTGTTAAAGTTCTTCGTATGATCCGTTTAACTGATCTGAACAAGATCAGTGTGAAGAAGAAACCTCCAGACGTGTTGTTTTTCTCACGAGACTCTTCCAGTGGCCTGCCGCTGGGTGCAGATTTCATTTCAGGTGTGTTTTTGAACGTTCTGCTTGTTTGTGTCTTTGTTTTACTACCGAACAGTCCATGCTGTTGATCTATCTCCGTTGTTGTTATTCATGTCTTTAGTGTTCAGTCCAGTGCCTTTTTGGGGGCGCGTTATTATTTTAATGTTGCTTTATGTTAATCTCTGTGTAAAGCTTTATTCGTGCTATGACTGTTTTATTAACTGCTGTGTGTGTGTGTGTGTGTGTGTGTGTGTGTGTGTGTGTGTGTGTGTGTGTGTGTGTGTGTGTGTGTGTGTGTGTGTGTGTGTGTAAAGCACTGCATTTCGTCTTCATGTTTACTAATCATGATCATTTCAACCTGCTATTATGTGAAACACACCTTGACGACATCATCAATATGTGATTCATCACCATGTTGTTATTGTTTTCCCACACCATCTATGCTATATTAATCAGTAACATGTTGAAAGTGGGTGGAATTCCTCTTTCATTGTGACCCTCCATCCAGGGTTACTCTTAAACGCACAGTACCACAGTAGGGATCATTTCTATATTTACAGTTTCATAACCCTAAAAGGCTGTTGTAACCAATCCACCATGTCTTCAGAAGGTTTGATGGATTGATTGAATGGTTTATTATTGTAAGAAAAAAGTAATCGGTTGGTACAATAGGTGAAATCAGTACAGGTACAGTCAAACACAGCCAGTAGGATCACTGAAAAAAAGTCTTGGTTAGGGTTAGGGTTCCATTAAAGACGGTCCTATATTGCATAATATGTAATGTTATTGTTATTAATAATAACAAGAACATGTACAGGTTTGGGGAACCAAAGGGTTATAGGGGAAGTCACTGTAGTAAGAGGGATCATTTTCCTTTCCCTTTGGCGTGCTGAAAGGTGAATTTTCATGCCTGTTCCAAAGGACTCCAGGGATGCCCTCTTTTTGAGGGAGGGATTCAGGCCATTTCCACACTTGCGTGGCGGTGCCGTAGAAGGAGAATTTACCTGTGTTTTGTTCTGAAAGTGGACGTTAACCGATCTGCTGTTCTCACTTCCTCGTGTCTTGTGGCTGTGGGAGTCACTAACCTTTTTGAGGTAGTTGGTCTTTGGTCAGGCAAACGGATTTAAAATGACCACTAATCTTCTACATCCTCTAGTTGTGTAGACTTGGACTAATTCAGATGATGAATATTTTAACGCTTGAGAGTGTAAGCACGAAACTAAATGCACCCACAAGGGTCCATTTGGTTTCATTTTTTATTTTTCTCAACTTTGGTTGAATTTTTACGCTCAATTTTGGTTTCACTTTTACGCTGTCAATTTTCTCGGATTGGCTAGTCACTACATTTGGTTAACAAACTTTCCATAATTTAGCTGAGGACCACCTGGAACTCTCTCAAGGACCACTGGTGGTCCCCGGACCACTGGTTGAAAACCACTGACAATGAGATGGTGCATAACGTTATTGTTTTGACATGTACAACAAAGTACCAAAGTAGCATAAGACAAGACAGAGTCCCATTTTTGTAACCTGTTCCTTTTTTGATGAACAGATCCATTCAACCTCTGTATTCTCTTCTGGACAAAGTTGACTCTTACTCCTGTTTAAATCCCATAATTCAATTTTCCTCACTGCACAGAGACATTGTTGTTCCTCGTCTGTGTGCCTGTCAGTTGCAATAATACAATCCTATCCTACGTTGTACAAGTTAAATCTTAAACTATTTGGCATACTGATTATGCTTGGACAAACATCCAGTTAGTTAATGTAGCATTAGTGTTGTATGCCAATATGGACTTTTTATCTTTTGTGAACAGATTAATAATAATAGTATTGTCGCGCTTGCTTTAAGGCATATAACCTATGGCTTAATAGTTTTTGATGGGATTAATAATAATAATACCCTTTGAAACGTGTTTACAATCGGACTGTTCACACTGATTCCTTTGCATCCGCAACTTAAAGATGGGCATGATTTTTGTATTTTTTCCAATTTTGTGCACGTTTAAAAGGTGACAGTACTTGATTAGACCCATTGGTGTACGTTGTAGTTTCTATGTGCAATGATGTCTTCACTTTGTATTTAGGGTTTCTTCCTGAGGGCTGAACCTTTCCAGTCAAATGTACCAATGAAAAAAAAAAACTGTAATATAGTGGCATCACATCATCAGCCCCTCCCCTTTATCATACAACTACAGCTGTGGGTGTCTTCTTCCTCATATTACAATAATGCCTGATGATCATGTTTTAGGGTGGAAAAAAATCATGGCACTCCATCTGTAACGATTATTTGGTGGTCTGTTGTTCCTCAGCGTTCAAGATCAACTGTGCTTGTTGTTAACAGCCATGCTGCAATTCATATAGCTTTGTCTCCTGTACACAGATCTTTAACTATATAAACACGTTGAGGAGGTCTAATGGAACATGTGTAGGTTTTGACTGTGTTATCACTTTTGTTTTTTGCCCTATCACCAAGCATGTACATTTTGACCCATAATATGTAGGTCAACACAGGGCTAACTGTGTAATAAGATGAAAACCAGGTCAGTTCAGCAGGACCCATGTAGTCTCCACAAACAGCAGTAGTCTTGTACGCTCAAAGGATGAATGAGAATGACACTATCCCATATACTGTATACTCACTGTAGTGTAGACTTTTCTACAAATATTGTTTAACCGATTGTGTACTGTCTAGATTTCTAGTTTCTGAATAACATAATATTCAAAGATTTGCACCACGTTTTCACGATTTTTCAAAAATAGCGGAGATACAAGCTCATAGCGCGCCACTCGGTGGCGCGCTATGAGCTTGTAGATCTGCTATTTTTCAATAGTTAAAACATAATGATTAGAACACCAGTACACTAAGGTTTAAACAAGAATTGTGTAAAAAATACATATATACTAAAAAAAAATTGACACGGTACATATAATGTATGATTAGAAATACAGTACATTTGAACAGTTCCAGCCCCTACCCCTAGTATACACCTTCTAATTATAAATCACATGATGTGGATGTGGTGAAAGCCATACTCTCGTGATTTTAGTCTAGTGGTCGATGCGTCTCAATAACACTTGGCTCAGTTCCACTTTCGTTCCTCTTTTGAAGGTAATGTTTTTTATTATTACTATTATTATCATTTATGCAGTCCTGTTGAGTCACATTGAGTTATTAGGAAGCTTGATCCACATCCATATGGTTTTAAATCTGATCAAAACATTTACGTTAACACTGAACCAACTCCACCACCAGTGGCTGGTAGCTCATCTGACTCATCTGAGCCGTGCTGGAGGCTTGTTTTGTTGAATAGTGTTAGAGACTAGTAGAGACCTGGAACTTTCTCTTTGTAGTCTGGTCAGTGGTGACAGTACAAGCCTATACAGCATGGGGTGTAAGGTGTAGATGGGACACAAAAGGAGACGTCACATATCTACATGGGTCAGTTGTGCACGCAAAGGCAAACGGATTGTGTGCACAGCTCACGCCTATATTCAGGCCAGGTGCTGGGCATCAAGGCATCAAACTTTAGAGAACACTGTTTCTATGCTCCAAAAACACACTTTTATTTAATTAAGGCAACAACACACTGCAACGTTTCGACTCTAAGGTCTTCGTCAGGCAAATATTGTAGAGACAGACAAGGAAGCTGTTTTATAGTAGGCCACTAATCAGTTGTGCACGCAACCAGTGTTGCCAACCGCCAAAATCCAAAATGCACTAGTGGCACTTCCAAAATGCACTAGAATGCGCTAGAGCAGTGGGTTTTCAACCATTTTCATACCAGGGCCCACTGTTTATTCTGCATTTTAGCCACGGAGGAGAACCACCGTTTGATGTTGAGATTAGTCTCTCAACCTAATTTAGGAGAAATAACTGACAAAATGTTGGTCAAAATAGCAATTCTTCTACATTTTCTAAATGTGTAGATTCTTGAAAATGAGGTAACTCAGATGTTTGGAATATAATTTAACTCTTGAGAGCGTAAAATGAAACCAAATGGACCCTTACGGGCCATTTGGTTTCATTTTATGCTCTCAAAAGTTACAGACTGTATCATAGTAGAAAAAATGGAACAAAATGGACCCGTAAGGGTCCATTTGGTTTCATTTTACGATCTCAAAAGTTACAGACTATATCATAGGAGAAAAAATGGTGAAAAACAATGGTTTTATCTCTGGCGCCTGTCAACCAATTTCGCCCCAACTCACCAGCAAAAAAGCACTTTCCGCCAGGAGTTTTTCACTAATTTTGGCGCTAGGGGGGTCTGAAAAAAAAAAGCTAAATATAGCGACAAATGCGCCAAGTTGGCAACACTGCACGCAACGTTCAAATCGTTCAAAATGTATCCAGAATGGCTGCTGTATTACCTTTCTGGAGTGGCGGATGGTGAGGTGGGGTTTCCCCTGAACAAACCTCAGCATGAAGACTGATTCTAACTAATTCTACTAATATATTTCAGACTGAACGGAGGCAGGGGCCTATAAGAAAAATGAATGCTGGTCGTTTGTGTCAAATCACCAGAAGCTGTTGAAAGAAAGAAGTGGAACCAAGTGTGACCCATATGTTATGACGCACATCTTCTTCATTCCAGGTAAAATAATAACCTTTAGGTTTAGGTGCTTTCATCTTTTGTACCGGCCGAGGACTAAATGGTTACTAGAGCTGCAGCAATTAATTGATTGATTAATTGTAACTTACAATTAATTGTAACTTACAATCTCTAACTCAAAATATGACACATAACAGTGATTAATCGTAATCCAATTAGCCAATTAGGCTGATTAATGATCAGCCGATGAATCGATTAATTGTTAAACAAAACAGAGTTGTCACATTACATTATTCCTGTTATAACAGGGCATAGATATTTCTGGTCTTTTCTATTTTTAAATAAACGGCATCAATTGCTTGCCTCTCCAGGACAAATGGCAACATCGTTCCTCAATATTATGCGGAAAAAGAAAGAGGAAAATCAGATTTAACGTCTGTTCAACCCTTAGTGTACTGAACGCGTTTTGGTGTTCTAAGCATTATGTTTTAACTATTGAAAAATAGCAGATCTACAAGCTCATAGCGCGCCACCGAGTGGCGCGCTATGAGCTTGTATCTCTGCTATTTTTGAAAAATCGTGAAAACGTGGTGCAAATCTTTGAATATTAGAAACTAGAAATCTAGACAGGACACAATGGGTTAAATGTTGCAGCTCTGTTTACATGGACAGGTCTAGATAGGACACCACCACTGGTAGTCCTTAGGGTGGTTGTATTCCAACAGTTCACAAATCTTGCTGCTGTGTTTGCACATTGTTGTATTTTCTCCCAATAGGTATGGCTAGTTTTTCAGCATTGGTCGTAGTTTCAAACTCACATCGAGTGTGCATAATTTGTTTCACGTGTGTCACATAGTGCCAACAGGTATGTGTCACAACCTCATAGAATTAAAATGTCCTCAAATGGTGGTCCGTGGCTCAAATGCCGAATAAATAGTGGGCCCTGGTATCAAAAAAGGTTGAAAACCACTGTTTATAGAAGGCAAAACATGCAAAACATGTCATTGTGCTTTATGTAGCACGTGATATGTCACACTCGTCGGGGTTTCGGTTTCCTTGCACTAAAAACAGACATACCCATCATCCTAAATGTGCTTAGTCAGCAGCAGGTTTTGGGAAGCGCTTTGGCCGTTTTCAGCTCAATGACTGTGTTTGTTTGCAAAACTATTGGTTGGAATGGGTTCAGAGACTCAGGTCTACATTTTCGTCACCACTAAACCCCTTATCCATTAACTTTTTGCCTTTTTAAATTATTTTAAAATATATATATATATTTTCAATAGTTAAAAGTGCCAGACTGCCAGTCTACAAGCTCACAACCTGTCTATAGATTATTTGACACGTTGAACTGTTCCAAAACGTTTTTCAAAATAGTAAAAAAAAAAAAAAAAGCACAAGGGATTTGGGATAAGGGGTTTAGCATGGAACGAAAATGGGGTACTTTTGAGTACTTATACCTAAATGCATACAGACCTACTGTATCTGGTCAACCGGTCACCCACTACCCACACAACACCAAGCCAAACACGTCGTTTCTTGATTAACAATATTTTCTACGTTTTAAAGGTTCTAGAGGCAACTTTTTAGCCAAAAATCAAAATGGGTATTTTCTTTTGACTTTTTCCCCTCTTATGTTGCTTCTACTTTGCGGCCGCAGCTGTTTCCCTGCACTTGCTTCGTTCTGCAGACAGTCCAGGACTTTTGTTGTTGTGGGGTTGTGTGGGCTGAGGCCGTGTTTTAGCCAATCACAGCACAGCAGATTCATAATGAGCCAGTAGAGTTAGATTCTGTTTTTAAACAAATCTATTAACACATTAAAGTTGCCTCGATTACCTTTAATTATTTTGTCATATCTGTGTAAGTTTACAGTCTAATGAAAGTCAAACCGAAGTGACTCATTTCTATTCCCAATACTCCCAGAGTTTGTTGACAAAAACACAATTAAATTGCTAATCGTAATTATTTGCGCGGCCATTAATTGTTGCATTAAATTTCAATGCCTTTCAACATTCTGCGTTGCTTTCCGTCTGCACACAGATCCAGAGACTTGTCATCTAAGCTGAGCTGAGAGAACATCATCTACCTTCTGCCGAAACAGAGTTTGTGTTTGTCTGTGAACATGAAGTCGGACATTCCCTATGACAGGGTATGGAGTATGGATAATGGGATTTGTCCCACATCATGCATGTTTCTGTTCATGGTCTAATAAAGACAAAAGCCATTCCAAAAAAAACAAGTTGCATTCTCTCTAAGGCTGCTCTGTTACTCTGATATCACAGATGGTGGACATGGGATGGAGGAAAGAAGATTCCAACAGGAAAGCACTAATGGTATGCCAGTATCAGTGTTGGGCAGTAACTAATTTTAGATTACATATTACTGTAATATTATTACTTTTACTCCAAAAAGTAAAGTAACGAGATTACTCTGCAAAAATGGGTAATAAGTAACGCATTACTTTGCAAGTAACGCCAAGTTACTTTTTAAAAATGAGCTTGTTGTTGCATGCAAAAATAGAACAGATGTACAAGCTATTGACAGGTACTGTAACAACAGAGATGTGCAGTAGATTGTAGATCCAGTCCACACGCTGCATCCTGCGCAGTTATGTACACTACAAATCGCTTGCTGCTTTATTTTGTAATAAACGGATTATGTTGTACTTCTCTATTTTTTCAAAAGCGGTGTTGAGAACTTGGGAAAGTAATAACGTAATATGTAATATATTACTCTTCAAATCCAGTAATAAGTAAAGTAATGATATTACTTTGTCTAAGGGGTAACGAGTAAAGTAAAGAAGTTACTTTCCTAAGTAATATAGACCAACACTGGCCAGTACACATGGACAGACATTTTAACACAAAGCGTGCACAGTGCATACATAAAACCTGTACATTTTAAAATGCATGGTCTAAACCAATACATTGAACATAAAGGACTCAGTGTTTGCTAACTTATTCTGTCATTGCATACTGTACACAATAATTCACTCAATAAACGTATCAGCTAGTATTATAGAAATGTATAAATTCTGTGACTGATACAAACTGATATTGTGTATGGACAAAGGGCTAAAGGGCCATTTCACCCCTTTTGCAACCAGAGATTATTTTAATGATGTTCAGGCCACACAGAGCAAGTATTGAGTTTATATATATATATATATATATATATATATATATATATATATATATATATATATATATATATATATATATATATATATATATATATATATATATATATATATATATACACATACATACATACATATTAGTCATGAATGGATGTTTGTGAGATGAAATGGTAAGGGGCGGCTTCTTCGCCCGTGTCACGTTTTATTAGGCAAGTATAAGCATCAATAATAACATCAGTTGGTGAAGTCGCAACAGACATGCATGACAGCATGCATAAAGCTAAAGGTCTGACTCAGGGGCATGCCCACTCCCCATGCCCAGATCCGTCCCTGTGTATAACGTTGTTGTCCTTTCTCTTCTAGTATGCCAGATGTGTGCTGGGCCTGGCCTGTGTAGCGACCCTACTGTTGGCTGCACTGATGCTCCAGATGCTCCTGTTCCCAGGGCCGTCCCCTGTCCAGCCCACAGACAACCCCAGGCCTCCTCTGCCCCTCACAGAGACCTGCTCCGACCCCTGCCGGTAAGTAGTAGCAGTGTTTGGAAATTAACTCCAATACATTGTAAAATGGAGCCGTGCTGAAGGCTTCTTTTTCATCAGAATCCCAGGTCAGTGACAAACCTCTGACAACAATAATAAGGATTGCGCCTTCCATAAGCATTTTATATTTACATTGTTCATAAAGAACAAATACCTATTTGGGGAATTAGCAGGATCCGTGCTGTGTTTTTCGGCAGCTGGCCCAATATTTAGACACAGGGGCTTGAGATTAAAATATCCCACTGTCTTACATTGCGCGGTCACAATCTGGAATTGGAAATGCATTGTTTTCAAGCAGCTGCCATTACAGCTTTCCATGGAAGAGAACGGAGATGTCATAACTCTGTCTATACTCTATGGTGTTAGCCGACCTCTGAGCCTTGGGATATTTTTTTTAATTTCTAGCAGCTATCTGATTGGCTGTCTGGTGTCTTGGCAACGCCACGACAACTTCTGATTAGCTAGCGCCACCGGCACCTAGTACAACTGTTGCGACATTGAGGGGTCAAAAAGCCTGCGAGCCCATACACTTGCATATAGCAATAGAGGTAAATATTATAAACTGCCCCACATAGGTACACAACCAGGATCAGAGGCCAGATAACAATTCTGCAGAAATAATACAGCAGCTGCCAATTAAATGTTGCGTCATTTCTTGTTTCTTTGTCTCAAGGATCGCGTGAATTGTGGCTTCGAAACAGAGATTAGACAGTGTCCGCCACACGTTCTAGAGGAAGTGTGGTTGACATGAGCTTTTCAGTCATGTGTTGATGTGCTGATTCATCAGTGTGTCCAAAAAAAAGTGTTAAATACAAAGGGAATACATCATTGGCATAAAAAACTACACCAATGGGTCTAATCAAGTACTGTCACCTTTTAAACAAAATTGGAAAAAATACAAAAATCATATGACTCCATCTTTAAGGCCAAAAAGCTCACAGATTAGAAACGTATTGTATTCAATGGCACTATTAGTGCCATTGAATACATAATTCAAATTCCATGTAAATTGAAGAGCAATATCTACTACATGTTCTGCTCCGATTGTGTTTTGCAGGATTGTTTTATTGGAAAGCATTCCAGAAGGCCTGGAGTTTAACTCCAGCGTTGCACAGCCCTCCATCTATCAGGCATGGCTGGACCTGATGTCTGAGGCCAGGAGCAGTCTGGACATAGCCTCCTTTTACTGGACACTCACCAATAAGGACACCGGCACTAGTGAACCCACAGCCTATCAGGTCAGCTAACCCTATGATTGTTTAAGTAATCTGTGGCGAATTCCCATGACGGGTGGTCCGCCGCTCTCCCGGCGGCGGCGGAAACTCGGCAAAGGTGTCATCTGGGTTGGTGCTGGCACGCGTTTCCTCCGCCACCGCCTCCCCTCCGAGCGCGTCTCATCGCTGGGCCCCGTCATCGGGCGCTCTCCCTCGGCGCTGTCAGTCAGGCGCTCCTCCGAGCTGGCTCGCAGCGCAGGGTACGCTGGATGGCTAGGCCGGGTCCGCCCGCCGGGGCGGCGCTTACGTTGGTTTAGAGGCGGCGGACATTCGTGAGGTTTCCAATACCGCTCGAAAAGTGTGCAGTCGGTTCCAAGGATCATGGGGACGGGGAGATTGGGGACCACCGCGGCCGTGACGGTGGCTCCTCCCCGCGGGGTTATAACTTGAACCTTGGTGGTGGGATATCGGCGTGCGTCTCCGTGCACGCACGTTACTGGGACAGTCTCTTCCTCCAGTTCGGCCGCATATACCGGTCGGAGGAGAGTGACGACACTACCCGAGTCTAGTAATGCATGAGTGTCTACCCCCCCTATTTTAACAGGTAATGTGTGTTGTTTATGCTCTCCCTGGCGAGCATACAGTGCTGGCTTCTCTGATGCGGTGGCGGAGGCCATGGTGACGTCACGGTCCCGTTCTGGACAGGTCCATGAAATATGGTCGGGTTTGCCGCACAGATAACAACGGCGGGTGGGGGAGGAACGGCCCCGGCGGTCTGGTCCCGACTCGCGGCGGCGGGTCGGCGACCCCGGCGGCGGCCGCGTCTTGTCTCGCCCACTTCGTTCATTCCCGGGGGGTTTAGGACTGTCTGTTTTAGGGGGCCGCAGCATTTCAATGCATGTCTGGTGGTTTTCTAAGAGTGCGATTAGAGCCTCGACGGATGTAGGGCTCACCTGAGCCGCATATTTCTTAGCATCGGGGGGAAGGGCCCTAATACATTTGTCAATGACCACACGGTCCACATAGGAAGGCTCGCCCGGGCTGGTTAGCCAGGCGTGGGTGAGGCGCACCAGGTCGGCCACTTGCGAGCGCGGGGGCAGGGTCTGCTGAAAACTCCACTGGTGGAAGCGTTGGGCTCGGGCAGGCAGGCTATGTCCGTGGCGAGAGAGGATTGCGGCTTTTAACTTCGTGTAGTCTCGGCAGTCTGCTACGGAAAGGTCGGCGCAGGCTTTCTGCGCCTCTCCACTCAGGAACGGGGTTATAATAGCGGCCCAGTCCGCCACGGGCCATTTTTCTCGCACGGCGGTGCGTTCGAATAATTCTAGGTAGGAGTCAATGTCATCTCCCGGAGTTAATTTTGTTAATACGCTCCCCGGCGGCCGGGTCGCGGAAGCTTCTTGTGCGAAGCGTTGTACTAGCTCTTTTACTGCCGTTTGGAGCTCTGCCTGGCTCCGGAGCAGTGCGTTTAAGACGTCTGCCTGCTCCATAGTACTTAGAGGTTGTGCGTTTAATTAGGATCAGTCAATTAGTGCCCGCATTCTCCACCAAGATGTAATGACTGGTCGTAATCAAACAAACTTGGAGAGAATGGCAGGTTTTGAATATTTATTAAACAATAAAGTTCAAGCACCAGGCAGAGTCATTTCATCCTTCATATGGGAACAGGGGTGTCACTCCCGGGTTTCGTCACGAGGTGGCACTGTTGGCTGTAACGTAAAGTCTATCCTTTTAATGTCAACTGAGTAGACAGATCTCTATCTGTCTGAATAAAGTTCGGGGGCCGGGGTCCTCCTGGGACCAACAAAAGATCACTGGTGCTTTGTTGTGTATAACAGGGGCTCTCCTGTCCCCAACGTAAAGTTCTATTGTTATTTATAAAGGGGGGGGGTGGGGAGCAAGTAGCTCCACTCCTCACTCCAGATAGCCCGAGCCCAACGTTCCTGTGGCTTCTGTTCCCTAGGAGTGAAAGAGAGAGGCATTATTGTGTGTCCGTCAGATTGTTTAGTATGGGTGTGGGGTTGTGTTAGCGTGCCTTACCAGAGCCGCGCGCCGACCTGCCTCGGGGAGAGTCTCAGAGAGACTGAGAGACCAGAGGCTTCATCCATAAAGGCGTGGTTACGCACGCGCGGCTTCCTCCTGTCAGGACGTCATGGACGTAAGCGCGTAGTGTGTGAAGTACCGCCCCTCGATGACGGCTCCGAGCGTCTTCACTCTGGCTCTCGTGTCCTCTCTCTCCCCGGGGAGGCGCCCCGATGGCGCGCGGTCCCGTACCGCGACGCCACAAATCTAAAGGATTAAACTGGGTTAAGCTAGGTAAAGGCGGGATTTTCTTTGTGTTGTCGGCTGCGACAAAACCCATCATTCTCTTTGCACAGGGTGAGGACATTCTCAAGAGACTGTCTGCGGTGTCAGGGAAGGTGGCGGTCCGCATCGCTGTCAACACGCCACAACAGAGCCAGCCGCACGACGACCTCGATGTGCTTAAGAGCTCTGGTTAGTGTGTGTGTGTGTTGACCGCTATACATGCAGTATTGCACAAGTGTTTTTTCACCGTTTGAAAGGTTCTGTAAAAGGGGCACGGTGGCACAGAGGTTAGTGCTGTCGCCTCACAGCTAGAAGGTCCTGGGTTCGATTCCCGCTAGGGCTTGTCTCCTCCTCTGCTTCATCAGTGCCCATACCCGAGGCAGGGTTGGTGAAAGGGCCTGCCTTTCTGTGTGGAGTTTGCAAGTTCTCCCTGTATCCCCTAGGGTAGATACCCTCACAAAAACATGCAGTAATCCTGGGCTCTAAACTGCCTCCCCCTGGTCAGCCGGGGCGCCTGATGGGAGGGGACAAGAACTGGTTGGAATAACGCGCTACGTCCTTCCACGCGCTACGTCCAACCAGGGTCCACTATATTAGGGTCCAAAAAGGCTCACTATTTATTTGGACACTCAAACAAAATGGCAGAAACCCCAAAGTAGTGCCCAATATGGGGCATAGGTAATGAATTGAAGAATTCACACAGCCACTGCGATTTAAAATGTCATCCTAAACCTGTATGCGGCCAAAGTTTCATAAATGGAATCTTATTAGCCACTGTGTGAACATGGCGACAATATGAATGTGTTAACAGGTCCTAATCTCCATGTTTCAGGGGCCGACATCAGGACGGTGAACATGAAAGAGCTGACATCAGGGGTCCTGCATACCAAGTTCTGGGTGGTGGACAAGAAACACTTCTACATCGGTAGTGCCAACATGGACTGGAGATCGCTCACACAGGTGCGCACACACACACACACACACACACACACACACACACACACACACACACACACACACACACACACACACACACACACACACACAGTCTCATGCACTCCTGATCAGTTCAGCGAAGGGTCGGTAGTCACGTAGTGTTGGTACCACCCAGTAAAGGCCTGTTCATACTCTCTCCGTCCATCAAACTTTTTGTCGGAAAGATCACACACACAAAAAACCTTGGACCACTGATGACGTCCATACTTCACCCGTTATTGTTCGGAAAAGGCGACACTGTCGCGATCGATCCGTTAATCCAGGGGTGGGCAATTATTTTTCACAAGGGGCCAAATGAGATACATAAAATATGGTGGAGGGCCAAGACTAAAGGCTGAACTAAAGTCTGCCTAATATTAATTTAATTTCAAGATAAAGGTAAGAGTAAGACCAACCATTTGACACTCAATTTATTCAGTATTTGAGCCACGGACCAACATTTGATGACATATTAGCCCCACAGACCCAAAACTAAAGATTTCTTTTGCTTTTGTCCACAATTTCAGGCTGGATTTCACAAACAAAACAGGCAAACATAGATCAAAAATGACCATTCTTTTACATTCTCTGGTCAATTCAGATGAATATTTTAACTCTTGAGAGTGTAAACATCTCAACCAAATGGACCCGCAAACAACCAAATGGACCCGCAAGGGTCCATTTGGTTTCATGTTTACGCTCTCAAAGAGTTACATCTGGTTAACCAACTTTCCATATTTAACTGGAACTCTCTCAAGGACCAGTGGTGGTCCCCGGACCACTGGTTGAAAACCACAGTACCCTATCACGGGCCGGTCAGAGTCAACCAGAGCGCCGCATTTGGCTCCCGGGCCGCATAATGCCCAGGTATGCGTTAATCACTGCTAGAACTGTGGGCTAATTATTGTCGTTTTGGGGGTCCATGACATGAAAAGGTTTGGGGACCACTGCTGTACAACATCCTCATACGGCCGATGAGGCCGTATGAGGATGCAAGCCGTTTTGACGATCTGCGTGGAGTCAAGCCCTGTGTTTCAACATGCACCGATGCTGATTGTTTTGCGCCGTTTCGCGGATCAAAAAAAAAAAAAAAAAAAACTAGCAGCAGCAGGTGCACGTTCTCGGTTCCTCCGAAGTGGAGGTCAGAGAGTGAAAACATCACGACGGTTCAGCTTTCCGAAGAAAATTCCAGAGGAATGCGTTTCCGAAATTTCAGAGTGATGTCATTTTATACAGGTCCTTCTCAAAAAAATTGGAGATGCTAATTTTCCTTTCCAGCTCCATTTGGCACCTGCCCACAGAGCCACAACTACTACCAACTGCTGTACTGACCATGGTATTACTGTGCTTAACTGACCTGCCAACTGTCCTGACTTTAAACCCAGAGAATTTGGGTTGTGTTGTCAAGAGGAAGGTGTGATACATAAGACTGAACAGCTTCAATTTTTGTATTATATTATGGAAGAAAATTAACTTTTACACAATATGCTAATTTTTTGAGAAGGTCCTGTAGTTGTACCACAACTTTCCGACGAAAAGTTCGGAGGACGGAGAGAGTATGAACAGGCCTTAACACAACCCGCGCACTGACTGCACTTGGACAATAGGGACAGTCTTATTTAAGCAACGTTTACTAAAATAGGTCTTCAGTCCTTTTCTAATCTGTGTTTAAAATGGGAGAACAAATTTAAACTTTACCATCCTTTGATAGATTTACCTTTTCAGTAGCCAAGCATGTTCCTAGGCAATCAAACATTTATAGTTTATGGTTGTAACTAAGTTGTCCAAATCATTTGTCAGGCAATTCTCACTTCCTAATTTTCCCTTTCCCTGTTCATGACTTTTGCTGGCTCATCGTTGTGCCCAGTAGCCAAAGACACAAACAGGAAACATGTTTCATTTATTAAAGGGGCTCCACCATGAGTTTTTCATGACTTTTGTTGTTTCTACCAACCCCAGTGGGTTTTTTCACTGCACAAAGTTGTTTCTTAAACAGTCAGACCTATATATTGACTGAGGTTTTGTTCCCCTTTGTTCATAATGGTAGTTTGTGTAAGTGATAAAACATGATGTGACTTACCTACTCTGTCATAGTTGTCATAGCTTAGCCGTTAGTATAGTAGTGCTTAGTTGTAGTATGTTTAGTGTTTTAGTAGTATGTTTTAGTATGTTAGATGTATAGTTTTAGTTGTAGTATTCCATAGTTGTAGTATATTATGTGTCCTTTAGCTGCTTAGTTGTAGTATGTTTAGTCCTAGCCGTATAGTTGGGATGTCCTGTCTAGTTCCTGACTGTTTAGCTGTCTGTTTAACTCTCACTACTTGCCACTTTATAATTATACCTGGTTGTAGCTTAGCACCACTTTATGCTGTTACAGTTGCACTTTAATACTCTAGTCTGTTGCACTATGCCACTTACTGTTTCTTGTATTGTCTGTAGTTGTCATTTTTGCTATTGTCTTATTGCACTGGGGAACAATGGAAACGTTATTTCATCCCTGTATATGTCCTGACATACACTGGAGTGACAAATAAAGAACCTTGAACCTTGAACCTTGACTTGGTCACAGTGCATCTAAAAACATATTCTCCATGTTCCCAGGTCAAAGAGCTGGGGGCCGTGGTCTACAACTGCAGCTGTCTGGCTGCAGACCTTGGGAAGATCTTTGAAGCCTATTGGTTCCTGGGGCAGAGCGGTGCCACCATCCCCTCCCCCTGGCCTAGCAGTTACTCCACCCCCTACAACAAGGACACGCCCCTCCAGCTGTCACTCAACAACACGCCCTCCAGCGTCTACCTGTCGGTTAGTACCAGGGTTGTATATTAATTCTGAGTGTTACTGAACGCATTCTGGTGTTCTAAGCATTACGTTTTAACCCTATTGAAAAATAGCAGATCTACAAGCTCATAGCGCGCCACCGAGTGGCGCGCTATGAGCTTGTATCTCTGCTATTTTTGAAAAATCGTGAAAACGTGGTGCAAATCTTTGAGTATTATGTTATACAGAAACTAGAAATCTAGACAGGACACAATGGGTTAAGAGGAACTCACACAGTCCATAAACTGGGATGAACCATTCTATATAGACCAGGGGTTTTCAACCTTTTTGACTCCAGGGACCCCCATTTATTCAGCATTTGAGCCACGGAGAACCATCATTTGATGACATTTTAGCCCCCCACAGACCTAAAACTAAAGAATTGTTTTTGGTTTTGTTCACAATTCCAGGCTGGATTTTTACAAACTGAATATTTTTAACTCTTGAGAGTGTGAAAATGAAACCAAATGGACCCATTTGGTTTCATTTTCACACTCTCAAGAGTTACATCTGGTTAACCAACTTTCCATCATTTAGTCTGGGGACCACCTGGAACCCTCTAAAGGACCACTGGTGGTCCCCGGACTACTTGTTGAAAACCCCTGATATAGACAACGACAACTTCAGTTCAGTAGTCGTTCCCTGGATAATAAACTACCGCTCCAAGCACCATTCATGCAACGCTAAAAATAAGTCTGACATTATCACGCTAGTAGAGCGACCGCGGTCTAAAGGTTACAGTGTTGCTGTTTTTAATGTTTTTTTTTTTTTTTTATTTAAGAAACAGTGATAATTTACAAATGTACAAACTTACAAACGAACATATGAGGGGGGCTGGAATTTCATTCACAGTTTTCATTATTTTCTAAAATATTGTTTTGGAAAAAATAATGAATGAAAACAGTAAATGAGAAAGCAGGAAAACAATATTGGTCACCAGAATAAAAATTGCATGTTTTTGAGGTTTTGTGGTTAGAAGGGAGTTTTGAGTTGTAATGGGTTTGCATAGGAAGGGGGTGGGGCAGCTAAAATTAACATAAAATATGAAATTACTGAATGGAGTATCTTAAAAACTGTGGTGTTCACGTGAGACTGAGTAGACGATAAAGACCATATAATGACCAAAGGTTTTTTGGAAGTGAAATGTCCCTTTTAATCAGAGGCAGCACAGCAAGACTCTTCCTGATTGACTAACAAATTAGCCAACTAATTAGCCAATGACAATGTTTATAGGGATTTCTTTGGAGGTCTCCCGCAGCCCCGCGAGGCGTCAAAATGACTAGATTCTTTGGAGTTGAAGCTGAATTGGAGCTGAATATGAGCCGCACCAGCTAGATTTGGGGCAAAATACTGTTTTTTTCCCCATGTATAAGCCGCACCTGACTATAAGCCGCACCAGACAACAAGCTTCATGTTAGAGCAGTGGTTCTCAACCTTTTTGATCCCAGGGCCCACTATTTATTCACCATTTGAGCTACAGACCACCATTTGACAACATTTTCACCCCACAGAACCCAAAACTAAAGATTTCCTTTGGTTTTGTCCACAATTCCAGGATGGATTTTTTGCAAACAAAACAGGCAAAACATCAAAATGACCATGACTTATTAATTAAGTGGTGCTAATTTAGATGGTGAATATCATAACTCTTGAGAGTGTAAAGATGAAACCAAATGGACCCGCAAGGGTCCATTTGGTTTCATGTTTACGCTCTCAAAGAGTTACATCTGGTTAACCAACTTTCCATCATTTAGTCTGGAGGGCCCACCTGGAACCCTCTCAGGGACCACTGGTGGTCCCCGGACCACCTGTTGAAAACCCCTGTAAAAAAAAAAAAAAAAAAAACACCTGTAAAAATCCATAGATTGGCCGCACCGTTGTATAAGCCGCAGGGTCCAAAGCATGTGAAAAAAGTAGCGGCTTATAGTCTGGAAATTGACGTGCCACCGAGTGGCGCGATATGAGCTTGTAGTTCTGCTATTTTTGAAAAATTGTGAAAATGTGGTGCACATCTTTGAATACATTATTTCGGAAGCAAACATTTTTAACTCAAATCTTTGCTTCTGGGGGATCCCCTAGAACAACATGTTTTAGATGAGGTTCTGCAGCTAAATAATAGATATTTCTGGGGGTCCTTCCTATGAAATATGTTAGGCATCACTGACACAGAAAGAGATTTTTCCAGAAAAAAAAAAAAAATAGAATCTCACGCCAGGGACTAGAATTTAGTGTCACAAACTAGAATTTAGTGTCATGGACTAGAATCTAGTGTCAGAAACTGGAATCTAACTTCAGAAACTACAGTCTACTGAGAGGAACTGAGAGTCTACTGAGAGGAATCTACCGTGGGGGACTAGAATCTGGCATGAGGAACTAGAATCTAGCATCGGAAACTAGAATCTGATCAGGACACAATGGGTTAACCTTAATGTTCCTGTCACTCCCTGTAGAGTTCTCCTCCGTCGTTCTGTGGAGCAGGCAGGACCACAGACCTCCAGTCCATCCTCAGTGTGATGGAGGACGCCCAGCACTTCATCTACGTGGCTGTCATGAACTACCTTCCCACCATGGAGTTCTCCTTTCCAAAAAGGCTGGTTTACTCCCACATTATACTATATGTTGGTCATATACTGTATCTACTAGGGCCTTACCCGTTGTGAATATATGAACACCAAATGATGTACTCACTGTGTGGGTAATGTGATGAAGGATTTGATGAAAGATTGCTTTAATGCACAGACACTGCAATGGCCAGTCATAAAGTGTGTGTGTGTGTGTGTGTGTGTGTGTGTGTGTGTGTGTGTGTGTGTGTGTGTGTGTGTGTGTGTGTGTGTGTGTGTATGTGTGTGTGTGTGTGTGTTGCCATTTGCATTGCCCCCTGTGGCCGAAAAGGGAATTGCCAATGTTAAGTGAATGGGGAAATTGAATGCACCAATAAATTCATTATAAATCAACAATTTGTTAATTTGAAAAAAGGGCTTCCTCAGTCTCTTCCTAATGTTATGGTCAATGACTGTGTGAAAAATCATAGTGATTGGTGCAGCCAGTGATGAGTTATGCTCGCTTCAGACATTCAGACAGACATTCAGACAGACAGACATTTCCTTAATTTTAGTATTGTATCTATGAAGTATTTTTGGTCAGAGGGAAGGTGTCAGTGTTGAGGTAAAGCAAGTATTTGGTCAGAATATTATGGACTATCTGGTAGGCGATTTTCTTCCTGCCTCGTCCTGCCTGCCGGTAGGTTAGGCGATTTTGGGCTCTCCCAGCAGGGATGGGAGGCGGGGGGTCTCTAACGCTAGCTCAGCCATGCATTGTTTACATTTGGGTCTATATTGCCTCAAATTGCGCTAAACCAGTGGATTTCAACCTTTTTGATAACGGCCCACTATTTATTCAGAATTTGACCATTAATCTTCTAGTTGTGTAGACTTGGGCTTATTCAAATGATGAATAATTGAACTCTTGAGAGTGTAAACATGAAAATGGACACGCAAGGGTTTGGTTTAATTTTAGTTTAATTTTAAAGTTACATTGATTGATTGATATATTTTATTAGTCAATAACATGTGAGAACAGTACAAGGTACAGTCAAAACATAGTATTGATCCAAAAGGATAACATCGAATGAAGACCTTGGGGTCTTATTTCCGCTCGGATCCCATGCATACAATACCTGTTACATCCCCCTGTCTAGGGTAAGGGGATGCGACACAATGATGAGGAGACAGCTTTACAAAAATATGATTTCTTTTATTGACTCTGTTTTTGTTGACAGAGTTTAGATATTTTCATTTAAAATTCAATGGCTTCATGGTGTCAGTTTACATTTATAAAACAAACTAACTAGAAAACAAAAGTATCCCCTAACTAAAAGTCCCTAAAAGAAAGTAACAATTATAAACCTAACTACTCTAACTAAGAATTACAAAAAGTTAATTACCAAACAAAATCTACTGAGCACCCCTACAGGGTGGAAAGATCAGGGTGTAACAATAAACAGGAAAACACAACACAATAAGTAACTTAAGAACTGACTAAAGAAATAATCAGTAAATGCCAAAGGTTACTTAAAGTCAAAATAGTACTAACATAACCAAACACAACTAAAGACAAGACTAACTTAAAGAACCACTACGAACTAACATAACAAAATACTCAGACATAAAGGCAGCATGGTGAAGGACAGAGGAATGGAGTCTCTGCTGCAGAATCAAGCTGTCGCCCTCACAAGGGTTGAAGACAAACTGAGCACTTTTATACAAGTAGGGTTATTGCCCAGCCAATGGGAACCAGGCTGTGGATGGGACGGGCGAATGAGGGAGAGGGGCAGGTCCAGGAGGGACCTGTCCATCTACAGCCACCTGCTTGCAATCACCACACCCACTCTCTCCAACACTTCTCTCTCTCTCTCTCCATTCTCTCACCATTCACCACCTTAGAAACACAAAAGGAAAACAATATAACACAGGCCACAAATGATACAACACAACAATTCCCAAAGTAACCATTTACAATAACAATAATACTAAGGACCTTGGTCCGTAACAATACCAGAAAATAAAAAACGTTAGAATTGTTCAACGTACAAGATGAAATCGACAAGCACAATACAACATGTATAAAGATGAAATCAACATCTGGTTAACCAACTTTTCAAGAGACAACATTACTAAACAAATAACCCTTTTGCGCGGCTCCCTCTGCAGGTACTGGGCCGACATCGACACCCAGCTGAGACGCATGGCGTACGAACGGCGGGGCGTCAAAGTGCGCCTGTTGATCAGCTGTTGGGGCAGCACCCAGCCTGTCATGTTCCCCTTCCTCCGCTCTCTGGCCTCACTGGCCTCCCTGGAGGACCCCAAGAAGAAACTCGACGTCCAAGTGGTACGAGGAATATGTGTTTTTGTAAAAAAAAAACAAAGAGAAATGATTCATTGCTGTCAGGCGGATATATCTGGATCGTACTACGTACATCACAGAGTAGCACAGGGCTTGACACGTTGCTCGCTTGTCCGGGGCAAGTAAAAAAAAAATGGTGGGGCAAGTGAAGACTGCTACCTGGTGCAAGTGTGCAACTTAGTGCACTATAACACTACACAAGATAAATTTGTCTTGAAGGCAGTCATTGCACTCTGCCTCTGTGTCTTTCCCTGCTTTCTAGCTATCTCTACCTATCTCTCTCCCAGGTTCATTTGGTTCCAAACTATCATTTTGCTGGGGTCAGGGACCACTGGGTCTGTGACCACTATGGGCTAATTAAGATGATGAATTTTAAGTCTTGAGAGTGTAAAAATGAAACCAAATGGACCCGCAAGGGTCCATTTGGTTTCATTTTTACGTTCTCAAGAGTTACATCTGGTTAACCAAGTTAGCTGGGGACCACCTGGAACCCTCTCAGGGACCACTGGTTGAAAACTCTTGGTTTAAAGCACCCAAGTAGGAAGTAAACTTAAATGCAAAATTTACAATATATTTTTGGGGGGCAAGTGACCATGACCTGAGGGCAAGTAGAACCTGACTTGCACTTGCCCGATGGGCAAGTGCCTCGGAGACCTTAGTGTCAACCCCTGCAAGCAGATACAAATATACAAGCTCGAAGCACGTCACAAAGGAGCTTGTAGATCTAGCCTGTAGATCAACGCAGCCCACTCTCTTGGTCTGGCCATGTATTGTCAATCTATAAATCCTTCCGTACCAAGATGTATTTATCTAATGAGGGTGGGAGTTGGGGGTTGGTCTCAAGCAGGTGATTGGCCAGCAGCCCCATCACCCAACAGTTACAGTGGCAAACAACAAACATGGTAGCCACAAATGCGGTGAA
Organism: Benthosema pterotum; assembly: GCA_039105355.1. NCBI lineage: Eukaryota > Metazoa > Chordata > Actinopteri > Myctophiformes > Myctophidae > Benthosema > Benthosema pterotum. Next base: position 49,727,141 of record CM076977.1, on the reverse strand, counting down.
TCGCGGCCGTATCGAATGTCCATCTAGTTCATCCCCTCTGTTTCACAGTCCTTTATTTCACCAGTGGGGGTCGCCATTGTCATAACAAACAGAGCAGTGTATATATACATCGATGCTTTACGTTGCATTGCTCTTTAAATCATGGAACGTTCCATTAGCTGTACTATAACGCAAGTCTACTGTGACGTCATCCCTATGAGACCATGTGACACACAGTAAAATGGCGGCTCCCATGGGATAAAAATGTTTAAATGTTCAATTCTAGTTATAGAGGGCAAGTATAATGTATTTATCCATATTTGTCTCATATGCAGGGTTCCTTTTAAAGCTACCTGATTATGGCAAAAATACATGATCATGGCAAAACTTAACTTAAATAAATTGTGTCTGGTCCCCAGAGGGTGTTTGTGGTGCCTGCGAACCCAAAGCAGAAGGAGATTCCCTTTGCTCGAGTCAACCACAACAAGTACATGGTGACCGACAAGGTGGCCTACATTGGTAAGGCTTCACAAACAGTTTTTATTTAGAAACTATTCATCCATTGTAATTCAGCCATGCCAATAAGAATACAGGAAGGCTCGGCCCAAATAATACGCGGACCAGCCGAAATGTTGCGACATTGAGGTGTCAGAAAACTAAGTAGGGCTGTTGCAGCCTGAAAGAGGGACAAAAGGGAGACGTTTCCAAAACAAAAAAAAGGTGAAACGCAACTTGATGGTAGAGCCGCCATTGGACTGATCCCATGCAGTGAATGCAGTCTGCGACAGCGTAACTCTGTCTATACTCTGGGCCAAGTATTATTTGGGCCGAACCTTCCTGTTACCTCAATAATAATCAGTCTTATGAATCTTCTCCCTTCTCCCCTGCTTTTTGATCATGTAAATACTGTGTTATACAGTATATAACCTCTCGTCAAATATAATTGCTATAACATACACTTTCCCTTCCATAATAGTCATTGAAGAATTGACTCTTTAGCCAAATGGTACATAATGGTATATCCATATCTTTTCTTCCGTCCTCAGGTACGTCTAACTGGTCAGGTGACTACTTTGTGCACACTGCCGGCTCGGCGTTGGTCATCAACCAGACTGCATCGCAGAGCTCAGAACCGACTGTCCAAGCACAGCTAAAGGCTGTGTTTGAGAGGGACTGGAACTCTCCCTACAGCACTGATATCACCCAACATTCTGACCACAAAACTGTCTGTTAGCTGGGATATCTTTCATATGCAGGAGACACAGGGTCACAGGGGGGTAATAGAGGCAACTTTGCAGGCAAACCTAACGGTACTTTGATGCTGCAGCCGTTTCCCTGCAGACAGACACTTGCTTCGTCCTGCAGATGAGGCACATCCAGAACTTTGTTGTTGTCGGCAAATCATGAAAACAACAACAACATTGGTCGGGCTCAGGAAAGGCGGGGGCTAACTTGTGAGGGGCGGGGGGGGGGTGAGGCAGCGTTTTAGCCAATCACAGCACAGAAGTCTCCAGCAGATTCATAATAGAGCCAATAGAGTGGAAGTTGAGGTGGAGTTGGATTCTATTTTTAAAGAAATCTGTTGACAAACACAGTGTTTGTACACACTAAAGTTGCCTCTATTGCGCTGATAATGTGCTGATATATATCAAGTACATCAACATGTTATTTTGTTTCTATTGGTGTTTGTGTTAATGTAGCTTGCATACTAGGTTTTGTTGCAGTCAGTCTACACTAGCTTATTGAAGCTATTTTCACCAATCAATCAGGTTCACTCAAGTACAGTACTTCTGGATCATTTATGGTAGATTATTATTATTATGAGCTGTGCCTCAGTGGGAGTTCTTAATCTCAGTCTTATCTCAGGGATGGTGTAAACAATAGTACACAAGACGGTGTTCCCTTTTTATTTTATTTGTTATAGAGAGATGGAGATATACAGTAGGTATCAGGGCTTGAAGTACACTGCCGGACTAGATTATCAGACAATATACAGTATGTATCAGGGGTTGAAGCACGCTGCCAGACTTGACTATCAGCTACGGTGCCCAAACAGCAACGCCGGCCACCCAAGTTTTACATAACATTTTAATGTAATTAATACACCTTAGAGATGTTGTGTAGACAATAGACATGTTGAAAAGATTCCCCCAATTCTGTATTTCCTAAAAATGGAGGTCTGAAAAAAAATGAACATGGTGAAATACCATTTCATCATGTTAATGATTTTTCTTTCAGACCCCTTTTTCCTGGGAGGGTACAAATGGAACCAAATGGACCGGACCCGCTAGGGTCCATTTGGTTCACATTTGTATCCTCTCAGGAAAATTTTGAAAATGGCTGGAATTCCCCTTCAATGACACGTAAAGCACAACCCTGTGATGTAATGTTGTGATATATAGCAGTTTAAAAAAAAAACACAGCTCAGTTTCTAGCACTCGGCTCAGTTGATTTTTACGTTTTGAATAGGTGTTCCATTGCGGTTGTTTTAAGTATGTCTAGAGGTCTGTTTCAACCAATCACGTTGCTTCCTTCCTTGAAAATACCTGTTGTATAATTGATCTTTTATAATGCCGTATGGTAATCATTTTTTTTGTGCTGTGCCAGAATGACCTTATAGGTGAATTTGTAAAATATTAGGCATACCAAAATACACAGTGGTTTTATCTGAGTTACGGTAATGTAGCCAAATTTGTAATTCTAAACATGTGAAATGGTTGAAAGGCAAATGCGCTACAACATTGCATTGATTATCAATGAACGTGAGTAATTTTAATTATCCCTTCTCCACTAAAGGCAGGGGAAGAGGTATTGTTTTTGCGTGTGCATGTGTGTGTGTGCGTGTCATGATTAATTGGCACACCACTATGTCAATCAGCTTTATTTTTTCCTAAATATTTGATGGCAGCAATCTAAGCAAGGAACTTGATCATCAAACTTTTTTTCCCCCCAATACAGTATGTTATCCTTATTTATTTTATTATTATTTTTTTTAGAAAGGCTAGTCTGGAGCCACGTGGGCCTTGGCTGGGCAATATGACTTCAAATCATTGTTGAAGATTACTTTGTTGATTTCATTGCTCTGTTGATGTATGGCAGGGGTTTTCATCAGGTGGTCCGGGGACCACCAGTGGTCCTTGAGAGGGTTCCAGGTGGTCCCCAGGCTAAATGATGGAAAGTTGGTTAGCCAGATGTAACTCTTGAGAATGTAAAAATGAAATGGACCCTTACGGGTCCATTTGGTTTCATTTTCACACTCTCAAGAGTTAAAATATTCATCATCTGAATTAGCACCACTTAATTAAGAAGTTTACACTGTTTTGTGAGCAAACTACAGCCTGCATTTGTGGACAAAATAAAAAGAATTCTTTAATTTTAGGTATTTTGGTGTGAGAATGTAATCAAATGGTGGTCCATGGTTCAAATGCTGAATAAATGGTGGTCCCTGCCAGTGTTGGGACATGTGCACTACGTAACTTAATATATTACATAATATATTACCAAAATGCAGTAACTTGTAATATAAATATATTACTTAACAAAAACAATCTAATATATTATACTTTTCTTTCTGCATTACTGCATTACTTTCAATATTACTTTCTGTCAATCTGTGTCGTTGCAAGTGTTCTTGTGAAATTATCTTGACAACTGCATAAGTTAAATAATTACTTATTTTCTATAATTTGTCATCAAATTATTCATTCAGGAGTGACATTTTTCAAGTTGATTTCATATGGATTTGGCCAGATAGCCCAGTGCGCTTGGCCTATGCAATATTTGATTAATAGTGCTACTAATTATTTAATTATATATTTTGCAAAAGGTTTTTTTAAGTAATATGTAATAGTAATATGAATATATTACACTTGCCCAGACAGTAATATTGTAATTCAATATATTGCTTTAAAATGAAGGTAATAATTAATAAGTAATATATTAACAAGGTAAAGTAATATTCCCAACACTGGTCCCTGCAGTCAAAAAGGTTGAAAACCACTGATGTATTGTGTCAGTCTACGTGTCAGCCTGGGAGCCTGTGGAGTGTAGATTTATATTCTTGTTTCCACTGTGTGGAGTGTTTCACATCATAATTAACAAGTTATTGTGGCACTTTAGCAAATTGGTTAGTTTTTGAATAATGTTAAACGTGCTACTGTTTTTAAATGCCACTGAAAATATGCACCACCACCACCATGCTCTCCCCTTATTCTTCATTTCTTTGGCAGAATCATTGTTGATAATAAATAGCCTTTTATCCAACATGCATCTTGTCATTTTATTCTTATTATTGTCATTTTATTGCTATATACTGTACCTTTTTTTTGTAATGGGTGAGTCAATGGACAGAATTGCAACTCTAAATTCAATTCCAATTATGAAATAATTTAGAGTTTGCGGCTAAAGGACATCATGCATCATCAGTTGGCTTCAACCTCGATCATTACCCAGCTTGAACTGGTACACATTATACATTGTATCCATACTAATTTATATCACTGTATTTTCTTTAAATTGACTGTTTTCTAAAAAAAAAAAAAAAAAATAGTCATTCAATGCATTCACAACAATGTGTCATGTTGCGGTGCCTTGGGGAAATGTAGATCTGATGTCAGTGATGTGTTTGGCAAAACTCTGCTCATGCTCCAGTCTCTTCAGTTAACAGAATGGCAAAGCTAATGTTTATCTGGTTAATAGTAAAGTGGAGGATATTATGCTGCATTTCCAGCAGATGGCGATATTGTTCAATGTTTAGTATTTGAACAGCTGGAGCATTAGCCATTGATATTAGGTGGCCTGTAGTGTAGAAAGTTAGGAACTCGAATAAATAGATCAACATATGGATGTAGGCCTACAGAGTAAGCAGTTCATAGAGCAGGGGTGGGCAATTATTTTTCCTAAGGGGCTACATGAAATGCACAAAATGTTCTTATTGTGAAGGGCCAAGACTGAAGGCTGAATTAAAGTCTGCGTAATGTTAAAGGTAGGGGAAGTGATTTCACTTTTGTCAGATATCACCCAAAAAACTTTTTTTTCTGTTAAAATGCTCTATTATAAGGTGTGCAGACCATATATGGAGTTTCCCCCTCCCCCACGTTAGCAGAGGAGCTAATAAAAGTTCCCCGGGTGGAGGGTGAATTCTCCTCCAATCAGGATCGAGCAGCAGGTTCACATAGTGTAGCTACTCTTGGGCGCCCCTAGTGCACCAGGCTGATACTACACCATGAATTTCAAATCACTTACCCTACCTTTAATTTAATTTCAATATAAGTAAGAGTAAGACCAACCATTTTGACACCAGGGGCCTCTCTACAGTATATTCACTATTTGAGCCACAGACAACCACCATTTGATGACATTTTAGCCCCACAGACCCCCAAACTAAATATTTCTTTTTCATTTGTCCACAATACCAGGCTGGATTTCTATTTGTCTAGACTTGGGATAATTGAGATGATTAATATTTTAACTCTTGTGAGTGTAAATATGTAAAAATGGACCCGCAAGGGTCCATTTGGTATAGTTTCAGCATGTGGTAGTTTCAGCATATGTCCATGTTGAAACTACATTTGACATACTGTATGCTGAAACTACATTTGGTAGTTTCCGCATATGTCCATGTTCAGGGCTTGACACTAACACTTGCCCACTTGCCCGGGGCAAGTAAAAAAAATGGTGGGGCAAGTGAAGACTGCTACCTGGTTGCCCCATCAGGCAATTGTGACTTAGTGCACAATAACACAACACAAGATAAATTTGTCTTAAGGTGGTCATTGCGACCTGGGCTAATTAAAGGAGAATTGCACACCAAAAGTTTTTTTTATCTTTAATTGCACTTAATTTGTTAGAAAAAAGTGGTCCAGGTGTTATTTTGTGAAAACACTCCTTAATGCCTGTTTCCCCTCTCCAAAAATAGGCTTATAATGGGGCTAAGGGGTCAAATGCAAGTTCACCTATATACATCGCTCCAAAATGCAATTTTCTGCTATATATTGTCTCCCCACCATGTCAGTAGTGTGTTAACACTCAAACTTTCACTTTCACTTTTGGTACAGCAGTGATTCAGCTGTCTCAAAAGGTGGGGGCGTGGCACATGGTTTATGGCTGAACCACTGCTGAAACGAAAGTGAAAGTGAAAGTGTGAGTGTTAACACACTACTGACATGGTGGGGAGACAATATATAGCAGAAAATTGCATTTTGGAGCGATGTATATAGGTGAACTTGCATTTGACCCCTTAGCCCCATTATAAGCCTATTTTTGGAGAGGGGAAACAGGCATTAAGGAGTGTTTTCACAAAATAACACCTGGACCACTTTTTTCTAACAAATTAAGTGCAAATAAAGATAAAAAAACTTTTGGGGTGCAATTCTCCTTTAAGATGATGAATTTTTACATTCTCAAGAGTTACATCTGGTTAATCAACTGGGGACCACCTGGAACTCTCTCAGGGACCACGTGTTGAAAACCCCTGGTTTAAAGCACCCAAGTAGGAAGTAAACTTAACGGCAAAATTTACAATATATTTTTGGGGGGCAAGTGACCATGACCTGAGGGCAAGTAGAACCTGACTTGCACTTGCCCGATGGGCAAGTGCCTCGGAGACCTTAGTGTCAACCCCTGATCATGTTCCCCTCTCATCACCGCATAGACATCCGGCAGCCATCTTGTAGAGGGACAGTAAACGTGACGGTCATGTACAGTAGTACTACAGATGATATATTTCTTTATCACTCTTGAGTTTGTTTGTTCAGCGCTAGTGTGGGGGTCTGGGTACTGTGGGAAAGTCCCCTCTTATTGGTTCTTCTACCGATACATGACACATACTTCCCCTCCGTGTGCATCTAGAGCAGGGGTTTTCAACAAGTGGTCCGGGGACCACCAGTGGTCCCTAAGAGGGTTCCAGGTGGTCCCCAGCTTAACCAGATGTAACTCTTGAGAATGTAAAAATGAAACCAAATGGACCCTTGCGGGTCCATTTGGTTTCATTTTTACGCTCTCAAGAGTTAAAATATTCATCACGTCACGTGAATTAGTCCAAGTCTACCCAACTAGAAGATGGACAAAAGTAAAAATACATCTTTAGTAGTGGGGTCTGTGGGGCTAAAATGTCCTCAAGTGGTGGTCCTTGGCTCAAATTCTGAATAAATGGTGGGCGTCAAAAAGGTTGAAAACCCCTGATCTAGATAGAGCTTTGACATCGCTCTGAGGATGCAATGAGCAGATTGAAAATTGTTCATGAAATGTATAATGTGTCTTTGTGTATGTTAATTGTTTCTTATGTCGATATACTTCACGCCGACAAAAGTATTTGCTTTATAAGATGTTCCTATTTGCACCAATAGCGGAATGCGGAATGATATTGTATTTCATCCTTATTTTATGCACTTTCATCTGCTATGATCTATGAACGTTTCGGTCAAGCGACCTTCTTTGAAGGTCGCTTGACCGAAACGTTGCCTCAATAAAAGTTTTTGCATATAGACGGTGTGCAGGCCTCTATATGTACACTGGTACATTTATCCTGATCATAGCTTTTTGCCTGCCTACGCACCCGTCCCAGAGACTCTTAGGTGTGCATTAGACTTTGTTGCCTATGTACTTTCATCTGCAAAATACAAGTATTAGTACACTAATACGTTGGTTGGTTCAGATTGCAGTCACGCCATGAAAAAATGTTTTTTTTTTTTTTTTACATTTATTGAGATAAAACAAAATGTAACCTATACAAATGTATACTTTGTATGTCACTTTCTATTGAGAGGCGGCTGGTCCCAAACTCTAACTCCTAAATTCCAAGCCATGAAAACACCATCTAAGATTTTTCAAATTAGCATAAAACATGTCCATAACAGTTAGAAAACAACTGACTACAGACTAAATATGGATTTCTTCATGCGTTCAACATTTCCTAGCTACACTAGATATTAAGATATATAAAATCCACTACTGTATATTACCAATTTTGGTAGGGTGTTGTTTAGAGTCCCTTGTCAGTATACTGACATAATTGTCATTATTTCTATTCTGTCACATTTTCCTCAAAACACTACCCACCACCACCACCACCCAAATATTTATTGGCTGTATCATATTGTGTTGCCTGGAAAGGCAACATAGTCCGAAACTTGAGATAGTAAAGCCTTTCTTGGCCAAAGGATACAATTATATCAGCGTCTGAAAATAAGAATGATTATTGTTTTAATGGTCATATAATCCTGCAAAGATAACAAACCATATTAGATCCGTGGTTCAGCCTAGCTGGAATCACTGCTGGACAAAAAAGGGAGAAAAGTCGAACGTTGTTTGTATTCGCTGAAGAAAGGATTTTTTTCTTTTGCTTGTGTCCTAAAGGTTGCAGGCCTGCAGATGATTCTATTTGTTTTGCAAGCTAAATATTGTTTACTTCTCAAATTCTCCAGTTCTATCCGTCTGTCTACTGGTAAATGATGCATTTATATATCCAAGACGAGGAAGGACTTTCTACTTTGGACAAGATTTGTAATACAGACGGTGGAACTTTGCGTGTTTGTGGCGTTTTCCTCTGGACAGACTTTAAAAAAAACCCTTTGAAACTGTGCTTTAACATGTGATTCCTATTTGGGATGCTGCTCTGTCGCCAAAAGCACAATTTTTTGATGAGAACATGTCGAGTTTGGATTGTCTTTACAGACATGCTTTAAAGTGAAATGCCTCTTCAGTCTTCAGATTTAAAAGACTTAAAGGGGAACTCCACCCATTTTCAACATTTTAATATGTCATTAATACACCTTAGAGATGTTGTGTGGACATGATAAAAAAAAAAAGTTTCCCCGATTCTGTATTTCCTAAAAATGTAGGTCTGAAAAAAATCATTAACATGGTGAAATACATCTGATGACATCATCAAGATGTATTTCACCATGCTAATGATTTTTCTTTAAGGCCCCTCTTTCCTGAGAGGGTACTGTCAAGCTCTTTAGTTATTTTTGCAGATTCCCCGCTTGAAAGGGACGGTACAGTCCACACAGAGATTTAAACTGGATTTCACTCGTACAATGACCAGACTTTTTCCTTCTTTTTACTCTTCTTTACTTAAGTTTCAGGTAGGTACAGGTAGGTACAGGTAGTATAGGTACAGGTACAGTAGTACAGGTAGTACAGGTGAAAAACCTTAAAGGAAAAACAACAAAAGAACTACTGTAAGTATAATGCATTCAATACACAATATACATCAATATGAATCATTTCCACATGTTTTAGATCATGTTTTAAATCCTCAGGTTTGCATAATGTTACTAATCACTTCACCTTTAATCTTCTTTTTAACAATGCATTTTTAGCTTTTAAATGTTTAATCAATTCATTCTTAAATCAAATCAATTCTCCTTTAAACTGATTTTAAACTTAATTAATCTCATGAAATGTAAATAAAATAATTGAATTCATTTGTAGCATTTCTATGAACCAAATCAATACATTCTTTCAAGCATTTTAAGACAAAGTCTTTTAAGACGAGGTCTTTTAAGCATTTTAAGACAAAGTCTAAGACAAAGACTTTTAAGCATTTTTAAACTTAAAGTATTTAAGTGTAAACATTATAAAGTCAAAAGTATTTAAGTAAGTAAGTGCTTTAAAGCCAAAAGTATTCAAACAATCATGTTACTTTTTAACCTTTAAAGGTATTTAGGTAAAGTAATCACATAATGTTACTTCTAAACTTCTTGAAGGCAAGGTAAGTATAAAGGTAAGTAAGTATTAAACAGTAAGGTAAGTATAAAGGTAAGTAAGTATTAAACAGTAAGGTAAGTATTAAAGGTAAGTAAGTATTAAACAGTAAGGTAAGTATTAAAAGTAAGGTAAGTATTCAAGTACTTGTAATCATGTGCACAACCATGCTAACCATGCTTCACAACCTTAAAACAACCATCATATAAACTGTTCATATTCACTGTTCATGAAGTCCATAAAATGTTCACATCATCAACAACAAAGCTCCTCACCGGCTGTCTCTCAAGAGTTTGTATGGCTGCTCCTTTCTGCTTTCTTTCAGTGTGTTTGTTAGTGCTTCTCCTCCTTGGAACACTGTTTGGTGAGTGTGTGTGTGTGTGTGTGTGTGGCCTTTGTGTGAGATCTTCTCTTCCTCACTTCCTGTTTGCTTGGTTGACGCCCCTCACAGGTGCAGTGCATGCACTGATGCTGATCAGGCCATCAGCGAATGATTGAATGATTGACAGCTCAGTGAGTGTCAATGCAGATCCTCTCTTTCTCTCTCTCTATTCCTCCAAGTTGACTTCACACCTCCCACTCGACCTTCAAGTGGGACCATTTTGGAGGTCGCACATTACAGAGGACAACTTGGGTCTTCCTGTTTGTTCTGTTGTTCAGCGGGAAGCAGGACGACCAGTCGCCGGACGTCTCTGTGAAGCATTGTTGCTGGAATTGGAATTTCAAGTTTGAGGTTGCTTGACGTTCGTTGGTTTGCTTTTCTCATGGCAGGCTTAGTGACAGGAACTGGGGAGCTTGGGAAGGTTCTGACATTTACATCCCGCACAATTCCTTTGCTGTCCGAGTTCACGCTGACCACTCGAGCAATCCTTAACTGACCCCTGAGGGCGTTTTGTCTCTCTTGCATTGAGATGACTTGTGATGATACTGCCTCCCACTTTGGGCTGTTGGCAGTTTGCTTTTCAGGTTTAATGAACTTCTTTGCTGTTCTCCAGATCCAAGCGACTGTCCTGACGAGTCGGTCGAGGTTGCTGAACCGCTTGACATCGATTAAGTTTTGGACAGCTGATCCTCCTGCTGGTGGTCTCTTTGGTGGCATTTGGCTTGATTTCTGACGTTGCTTTAATTCTAATGGCTCGTTTGTTTTGTCTCCCTTAGGATCTGACAACAGTTGTGCCTTGGCCTTTGCCCTAGTCAGTGCAGCAACGAAAGCCTTCTTTTGCAGTTTATTAATGCTGTCTCTGGCAGCTGTCACCAACTCCTTGGCAGATTTAATTGGCCACTCAGCCACTGGCAACTTCAAGAATGCTGGTCCATTTTGCCATTCTGAACTTTCATCCAGGTCTTGAGGACTGGCCCCTCTGGTTATGCTGTCAGCTATATTGAGAGGGCCAGGGAGCCACCACCAGTCTGGGATTGATGTTGAGCTCTGGATCTCGCCGATTCTGTTTGCGAAAAAGGTTTGATAACCATAGCTTTCTCTTTGGATCGCTCCGAGGACGGTCTGGCTATCAAGGATATGGAACCACTTTCCAACTTGGATCTTGCTGTGCTGCCCGAAATACTTCTTGAGACGTGATGCGAACACTGCTCCACACATCTCCGCCTTGACAGCATCACCTTTGTGGTCTAAAGGGGTGAGCTTCGCCTTGGACTCCACCAGAATGATGACTGGGCCTTGGGCGGTGTCCCAACGGAGGTACATCACTGCACCGTAGGCGTGCTCGCTTCCGTCTGAGAATGTTATTGCCCAGGGTTCTCCAGTGAAGCTTGGAGGCGTGATGGCTCTGGTGAATGTGACCTGCCCGAGTTGCACATACTCCTCGAACAGCTGGATTGCATCCTCTCTGAGGCTGTCTGACAAGGCTGTATCCCACGTGTCTTTGACAGGGCAGTTGTCGCTCTTTGCCTCCTGGAATGCTCTGCGCACAAGGATGGCGCCCTTCTGCTTGGCAGGGGTCACCAGACCAACTGGGTCGTACAACCCTGAGACTTGACTCAGGAGTTCCCTTCTCGTCAGAGGTTTTGGTGTTTGAGCCCTTACTTGGTCGAGTAGAAGGTCTTGGCCAAGTCGCATCTTCTTCTTTCTCCTTGAGAAGTTGATAGATGATCTGACATGGAGCTTGTCTTCTTCTACAAGGTAGCCCAGACCAAGCGCTTTATTGTCCTCGTCCCTCATCTGGTTCGGGAGGACCATGTTGTTGACTTTGGTCTTGTTGTCGTTCTCCTTCCTCCCACTTTGGCCTGAGAAGACCCAAGGCTTCAGCAGGAAACCTCCAGCTTTCAGGATTTGCTCCACGTTTGCTGTGATGGTTTTCAGCTCCTCAAGGTCGTTGCGAGAGGTCAAGAGGTCGTCAACGTAGCTGTCATTGTGTAGCACCTCCCTCTCTACTTCAAGATGGGCGAATTGAGGTAGGTTGGCTGTTTCTCGCATTGCGAGTTGTGCGATGCAGCCTGCGGGTTTGTCGCCAATGTTCACCCGGGTGATGGCGTACTCCTCCAACTCTTCGTCCTCTGAATCTCGCCAGAGGAACCTGTGGAGGTGCATCTCACGGTCTTCCAGCCATACACTGTTGTACATTTTACGGATGTCTCCTAAGGCTGCGTGTTTTCCGCCTCTGAATCTCAGGAGGACGGCACGGATAGGGTTAAGGACGTCTGGCCCCTTCATCAGCAGGTCGTTCATACTGATGCCTCTGAACTTTTGGCTGCTGTTCCAGACGAGTCTTACTGGGGTTGTAGTAGAGTGTGGATTTGGTGCGATCAGATGACTCACAAACCAAACTGGTCCTTTCCATGTAATGATCTGTTCTTTTGTCAATTTGATTGCAGCTCGTCGGTCAACCATGTCATGCACTTGAGCTTTGTAGGCCGACTTCCACTCTGGCTCTTTGGCCAGCTGTTTCTCCGTTCTTAGGAACGTGGCTTCAACTGCACTTTTGTTGTTCGGCAGTGAGGCTGGATCCTCTAGCCAGGGATATTTTGCATGCCAATGTGGCTCTCTGCTGTGCTCATCGCTCATGACGTAGGTGAGCCCTCCTGTCACCACCTCGAGCTCCCTTTCCTCGGCGAGAGTCATTTCTTTGCCACCGGGCTGGCAGTTTCCGCACCGGCAGCCGCCACATCTGGGCTCGCATGCTGCGCCGATGCTATCCCATTGCCACCATTCCAGGAAGCTCTCTTTGCGGGTTGAAGCAGTTGATGCCTGCATTTGAGCTGCTTCTTTGCTTGAGGGGCTCTGCTTTGGGATGCTGTCAGTGAGCTCTTCATATTTCACAGCTGCGGCTCTCATGGATCTTGCAAAGTGTGTCTTTGACATGTGTGCTGAAACTTCGACCTCCTCAAAGAGTTTGGGGTGGGTTCCTCCAACTGTTTTCCCGAGTGGTCCATCCCACAGTACGAGGTCTCCTACGACACAGATTCTCTGTGGAGCTAGCTGGCCTTCTCTGTGGCTGATGAGAAGTTCAACTTCTTTGGGTCTCACAAGCTCATCCAGAGGTACGTTCGGGAAGAATGGCTGTAGTTGTTCGGGTGTCACACTTTTGTGGACGTCTGCGATGTTGTCCAATCCATAACAGACCAGCTGGTGTGCTCTCAGTGTGCCCTTGGGAGTGGTTACGCGGATTTTCAGGAGATAGCGCTTTGTCTTCACTTGGACCTTCATCCCACCAACTCCATGGACAACGAGCATGATGTCTTCACTTCTGAGGTTAAGTCGGCTAGCCGCTCTGTGAGTGATATAATTTGTGTCGGATGCTAAGTCGATGAGAGTTCCGACCTTCTGTCCGGCGTTAGCTGTGACAAACAGCAGCATCATGACCACTGGAAGCTCTTGCATTCCGTTCTTTTCGAGTAGACTTTGCTGGTCATTTGAGGTTTTGAAGACCCTGGAGGCAACATTTGAGAAAACCTCCCTGCACTGTTTTGCCAGGTCTGGTGGGAGATTTTTTATGAACTCCTCTTGAACCTCTGTATACTTCTTCCTGCCTTTGTCAGATTTGTCAGCAGACTTCTTTGATGCAGATCTGGGACAGAGGTAGAAGTGATGCTCAGGCCCCTGCTCATCCTGGCAGTCTGGGTTCTTGCATAGAAAGCCGGGTTTGCAGGGTGAATGGTCTTCATGAACCTCAAGACATCTTGTGCATGCACCAAGCTTCTTTACTGAGGCTTTTCTTTCTGCTGCATTCTGAGCCTTGAACTGTTTGCAGAAGTAGAGCTTCTTTGTGTGCTTGGCATCGCCGCATACTACACAGCCTTGGTCATCAGCTGCTTTTGTAGATTTAGTTCTGGCACTTTTCTGCTCATTTCTCGTGTCTTTCTTCCAGCTTGGCTTGCTTGGCTCCTCTTCTTGTAGCAGTTCGAGCTCCTCATAGATAGTCTCCTGCTGCTTGAGGAATGCCATTAGATGGTCAAACCGGTCTTCTGGCGACACATGATTTCTTGGATTGGCCACATAGACGAGCCACTCTTTCTTGAGGGAATCGGGAAGTTTGCTCTCGATTGATTTGGTTACAAGGGGGTTCTTTATGGCACCCGTGTCTCCTAGGTCACTCAGGTCCCCGAGTGCTTTTTCCACAGCTTGAATTAACTCGACAATTTTCCTTGGTTGACTACTTTTGACAGATGGCATCCTCTGTAGGTCCTCCACTATTTCAATGGCGATAGCCGTTCGGTTGCCATAGCGATTCTCCAGGACACGGAGAATGTCGTCCGCAGTGTTATAAGTAGTGAGGCGAAAGTCTTTATTGATCTTGTCATCAAGACTGTCTAGCAACTGTATTTTCTTGACTTCTTTGGAGCCGGTTGGCTCTCCTTGTCGTTGGAGCGACTCCCAGTCTCTCTTCCATCTGTGAAAGTCACGCTTGTAGCCAGAGAACTTGGGCAGGGCTGCAGGTTTCAGCTTAATGGCTGGGGTCATGATGGGAGGACCGGCAGCACCAAAAGCTGGGTTAGTTGGTGCAAACTTTGTCTCTTCTTCCTCTCGTCTTGCCGCTATGAATTCAGCCTTTCTGGAAACCTGAGTTATTGTTCGACTTTCGAGCTCTTTTAGCCGAGTGCGGATCTCACTCTGGTTCACCTCTGGAATCCACTGTTGCCATTTGGAGTTGATCTTTTTTGCAGTCTCCAGGAGTGATTTAAGGTGGCCGAGCCTGAACTCGTAGGCCTCATGGTTGCCGTCAGGTCGTACTCCAGTGACACGGTCACATTCCACTTCGGCTAGCTCTATAGCAGTAGACAGTTCATCTCCAAACTTTTCCCATAGATCATTTTTGATTAGCTCCCCAGCCTCCTTCAGCTTTAAGCCACATTCACTCTCGGTCTTTGCTATGTCAGCTTTTTGCTGCTCAGTGAGCTCCTTGTCTTCAAGTTCCTCCCTTTCAGCAATGAGACCTGCCATGACGTCGTCATTGGCTTCCATGACTTTGTTGGCTTCCATAGTGAGCTTATTGAAGCTATCTTGGAGCTGATCCTCTGACATGTCGTTGTGATTTCTGTTGATACTGTTGACTAGTCGTGTGAATGCTCGTTTTGCTGTAGTGCGCTCATTTTTGAGTTGTTCCACTGTTTTCCCGGCTGCACCGTCAGACATGTTGGATTTGGGTCCTCCTCCTGTTTAGAGTATGTTGGGTCCCTTTTCCTGGTCACAGTGGGTGCTTTATTTTCCAGGTCGCTGTTTTCACTGTTCCAGCTCACAGCCCCGGTTTTTCACTGTCAAGCTCTTTAGTTATTTTTGCAGATTCCCCGCTTGAAAGGGACGGTACAGTCCACACAGAGATTTAAACTGGATTTCACTCGTACAATGACCAGACTTTTTCCTTCTTTTTACTCTTCTTTACTTAAGTTTCAGGTAGGTACAGGTAGTACAGGTAGTATAGTACAGGTACAGTAGTACAGGTAGTACAGGTGAAAAACCTTAAAGGAAAAACAACAAAAGAACTACTGTAAGTATAATGCATTCAATACACAATATACATCAATATGAATCATTTCCACATGTTTTAAATCATGTTTTAAATCCTCAGGTTTGCATAATGTTACTAATCACTTCACCTTTAATCTTCTTTTTAACAATGCATTTTTAGCTTTTAAATGTTTAATCAATTCATTCTTAAATCAAATCAATTCTCCTTTAAACTGATTTTAAACTTAATTAATCTCATGAAATGTAAATAAAATAATTGAATTCATTTGTAGCATTTCTATGAACCAAATCAATAAATTCTTTCAAGCATTTTAAGACAAAGTCTTTTAAGACGAGGTCTTTTAAGCATTTTAAGACAAAGTCTAAGACAAAGACTTTTAAGCATTTTTAAACTTAAAGTATTTAAGTGTAAACATTATAAAGTCAAAAGTATTTAAGTAAGTAAGTGCTTTAAAGCCAAAAGTATTCAAACAATCATGTTACTTTTTAACCTTTAAAGGTATTTAGGTAAAGTAATCACATAATGATGTTACTTCTAAACTTCTTGAAGGCAAGGTAAGTATAAAGGTAAGTATTAAACAGTAAGGTAAGTATAAAGGTAAGTATTAAACAGTAAGGTAAGTATTAAAGGTAAGTAAGTATTAAACAGTAAGGTAAGTATTAAAGCAAGCTAAGTATTCAAGTACTTGTAATCATGTGCACAACCATGCTAACCATGCTTCACAACCTTAAAACAACCATCATATAAACTGTTCATATTCACTGTTCATGAAGTCCATAAAATGTTCACATCATCAACAACAAAGCTCCTCACCGGCTGTCTCTCAAGAGTTTGTATGGCTGCTCCTTTCTGCTTTCTTTCAGTGTGTTTGTTAGTGCTTCTCCTCCTTGGAACACTGTTTGGTGAGTGTGTGTGTGTGTGTGTGTGTGGCCTTTGTGTGAGATCTTCTCTTCCTCACTTCCTGTTTGCTTGGTTGACGCCCCTCACAGGTGCAGTGCATGCACTGATGCTGATCAGGCCATCAGTGAATGATTGAATGATTGACAGCTCAGTGAGTGTCAATGCAGATCCTCTCTTTCTCTCTCTCTATTCCTCCAAGTTGACTTCACAGGTACAAATGGAACCAAATGGACCCGCTAGGGTCCATTTGGTTCACATTTGTACCCTCTCAGGAAAATTTTGAAAATGGGTGGAATTCCCCCTATAATGAGCCGCGTTCACACTGGCAGATGCAAAGCATATACAGCACACATGTAGCTGAAGTTGAAGCCAGCCCACACATCCTTTTTTGCAGCGTTTCAGCAGCTAATATGTCGCTGGCTCTCATCGACAACGAATGGTAGACTGTATCTTTGCATCTGCCCATTTGAACCCTATTCACCCTATTTGTGCATATCGGATCCATATCTTATTCAAGCAGTTCACACCAAGCCAGAGCTGATGTTTGAGTATACGCTAGTAGTCAATAGACATCCATTAATTTACTGTACCGTTGTGCATAACATTAAAGGAGAATTCCACACCAAAGGTTTCTTTTTTTCATCTTTATTTGCAATTATTTTTTTTAGAATAAAGTGGTCCAGGTGTTATTGTGTGAAAACACTCCTTAATGGCCGTTTTCCCTATCCCAAAATAAGCCTATAATGGGGCTAAGGGGTGTTGTTCAAGTTCACCTATATACATAGCGCAATGCAAGTTTTTGCTATATATTGTCTATCTACCATGTCAGTAGAGTGTTGACACTTTCACTTTCACTTTCACTTTTGTTTCAGCAGGGGTTCAGCCATAAACCATGTGCCACGCCCCCAGCTTTTGAGACAGCTGAATCACTGCCGAACCAAAAGTGAAAGTGTGAGGGTTGACACATTGCTGTCATGGTGGAGAGACAATATATAGCGTATATATTGCATTTTGGAGTGATGTATATAGGTGAACTTGAACAACACCCCTTAGCCCCATTATAAGCCTATTTTCGGATAGGGAAAACAGCAAAATGACACCTGGACAACTCTTTTGTAAAGAAATAACTGCAAATGAAGATAAAAAAAAAACTTTTGGTGTGGAATTCCCCTTTAAATTTGGGTTATTACTTGCGTTTTGCAGCAGCAGAGCACAAAATGTATGTACAATATGCAGTGTATATATGTGAGTGGGTATGTTACAAGATCTCATTCACAGCGTATAGCTTTAAAACAGGGGTTTTCAACCTTTCTGACACCAGGGACCACCATTTCTTCAGCATTTGAGCCACGGACCACCATTTGACGACATTTTAGCCCCATGGACCCCCAGACTAAAGATTTCTTTTGCTTCTGTCCATGACCATTAATCCTCTAGTCGCGTAGATTTGGACTAATTCACATGATATTTTAACTCTTGAGAGTGTAAAAATGAAACCAAATGGACCCGCCAGGGTCCATTTGGTTTCATTTTTACGTTCTCAAGAGTTACATCTGGTTAAACAACTTAGCTGGGGACCACCTGGAACCCTCTCAAGGACCACTGGTGGTCCCCGGACCACCTGTTGAAAACCCCTGCTCTAAAACAAATGACCGCGGGTCGTAGGGCGGGTTGTAGCCTATGCTCAACCAAACTAGGCAGTATTATGGCCTGTGGTCTAGTTGTGAGGGGCGGCTGAGGGCTAGATGCTAGCGCTCTTGTCAGATCTCGTACTGTGAACGGACAGTCACAGCCAGGGCAGGGTGTTGTGTTTCTGGAACACTGCTGGTGTCGGGTGGAGAATGTTATTTTCCAGGATTCAAGACTCAAAAACAGAAGATGCATACAAGCGATCGCATCATGCGATGTGACCTTGCTAGTTACTTCGGCGACACATATAGGACGAAGGTTTCAACAACTTCAGTGCTTGGTTGCTGTAGATGTGACAACGTAGTGTAGTGTCTCCAGTGTTGTAGTGGGACTTTTAGAAGTAGGGGGACGCCACCTCTTCATCACCATTTTTTCCAATCTTCCCCAACAGTTACGTTGCACTTATGTCCCCTTCAGTACAGTACATTGCATGCATTCACACATTCACCGCGGGGGGTGGGGGGTGGGGGGGGATTCTAAGCTCTTCAACTTTCCCTGCGGACTTCACATCCAGGCCTTGCAATGTCAACACTGCAATCAAGCGTATCTCCCTCTCCGAGTTCATCCCTTTGCTTGGGTTTGACCCCTGCTGTGTTACGTCCTGTCATACATCCCTGTCAGATGTGTCCTCTCATCGCCGCTGACCTCGTCATTAAAGAGACGACAGCTGGACCGGCCCAGTCGCCATCCATCACCGCGGACGCTGACCCTCGGTCGCCCCGTCCGGCCGGCCGCCACCCAAAGGACCAGGGGCGGATCTATCTAGGCATGGGCATGGGGGGAGTGCCCCCTCAAATGCCCAGACTGCCCCATGCACCAAACATGCATGGCATGCAAAACACTACTACTGCTACTAACTAACTACACCTGTGTCACCACTAAACCCAACAGCATTTCTTCATTGAAAACAGAAAACTCTCTGAGTCGGACCTTTAGCTTTATGCATGCTGCGTGTCTGTTGCAACTTCAACAACAACTGATGTTATTATTGATGCTTTACTTGCCTAATAAAAGTCCTGTAACCAAAAATGGTATGGGTGCGGCTGAACTCGCCCCCATACCATTTTCTCCTGCCCCCCCCCCCCCCCCCTCCCCCCAATTTGGAAATGTTACATCTGCCCCAGCAAAGTACATGGAATGGGGCCGGCCTCCGCGCCCTCAAGGCCCACATCCTGGTTTCATATGGGGAGTCGGAGCCAGCCAATGAGAGTCCTGCCGAACAATAGCAGCGCAGGGACATGTGGACTGGGTTAATGAGGACAGAGGACACTTTATTAACCCGCCGAGACCTGAGGCGTATCAACATTAATTCCTCCTGCTTTGCAGCAAAGCAGGACAACCATTTGTCGTGGTCAGGAAAGGCGGTGCTAATTTGTGAGGGGTGAGGGGGGGGGGGGGGGGGGGGTGAGGTAGCTTTTTAGCCAATCACGGCACAGCAGTCTCCAGCAGATTCATAATGAGCCAATGGAGTGGAGGTGAGGTGAAAAAAGACTTTTTGCATGTTTTCTTACTCCTGGCTTTGCTGGTGAGTTGGGGCGAAATTGGTTAACAGACGCCAGAGAGTACCATTTGTCCTCCTATGATAGAGTCCTCCTTCCTTCCGAGAAAGGACCATTGGTAACCAAATGGACCCTTAGATCTGTAACTCTTGAGATCGTAAAATGAAACCAAATGAACCCTTACATTAAATTTAGACATCTGAATTACCTAATTCTCAAGACACATTTAGACCAACATTTTGCCAGTTATTTCTATTTGAATTATTCCATTCTAATTAGTCTATTTTAATTAGTCCGAGAGACAGAACTCAACATCAAATGATGGTCTTCCGTGGCTGAAATGCAGAATAAATAGTGGGCCCTGGTATGATATGGTATTGGAAGTGCCACTAGTGCATTTCGGATTTTTGGTAGTTGGCAACACTAAATGATGATGTGAGCATATCAGGGGTGGATGTAACATTTCCCAATGAAGGGGGGGGGGGGCAGGAGAAAATGGTATGGGGGCGGCTCCATATCACCCGTGTCACTTCGCGATGAAGCTGCACCCATACCATTTTCGGTTACAGGACTTTTATTAGGCAGTAAAGCATCAATAATAACATCAGTTGTTGTTGGTTTAGTGGTGACACAGCTGTAGTTATAGTTAGTAGCAGTAGTAGTGTTTCAAATCATTTTAAATATACGCACCTTAATTTGAAATGTCTTTCAAATTTTTGGGTTGTTTGCATGACATCATGTTTGGTGGTGCAGTCAGAGCATTTAGGGGGGCATCCCCCCCCCATGCCCATGCCTAGATCCGCCCCTGGAGCACATACTAAGAAACCTAGCGTAGCTCACCATTAGCTGACACTCCTGACACTTGTTTAAAGAACAGGTTGTGCCTTCAAGCCGTGAAGCCGCTGAAGCTTTTAAATATAGGACAAAGTCATTGGCAACTAGGCCTGCCCACGCAGAGAGGCACACACACACACACACACACACACACACACACACACACACACACACACACACACACACACACACACACACACACACACACACACACACACACACACACACACACACACGCTTGCATGCACAGTGCACATGCATCGCACACACACAGAGTTCCATCCATCTGCCTTTTCCCTGCTACAGCGGTTCATTTGCCCTCACACCATCCAAGGTATAATGGACCTCTTACACATACAGTACAGTACAGTACAGTACAGTACAGTACAGTACAGTACAGTACAGTACAGTACAGTACAGTACAGTACAGTACAGTACAGTACAGTCAAAGTGGTGTCAAAACTATGACACAGCTACTCTAGCGCCTTAATTTAAAGGGATGGTTCAGATTTTTGGAACTTAAGTTGTATGAAATACTTGCCATTATTAAATGGGAACTCCACCCATTTTCAACATTTTAACATGTCATTAATATACCTTAGAGATGTTGTGTGGACATGATGAAAAGGCTCCCCCAAATCTGTATTTACTAAAAATAGAACCTAATGGAGCCACTAGTGTCCATTTGGTTCACATTTGTACCCTCTCAGGAAAATTTTGAAAACGGGTGGAATTCCCCTTTAATATAGTGGTGTCAACTGTATTAACTGATTGCCAGAGTCCTGTGGTGGGAATTCTGCTCTGGTTTTGGTCAATATTTAGTTTAGAATTATTAGCACATCCTCTGTTCATTTTTCATTCATTCATTCATTTACTACTATTGTGTGGCCCCAGTGGCCTCCACAAAATGACTGTAACTACTTGATATTTACTGTATGTGGAACCACATATTACACACATTAAAACGTCCAGGGAAGTGTTCCAAATATTTTTAATGTCACCAACATATACTTTTGTTTTGTTGTAAGTGTTTTGTTTTTGTTTTTTTTTTTTTTTTTTTTTTTAATGGTAAATCGAGTACAATACACGCATGCACCACATGCCAAAATTTCCAGGGATATGCATATACATTTAATGTTGTTGTTTTTTTTTCATCTAAACAAAAAGGTCCTCTTTGGTTGAAATTTATTATTGTACTGTATACAGTAGTACAGTAATAATTTAAAATGTATAAGTGAACCTAATTACCATGCGCGTGGCTGTGGGTTTCTAGATTATTCAAATGTTCTGACCCTCCAACCAACCTAAGGCGCGTAAATATAGGCCTGGCATGGCATGAATTATGTATAGTCACTTTGTTTTCTTCCAAGCGAGTTGACCCCTCCACTGTAACATGACTCTGAACTGTAGAACCTGTAATCCATTGTGACAGTGTTTTCACTGTTGTCTAGAAGGGGCAGGTTAATGAATAATGATTTGCAACGATTTTGTGCTCGCTTTTATTTTGTCTTTTGCTCAATTTTAGTTGTTAGTACGTTTCACTCAAAGTCGTTCTCCTTTTTATTTCCATACACTACATTTCATAGGTTCACCAGAAGTACCGTATTTTCCGGACTATAAGGCGCACCTAAAAGCCTTTAATTTTCTCAAAAATCCACACTGCGCCTTATAATTCAGTGCGCCTTATATATGGATTGTTTTACTGCAGTAGCTTGTATTCTATGTTAACTGTAGTAGCTTCTATTCTCTGCGCCTTATAATCCAGTGCGCCTTATATATGAAAACAGTTCTAAAAGGTGCGCCTTATAATCTGGTGCGCTTTATAATCTGGTGCGCCTTATAGTGCGGAAAATACGGTATACAAATATAGCACTGAGCTCAGCAGTGAGCTCTCTAATTTTCTAACATTTTTTTTGCAGAATGTTCACCCCAACAACATCATCATGTTGTTTTGTTCACATAAACCTATAGAACAGGGGTTTTCAACAGGTGGTCCGGGGACCACCAGTGGTCCTTGAGAAGGTTCCAGGTGGTCCCCCAGGCTAAATGATGGAAAGTTGGTTAACCAGATGTAACTCTTGAGAGTGTAAAAATGATCACTTTTTACACTCTCAAGAGTTAAAATATTCATCATCTGAATTAGCACCACTTAATTAAGAAGTTTACACTGTTTTGTTGGCTAAAATACAGCCTGGAATTGTGTACAAAACCAAAATAATTCTTTAGTTTTAGGTCTTTGGGGTGAAAATGTCATCAAATGGTGGTCCTCCGTGGCTCAAATGCTGAATAAATGGTGGTCCCTGGAGTCAAAAAGGTTGAAAACCCCTGCTGTAGAGCCTCTATACCGTCTGATGTACTGTATATGAGAAGGAGAGCATGCATTGCAGAGGCTGTGGCCAGGAGATAAGGTGCTATATACAGTATATAGTGTGTAGTGTGTGTGTGTGTGTGTGTGTGTGTGTGTGTGTGTGTGTGTGTGTGTGTGTGTGTGTGTGTGTGTGTGTGTGTGTGTGTGTGTGTGTGTGTGTGTGTTTGGGATCCGGCAACGTTTAGCGTTACTTCAGCCTCACTGACCAACAAAGCGCGAGGAGGAGTGGTCATCATGGAAGGTTATCATCGAGGAGACTGAAGTGCTGAAGTCAAAGGAAGTCCAAGGAGGGAAGCCTGGCTGAAGATTGAGGTGGAGCAGGTGAAAATGACTGGAAAAGAGTTTTCTTTAGATACCTCTCTTTTGACCAACATGTCAATTGCAGTAATAGGTGAAGAGGCAGTGACATTGGTGCGGTTTCTTCTGATTGGAAAATGGGATCCAGGGCGGAACTATCGCATGGGCTTGGGGGGGCATTGCCCCCCTAAATGCCCTGACTGCCCCACCAAACATGATGGCATGCAAAACAATCCGATACTTTTCAAATTAAAGTGCTTATAAATACAATGATTTAAAAACACTACTACTAAATAACTACAGTTGTCACCACCGGCCACACAGCATTTCAGCATTGAAAACAGAAAACTCTCTGAGTCAGACCTTTGGCTTTATGCATGCTGCGTGTCTGTTGCAACTTCAACAACAACTGATGCTATTATTGATGCTTGTAGTTGCCTAATAGAAGTCCTGTAACCGAAAATGGTATGAATGTGACTTCATCGTCCGTGGCAATCAAAGAGAGTGCATGGGGAGGAGGGGCGTGGGGGTCCATCTTTTACAGTGACTGACGTGTTAATGATTGTTGACATCATAATAAATGCCTTTAATTAGCTGGGTGAGCTGTGAAAATGGCAGTGATGCTTCTGGGATATAGGCTATAATACAGTCCTACGGCCGAAGTGACCAGTCATGCGTACAAGGAGAGAGAGAGAGATGGAGAGCAAGAGAGAGACACTTTGTTCCTAAGAGAGCTCTGTCCTTCTCTCAAGCACACACACGCACACACACACACATACACCACGCATGCATTATGAGAGCACATGTTTGGTATATGAAATCATAAATTAATGCATAGTACAGTATACACATGTATATGTATGTTGTAAAAAGAACATAGGCCTACTGTCTGTGTGTGTGCATCAGGGCCAGATTTAGCCTGCAGCCCTACTAGGGTGGGCTGGAAGAATGGCAGGGTGGGCAACTCAAAAGCCTTTATATGAAGCAGTGGTTCAACCTTTTTGACACCAGGGCCCACTATTTATTCGGCATTTGAGCCACAGACCAGCATTTGAGGACATTTTAGCCCCACAGACCCCAAAAATAAAGATTTCTTTTGCTTTTTGTCCACAAGACCAGGCTGGATTTGGGAGGAAGATAAAGGTCAAGCATACAGATCGAAATGACCATTAATGTCCTACATTTACATGATAAATATTTGCTCTCAAAGAGTTACAGCTGGTTAACCAACTTTCCACCATTTAGGCTGGGGACCACCTAAAACTCTCAAGGACCACTGGTGGTCCTCGGACCACTGATGAAAACCACTGATATTACCTTTCATTGGGTGGGCATACAAGATGCACGTTTGGGTGAGCTCTGCCCACCCCTGCCCCCCTCTAGATCCGGCCCTGGTGTGCATTTGTGCGTGTGTGCGTGTGCATGTGCGTGTGTGTGTGTGTGTGTGTGTGTGTGTGTGTGTGTGTGTGTGTGTGTGTGTGTGTGTGTGTCCATTTACATTTGAGGTCAAGGCAGAAAGGTGCAATGAAAATAATAATGGTATATGAGGAGCTGGAGAATTAGAGCGTGCATGCGGATGCGGATGTAACATTTCCCAATTGGGGGGGCAGGAGAAAATGGTATGAGTGTGGCTTCATCGCCCGTGTCGCTTCGCGCCACGGGTGATGAAGCCGCACCCATACCATTTTTGGTTACAGGACTTTTATTAGGCAATTAAGCATCAATAATAACATCAGTTGTTGTTGAAGTTGCAACAGACACGCAGCATGCATAAAGCTAAAGGTCTGACTCAGAGAGTTTTTTGTTTTCAATGATGAAATGCTGTTGGTTTAGTGGTGGCACAGCTGTTGTTAGTTAGTGGCAGTAAGTCAGTCAAATCATTTTAAATATAGGCACTTTAATTTGAAATATCTTTGGTTGTTTTGCATGCCATGGTGTTTGGTGGGGCAGATGGGCATTTAGGGGGGCATTGCCCCATGTCCCATGCCTATAGATCCGCCCCTGGTGTGAATGTGACTTTGGCTTAGCAGTAGTTGGCACTCCTTCAAACGTCCCGTTCAGACAAGTGACACGCGTAGGGACGTTGTTTTCCATTCTGGCGTTGACAGAATTGACGGATTGTGTACATCTGAGGCTATACATCAGAGGACATCTTGCAATGTGAACATCATATTATCAGGGGTTTAGTGGAGGGGGGACGCGGGTTCTCACATCTAAGATATTTTTGGGGCAAAAGTAGACCTATGTTTTTCTGTCTTGTCATTTACTTTTATGGATACAATTAGGCATTGTAAACAATCTTTCTCAATATGCTACACTTGTTTTAATAGCGTGTCTGTGTGTGTTGCGCAGGTGCACACAAATGCAAATGTGCATGCACGTGTCCTAAAGGGGAATGAAATGGAGGTCTGAAAAAACTCATTAGCATGGTGAAATACATCTTGATAACATCATCAAGATGTGTTTCACCATGTTAATGAGTTTCCTTTTTTCTCAGAAAAAAATAAAAATAAAATAAAAAATGGGTGGAATTCCCTTTTAAGAGGCGTCCCCCCACTTCTAAAAGTCCCACTACAACACTGCATATTATAACACGTAGAGGTCACATTGTTGTATTATGAAATTTTCCGACATGTGCGTAGTAACTACAACATCATAAACTTTAAAGTATATATAAGCAATGAGTCTCAGAATGTTGTTGTCATTTTTTTTCTTCTTCTTTTCTTCGTGAAAATCTCTAGTACAGTATCTATGACAACTATAGCAGCCACAGTGGCCCTTTAAAAATCACAGTCCTGATTGGTTAACAAATAGTCCCGCCGGGACTACTTGTTAGCCAATGACAAAGCTGTAAACTGGAAGTTGCATAATAACAATGCCCTGAAAGGTAATAGAGGCAACTTTTTTTTTTTAGCCAAAAACAAAATACTGTAGATATAGCTATATTTGTAAAAGGTCTGCTTATTACATCTCATCTTAAGTGTCCTGACCGCGTTTTGGTGTTTTATCTGTTGAAAAATAGCAGATCAACAAGCTCATATCGCGCCACCGAGTGGCGCGATATGAGCTTGTAGTTCTGCTATTTTTGAAAAATTGTGAAAATGTGCTGCAAATCTCTGAATACATTATTTTGGAAGCAAACATTTTTAACTCATTTTTTTGCTTCTGGGGGATCCCTAGAACAACATGTTTTCAGATGGGGGTCTGCAGCCAAATATGGATAATTCTGGTGGTCCTTGGCTTGAAATATGTTAGCATCACTGACACAGGAACACAGATTCTTCAGAAAAACTAGAATCTAGTGTCAAAAACTATATAATCTAGTGTCAAAAACTCGATTCTAGGGTCAGAAACTAGATTCTAGTGTCAAGAAGTAGTCAAAAAC
This sequence comes from Benthosema pterotum, assembly GCA_039105355.1. NCBI lineage: Eukaryota > Metazoa > Chordata > Actinopteri > Myctophiformes > Myctophidae > Benthosema > Benthosema pterotum. Next base: position 49,700,558 of record CM076977.1, on the reverse strand, counting down.
TAGAATGTTGCTGTGGCTATAATCTGGTGTCAGGAACTACTGTATAATCTGGTGTCAGAAACTCCAATCGAGGGTCAGGACACAATGGGTTAAGTAAACACAATTCAACTTGTTGTTTAATATGCATAATTTATTACATTTATTTCAGGGATATCATTGCAGAATAAAGTCACTGTACGTTATGAAAATCTCATGCCTCGTCCTCTCCAAGGCTGTAATAATGTGAACATGATGCACAGCACATTTCGGGGCATTGCTGATTGGCCAAGGATTTCTTCTCATTAAAACCACGGATGTCACAGTGACATGATGGCGTATCTGGTGCCGGTTGTTCTTCTCTTACTCAGGAAAAAACCTGACTGCAAGTTTCACAGTGCCGGCTTTCGGCCGTTGGAAAAAGCTTCGTTCGGACCACAAACGGCATTCATTTGCCCAATTTGGAGGCGCAGGCCATTTTAAACGCAGCTGGATGTGTGTGCATGTGTGTTTTGGTGTTCTAAGCATTATGCTTTAGCTATTGAAAAATAGCTATTTTTAAAAAAATCGTGAAACTGTGGCACAAATTTTGGAATATATTATTTCAAAAGGAAACATTTTTAACTCAAATCCTTACTTCTCGGGGATGCCTAGAACATTTTTTTTTTAGATGTGGGTCCGCAGCCAAATATAAATAATTCTGATGGTCCATGGCATGAAATATATTGAGCATCACTGACACAGGAACATGGCTTTTTCAGAAAAAAAAAAAAAAAATAGAATCTAGTGTCAGAAACTTGAATGTACCATCAGAAACTAGAATGCAGCTTCAGGAACTATAATCTAGCATCAAAAACTAGAATCTGCTGTCAGAAACTAGAATGTAGCTTCAGAAACTAGAATCTAGCGTCAGAAACTAGAATATAGCTTCAGAAACTAGAATCTAGCATCAAAAACTAGAATCTGCTGTCAGAAACTAGAATGTAGCTTCAGAAACTAGAATCTAGCGTCAGAAACTAGAATATAGCTTCAGAAACTAGAATCTAGCATCAAAAACTAAAATCTGCTGTCAGAAACTAGAATCTAGTGTCAGAAACTAGAATGCAGCTTCAGAAACTAGAATCTAGTGTCAGAAACTAGAATGCAGCTTCAGAAACTAGAATCCAGTCAGATCAAAATTGGCTAAAGCTCTGCTGACACGCCCCTCGGGGAGATAATTGGCAAATCAAATTAGCAAACTTCATTGATGTTAATTAGGGAATGCAAAATTAACCAACAAGATTCATCCTGCCTCTACTGTATTGACGTAACACAGGGCCTAACTGCGGTACATTTCAAAACACAACGAGGCAACACCACCCTAACTGTGGTACATTTCAAAAGGTGCATTTCAAAACGTTTAGGGAGGTGCGTTTCCAAAATGTGTTCTACAATGTCAATAAAGGGGGCGTGGCTGGGGCATGTCTACAAACGACTATTTAAAGACCCCGTAAAGCAAATACAGCCTTTTTCTTTTAGACATAAAAGCATGTACAGTATAACAGCCTTTTTATACCCCTGGACAAAAAAATAAAACTTTATTTTACAGCATTGTGGAATGCTGTAAAATAATACATTTTGTATCATATTTTTTGCTTTACGGGGACTTAAAAAATATATATATGTACTGTATATATATATGGCTCTCAACAAACACTTTTTTCCTTATTGGAAAATTTTGTTGTTTTTTGGTATTTATTTTTATTTTTTTGTTTCAAAACAAATAGAGCACAAGTTACCATGTACAGTAACCGTCAGAAAGACCTATACTAGACAAGTCACAAAAAGTCGATTTCCGCCGTTTTGTCCTCGTACGCCACATGGAAAGGAAATATACATGTATGTATATGAAATTGGCCCCCTACATATATGAACTTGAACGTGGCATGTATGTGGCTATATAGGACACATATGTGTCCTATATAGCCACATATACTGTATGTGCATATATGTACCTGATTATTGCATATATGCAACATATATGATGCATATATTGGCATATATGTACATAATTATATTTTCTTTCCATGTGGACAGACCTGCTACTTTTGATGCTTTTGTTTATACAGTACGCTCAAGGTTAATTTAGAAGATTAATTTAATTAACACTAAGACCACAAGCGCGTGTTCGTCGTTTTCTGCTATATGCCACGGCTCAAGCCAGTGCAATCGGTAAAAAACCCTTATTTTGAAGCGCCAGATCTCCTAAACAGGATGTGCAATGACGTCATGCTGTTTCTGGTGTCTTGACTAACCTGTCCTCTGGCAAAAAGTTCCGGGTCAAAAGTCAGGAAGTGACGTCTAGCCCTAGTAGATCTACCCTTGCGCTCCACGACATTCAGGGGGTGAATCTCAGGAGAGGCTTTAGAATGCATTGGATTGAATTCGTGTGAATGGGACAAAACAAATTGTCCGCAGCAATAATCAACTGAATGAAGCTGGAGCCAATATTTCTCCTGTAAATGAACTACGACCAGCCAGCGGCAAAAGTAGCAGATCCACAAGCTTGAGATGTGTAACCGAAGCCTGGTAATTCCATTTCTCTTGAAACAAGAGAAATGTGGTGCATTACAAAATGATTCAGGGGATTTAAATCTTAGATCAGAGGTGCCCACACTTTTTTGACTTGAGAGCTACTTTCAAAATGACCGGCTCAAAAAGATCTACACATGAAAAATGTGATTGTTCCATTACTGAAAATCCATTTCAAGGCCCCCTAGAAAGTTTGAGCTTTGAAATAGTGGTGATGGTGTTACTTACTGTTAGTGTTTACAAATAATGCACTTAAAATGAAAAAGAGAGAGAGAACTGGAAGGTTCCTGTATATGCTACTACTAACGTTTGAGAACAGAATTTGGGGTTTGAGTTGACAGTTTGTAATGTTGAGTTTAGTTTCTTGCACCCAAAACTAAGAACTTTCACGCTTTTGTCCACAACTGGGAAAGAGAACTGGCAAAACATTGGTCAAAATAACAATCATTCTCCATTTTCTAATTGCGTTGACTCTTGAGAGTGTAACTCTTGAGAGTTAAGCATTTGGTTTCGTTTTAACGGTCTCAAGAGTTACAGATCTATGGGGACTGCGGTGATCTACCTGCACGGTCTGTGTGATCTACTAGTAGATCACCATCTACCTTTTTGGGCACCCCTGCCTTAGATGATAACAACATGTACAGTCCGAATGGTTACAGTACAGCATATAATTTGATACATGATAGTTGCTGAAATTCAAAGAATGATCCGTTCTTTGCTTTACCTGTCCTAAAGTACCTTTTTGTGTGTCTCTTAGCACACGCATTAAGAAACAGGCATTAAAGTTTAAGACCACTTTTTGTTTAGGTTTGAGTTGTGTAACTCCTTAGGTGCTATTTTGCCAGCCTATGGCATTCTGTATTCCCAAGAAATGGCATTCTGTGTTCCCAAGAAATGGCGGTCTGAAGAAAACCACTAACATGGTGAAACATCTTGATGACATCATCAAGATGTATTTTCACCATGTTAATGGATTTCTTTAGACGCTTCTTTTTCCTGAGAGCGTACAAATGGAACCAAATGAACCCGTTACGGTTCATTTGATTGCATTTGTACGCTCTCAGAAAAAGCAATGAAAATGAGTGGAATTCCCCTTTGAGACCTGATAATTAAGACAATCAAAATAGTGCCCTATGTATTTGTTGTTTATTTTAAAATGACAACAATTCTTCGCAACACTGTTATGTGGCAAGTGGAGAGTGGAGGCAAATTACAAAAAAAATAATAAAATAAAAAAATGGCACGACCCACTACTAGAAGGTCCGATAGTTTTAAGTTAGAAGGCATCCGTCTGATAGTGGAATGTAAACAGGTATAGTAAAAAAGGCCCTTCGCGGACGAGAGCCAGAGCTCTGGTCGACGCCGGGCGACGTTCTGTCATCACAATTAATGGAAGTCCAAAATACGAACGCAGTGGCCCCAGCTCTAAACAGAAGTCAGTGTGACGTCTTTCTTATATTAAATAAATTAATGTCTGTGTACACAATCAAATCCTGTATTATCAATGTGTAACTCGAGAGAGTGTAGAAACGAAGCCAAACTGGCATCATCATCGACACACACAACCAGTTCGACATGAAGACACGAGTGCCTCAGGGTGTTTCGCTCTACACGTTAAACATCTCCGCTGAAGGGTAGCATTGGATTGTACTGTGGAACCCAGAGGGGAAAAATGCTTCTCAGTTTAAGCTCAGAAGCCTCTCTTGAGACACCCACGTTTATTTCTCATTTTAAGATCACCTAAAGATCACCTATGTCTCTTTATGGCTCCTAAGATGAATACTAGGATCCATAAATGAGGCAAAGCTGAAGTCTCTCCATTGGCTGCTACAGATGTATTTGAGAGATAAATGAGAGAAAGCTGAAATCTTGCTATATAGCTAAGACTTCAGCTTTGTCTCATTTATGGATCCTAGTATTCATCTTAGGAGCCATAAGGAGCCATAGATGATCTTTAGGTGATCTTAAAATGAGAAATAAATGTGCGTGTCTCAAGAGACGCTTCTAGCAATTTCTTCCTCTGTGGGAACGATCCACGTTTAGAAAAATGCGCCGTACAGAAGACTGATCCCCACTGGCCCTGAGGACTGCATTCCAACATGTGTAGGTTACAATGACAGTTTTATTCCATTATGAAATATTCACCCTGTTATTAGGACGTTTTGATGATCCCTGGGATATGACCTCCATTCGACCGCAATGCGGTGAAGTGTCCTTCTCGTGCTGCGACCGTGTCTCGGTTTTATGTCCGGGGCTACAAACAATGAAATACAGGGGCTCAGGCTGAGGTACTGCACAGGGTTTTATCTTCTTTCCCTCAATAAAAGAAGAAGGAAAGAAGAAAAAAAAGGCTGACACAGAAAGTGCCATATTTCTCTCTCTTCTGGTAGTTTCATTTAGGGTTTTTTGACCAGGCAGCCGCAACGTTTCATTTCTGTCACGTCTTCCAGACCAATTCTCAAAGGCAATTAACTCGTGAGTGAGAAATCGGTAACACTTTACTTGAAAGTCACCTTCATAATGGATTATAAGCTCAATCTTATATCATCATTATGCTCAAAGGAACAGATGTACGCTATACATGCTCATGGACCTTTAAAACAATTCTTAATATGCATTATAAATGAGCGTATAATGCATCATGAAGGTGACCTTCAAATAAAGTGTTACCAAGAATTCCTATGTTCCTTGAGGACCGTAGTGGCGACACCTGCGGTCGGGCGATACGAATACGAACTGGAAGGCGTTCCTCATCCATTGTTGCCGTCTCCTGCTACCGCAGGATGTGCGACGCAGCCCTGCGTGTGGCGCGCAGCTGCAAGGCATCGGAACAACTGTCTTCACGGTGCTGTCGCGTTTTAGAACTTCCATCCCCTCGACTCCCCCGTCGTTCTCCTTTCGTATCCTGTGATATCGACTTGCACAGCGCCTGGAGTCGTTATATCTCATTAACATTGGCGGATGTACTGTACCTGACGATCTCTGCCCGCAAAACGGGATCTGGACCACACCTCAGTCGCCGCATGGACCACATAGACCGGTACCACGACTGGTTATACCCCCAGTTCTAGCTTTTAACGCGTCCCTCAGGAAAAAAAAGACACAGGGCGTGTGTCACGTCCTCACGCTGCTGAGGATAGTCATCTGCAGACACTCCTCCTTCAGTGCCACCAGCTCCGTCTTGTAGTTGCTAGTCTTGCCGCCGCTACCGCTACCGTCGCCCGCACCGCCTCCGCTGTACACGCACGGGTGCTTCTTGGTGGACAGCGGCGTGTCCAGCGTGAGCGAGCCTCCGTTGAGGATGTCGGCGTGCGACGAGGCGGCCGTGGCGGCCCCAGTTAGGCGGCCACGGCGGCAGCAGCAGCAGGCGGACACCAGCAGCGCCTGGAGCGCGCGGCCGACGTCGTGGCGCGCGCCCTCGTTGACGAAGCAGTACAGGATGGGGTCGGCCACGCAGTTGAGGCTGGTGAGCGCCAGCGACACGTGGTAGGCGGCGAACAGGCTCTCCTCCGCCCCGCAGTCGCACGGCGCGTTGAGGAAGAGCGCGCTGCGCCACAGCAGCAGCACGTGGTACGGGCCGAAGCACAGCAGCACGATGAGGATGAGGCTGAGCGCCAGCCGCTGGATCTTGGCCTTCTCCTGCTGCTCGGTGGCGGCGTTGCAGCGCACGGCGGCCAGGATGCCGCGGTACGCCACCAGCATGGCCGTCCACGGCGCCAGGAAGCCGAAGAAGGTGCGGTAGAGGTTCATGCCGGCCACCCACTCCTGCATGGGGTACTTCTCGAAGCAGAAGGTGTGGTTGAAGCGGTCCTGGAAGAGCTCGTTGTGGAAGAGCGGCGCCGAGTTGGCGAAGATCTCGATGATCCACACCATGGCGCTCACCATGACGGCTGAGAGGAGGAGGAAGAGGAGAGGAGGAGGAGATCTGGGTTAGAATGCATGAAGTTTTGATGTAGAGCAGGGGTTGTCAACCTTTTTCAATACCAGGGACCACTTTTTATTCAGCATTTGAGCTACGGACCACAAATTGAGGATATTTTTAGACCCACAGACCCCAAAACTATTATCGTTAACATACAGTATATCGTTTTGCAAAAATGTTGAGCTGTCACTTTAACATAAAAGATGCCGTGTCATTATCCAGTCAGTCACCTCACAGAGGCACATTCCTCGCTTTCGTGTCAAATTTACAAACACTCTCGCATGCCTTCATTTTATCTCATCTCATCTCATCTCATCTGGTCATATCTCTTTGTGTACTAGGGATGTAGTTCTCGAGACATCTCGAGACATCTCGTCTCGAGTCCAGTCTCAAGACAATTTTTTGTTGTCTCGGTCTTGTCTTGGCCTCACCCTCAATTTGCCCATACCATTTTCGATTACAGGACTTTTATTAGTCAAGTAAAGCATCAATAATAACATCGGTTGTTGTTAAAGTTGCAACAGACACGCAGCATGCATAAAGCTAAAGGTCTGACTCAGAGAGTTTTCTGTTTTCCCGCAGCTTCAGGCCTGGAGGCGCCACCGTCGGTGGATGTGGACTACGACGCTACATAGACGGCGTACCTGTCTTGACTCTGCGGACCTTGGCGAAGCGCATCGGGTGCGCCACGGCCAGGTAGCGGTCCAGCGAGATGCAGCAGAGGAAGGCGATGCTGACGTAGATGTTGGTGTAGAAGATGAAGCCGAACAGCTTGCAGCTCTCCTGGCCGTGGCTCCAGTCGTCGTGCCGCATGAAGTAGTCGATCCACAGCGGCAGCGTGGTGATGTACAGCAGGTCGGCCACCGACAGGTTCATCAGGTAGATGCCCAGCTCGTTGTGCTGCCGCACCTGGGGGGAGGGAAGGGGAGGGAAGAGGAGGGGATGAACCAGGGGCGAATCTAGGCATGGGTATGGGGAGGGGGACAATCGGAGGCGGATTGGCCATCTGGAGTACAGGGAGTTTTCCCGGTGGCCTGCGCCACCTAGTGGCCTGGACAGGGTTTTTTTTTTCTTTTTCTTTTTTTTCAGGGCAGGCAAACTAGTGTTTCTCATACAGAGCAACATACAGATCAAAATGACCATTAATCTTCTACATTCTCTAGTTGTGTAGACTAAGTTGCCCCCCCCAGGGTGGCCTGGCAAAGACAAAATTGTCCCGGAGGGAATATATGTGCCAATCCGCCCCTGGGGGCAATGCCCCCCCCCTAAATGCCCAGTCTGCCCCAGCTCTGGTCCAGAGCTCCCCTGCTTCTGAGTCTGACTAGCATTGGAGCTCTGCTCGTCTCCGTTCAATCGGCCATTACTCCACCCGAGCAGCCTCTCTTCTCTAGTGGATATATAAAGAACGTTTTACCTACTCACCAAAATAAACACGTATTGTGTCATTACAAAGCCTACTTACCTTAGTGGAAACACTCTGAGCCCCCACCACACGGATAAAATGGACTTTTTGGACAGAACGCGATCGTTTTTCACCGGAAAAACAACCAGGATTTGTGCCCTCTACCGATATTGCCAATAGAAAACCTCCATAGGAAATATTTTTCCTTCAATGAAAAACGATCGCGTTCTGGCCAAAAAGTCCATTTTATCTGTGTGGTGGGGGGCTCAGAGTGTTTCCACTAAGGTAAGTAGGCTTTCTAATGACACAAGACGTGTTTATTTTGGTGAGTAGGTAAAACGTTCTTTATATATCCACTAGAGAAGAGAGGCTGGTCGGGTGGAGTAATGGCCGAATGCACGGAGAAGAGAAGAGCTCCAATGCTAGTCAGACTCAGAAGCAGTGGAGCTCTGGACCAGAGCTAAGTCCGCTCCACCAAATATGGTGGCCTGCAAAACAACCCAAGATATTTCAAATTAAAGTGCGTATATTTAAAATGATTAGAAACACTACAACTGCTACTAACTAACTACAGTTGTGGCACCACTAAACCAACAGCATTTCATCATTGACTTTTGCCCCACAAATATGTTAGATGTGAGAAGTGGGGGGACGCTGTCCCCACGCATCCCCCCTCCACTAACTAGGGTGACCAGATGTCCCTCTTTGCGTGGGACAGTCCCTAATTTCCAAGACTTTTCAAGCGCCCCACCAATTGAGACATCTGTCCCACATTGTGACTGACATCAGGCATCAGTGTTCAAAATGCACGAATAATAATTTGTAGTGACCTAACTAATAGTTGGATTTCTGTTGTACCATTTCATATTATGTTTTTGAAATAATCCCCCTCATGGTACCACTATATTTCCACACTCACTCTTAGAGAGGCCACATCGCATACTGTCGTATCAAAAATAGCTGATCTACAATCTCAAAACGCGTCGCACTGCGATTGTAGATCAGCTATTTTTGATTTCTGATCAGTTGTTTTTTGCTATATGTGAAATGGAATCCTGAAATGTTTTTGGAATATTGACATCAAGTGGTTAATAATTTGCTAACTACATTTTTTCCTGTTTCCCCTACACTCCACTTGTCCCACACATGGCAACACTTCTGTCCCTCAAATGAACAGTTTGGATCCGGTCACCCTACCACTAACCCGTGGTCATCGCGTCAGGAGTCCTTACCTGCATGTACGCAGCCCACAGGGCCATGCAGTTGGTGGGCAGGCCCAGGGCGATCACGATGATGTACAGGGTAGGCTGGAAGTACTGGTCCACTTTGCTGTCCACATTACAGAACGAGATGTTACACATTGTCTCGGAAAAAAAAATGAGGATCCGTGATTGCGCGCGCGGCTCTCTCGCTCGCTTGCGCACACGTCGTAGCTTTTACGTCTAAGCTACTCTTCGCTCTGCCCCCTCTCCTTCACCGCATTCCAAATCTTAGCCAGTCCTCTGTCACATGACAATCCGACACGGATTCCGCCGCGGAAGTGGAACGACAACGACGACAGTGACGATGATGGCGGCGGCAGCAGCGGGAAAAAACGGCAGTGGCATTTCCTGGATTGACGACGGTGATGATGATGATAATGATGATTGGCAGGGAGTGGGCGGGGCCATTCAAGGGTCCTTCCGCATCGTTTCCCCGCCCCCCAGCCTGGCCCGGCCCCTCCCCCAAACTTCACCTGGCCAGTTCCATGTGTCGCGCCGTTCCGTACGCGGCGTCTCACGGCATGGTTTCAAAGTAAAAGAAAAAGAAAAAACAGGCAGGGGGAAAAGCGAAAGGAAAACAGAAGCCGGCTGCCGCGCTAGCTGCGCATACGTGTTTCTTAACTGAAAGAGTGCCTTTGCTGTATAGATCTACGTCTCTCTTACCATTATCAAATAATAGTTATGACCGGCGCTGTTGAAGTTGATCTACGTCACTCTACGTCGTTCTACGTTGCTCGTTTGATACGATCCCGATGCTAGCGGCAGCAAGCAGCGATCGCCTCCTGCTAGCAGAAGGACCCAAATAAGAGACGGACCGGAACTAACCGGAACTGTGTGCGCCAACTAACTTGTCCCGACGGGAAACATGGACCGAAATATGAAACATGACTTTGACGTGAAAATCGCTGGCACTAGCTACCTAAAAAAATATGAAAAAGTGCTGGCATTTTAAGTGTTAAGAAAATAATACGAGGAAGAGAGGAGGAGGAGGAGTAGTAGTGGGAGGAGCAGACAGAGAGGGGATAAAAGGTCGTGAAATGAAAGCCGCCTTATCGACCGCGGGCCAGGCCTTGTAGCCCTGGACAGGACCTCATTAATCTTTTAGAGGATAGTGCTTCGACTGCCCAGGTCTGTCGCTGTCTGTCTGTCTCTGTGTGTGGCCTGTGTGAGAGACAGATCTAGGCTCCGCAGTGTCTTGATGCCAAGCACTGCAGCTCCTTGGAGAGGGTCTGCAACGGCTGCTGCTGCTGCACCGCTGCTGCAGCCTCACAGCTCAACGCTGGCGCTGCTGCTGCTGCTGCTGCCTCCGGGATGTCCCTTAACTCTGTGCTCATACACATCTGGAGGAGAGAAAAAAGGGGGGGGGGGTGACACAGGAAGAGTTAGTGTTATAGATTGGTGGTTTATAACCTTTATTTATTCAGCATTTGAGCCACGACCCGCCATTTGAAGACATTTTAGACCCCTCACAAACCCCAAAATTGATCATGCAAGATTGATCAGGCTTTTGTCCACAATACCAGAATGGATTTGGGAAACAAAGCAGTCAAACATACCAACCCAGTCTCATGAGGTTTAGGTGAATATGCACGGAGATGCCATTCCGTCCATACTCGCCTAGAATACGCAAAAATCTGTGCATATTGGCTTACAATAAATCTTTGCATATTTGGCTACAATAAATCTGTGCATATTATACTAGCATATACTCCACTGAAAATGACAGAGCAGCGCCGTCTCTGCCGACCATGAGCATTATGAAGCGCCACTGAGCGAGGCGCTAGCCGAGCGAATTGCTGCGCTGAGCATTGTGATGCCGACTACGAGTTGCGATGTGTTAGGGACAGAATAGTAAATATTATAAAACCCAAACTGACCACCCCCAACCAGCCACTTCCGTGTTTGTGAAAACCACGCCCAAGTACATATTCACAGATTTTTGCTTTAACTATTAGTGTATGCATGCAATTCGTAGGTGGCCCGTGCATAGTGTGCTGCCATCTGTGAGATCGGGCTGAACATACAGATGACGATTAATAACCATTAATCTTCTATTGGGCTAATTCAGATGTTGAACATCCTAAATCCTGAGTGTTTTAGGTGAAAAAGCATTTTGACTTAAGACTCAAGACCTGATACTTAAAACAATGAAAATAGGGCCCAGTATTTGTTAATATTACAGCAATCAAAATGAACTCCATATTTTCGATTTTACGTCCCTGTTTCCAAGTTGCTCCCCTGTCGAGTTGCCGCGTACGATTAAGTCACCTCCTGTAGCTAACACGTGTGTTTTCGCACACATTACTCGTGTTATTGTACTCCTCACTTTTTCCAGCCTCCTCTTCGACGGTGTTTATCACGTACGGCATCTCTCCTTCTAATAACTGTTTCTCCAAATCGCTTCTCCGCTTGTTTTTCTTGCCGTCCCTAAGGGACTATTATTCTTTCACGGATCAGCGGAGCTTTAAGATAGCGATAGCGTCGAGTCTTTTCCGACGGTTACTTACTGTACTTGACCCAACCCACAACGGCACACACCACAACAGATTCATTACAGGGTTCTGCTGTGCCTACACTATAGGACAGCAGGGGCGGATCTAGGCATGGGCATGGGGGGGGGGGGCAATGCCCCACTAAATGCCCAGTCTGCCCCACCAAACACGATGGCATGCAAAACAACCCAAGATATTTCAAATTAAAGTGCTTATATTTAAAATGATTTGAAACACGACTGCTGCTACTAACCACAATTTTGGCACCACTAACCCAACAGCATTTCATCATTGAAAACTCTCTGAGTCAGACCTTTAGCTTTATGCATGCTGCGTGTCTGTTGCAACTTCAACAACAACTGATGTTATTATTGATGCTTTACTTGACTAATAAAAGGCCTGTAACTGAAAATGGTATGGGGGCGGCTTCGCTTTGCGCCACGGGCGATGAAGCCGCCCCCATACCATTTTCTCTTGCCCCTCCAACATGTTCTCTTACCCACCCAAATGGGACATGTTACATCCGCCCCTGACTGACTTATGACACACACACACACACACACACACACACACACACACACACACACACACACACACACACACACACACACACACACACACACACACACACACACACACTGTATATAGCCTGTGATAGCAGCCTATACGGTAATGCAAATACAGAGGAGTGGGGCTATAGGTTCATTCATTTCTCTGAATTCCTTTGTGAAACAACACCTTGACGGTGTCAGCAACATGTTGATCATAACTGAGGAACAACAGACCCCCTATAGAGAACAAAGGACCTGTCAGCGGCTCAGCATTGCTATGACAGAGAGCTCTATAGTACCCAATGAAGTCATTGCAATTCTTCTTCTTTTTCTTCTTCTTTTTACACACAATTAACCTACAGAATCGGAGCAAAGAAAAAAGCAAAAACGAAAAAAGGGAAGGACTACTTAACGTTGTTAAGTTTGTGACCAAAACCCAAACGAATACCCCTGATACCTCATTGAATCGGAATGTAGAAAAAGGGAATCCCCAACGCTGACATCACTCCCAAATTCCCAAATCCCCACCCACTGTGAGCTCCCACCCACCCAGCCAGGCTACGGCAGTATAGGTGCGAACCTGAACTTGCTTGTTAAAGGTAGGGGAAGTGATTTCACTTTTGTCAGATATCACCCAAAAAAATATTTTCTTGTGTTAAAATGCTCTATTATAAGGTGTGCAGACCATATATGGAGTTTCCCCCTCCCCCATGTTAGCAGAGGAGCTAATGAAGGTTCCCCAGGTGGAGGGTGAATTATCCTCCAATCAGGATGGAGCAGCAGGTTCACATAGTGTAGCTACTCCTGGGCGCCCCTAGTGCACCAGGCTGGTACTACACCATGAATTTATAATCACTTCCCCTACCTTTAAATGTTAACCACAACAAACTGCCACTGTCAGGCTTTGTGGCTCATCAAAACTTTAGATTATCAAGCTTGAGATAAGCCCCCATTTGTTACGACCACCTAGCAGTGGGAACCAGTCCGGTTCCAATGATTTCTCATTGGTTATCACTCTCACCTGTTTTGAAACTGCATATTATATGAGGTTAGTAGTATGAGGACAGTGCTCTGCTGAAAGAGAGCACTGAACCCTGTAGCTCCACAATTGTCACCCAAGAGACGCCGAGCAGCAATGTTAACAACAATGTCAAAAACAATGTCAACAACAATGCTGAGAATGTGGTTAGAGCTGCTTATCGTAAATGTTTAGCATGCAATGGTAGCGTTGTTGGTGTTCGGTTGGTGTTTTGTGTGTGTGTGTGTGTGTGTGTCAGGGTTATTAGTAACCCTGACACAGTAACTAAAACTAACTAAAAACTAGAAAACGAGAACTAGAATGGGAAAAAAAGAAAACATTTGAGTTATCTGAAACTAATAAAAAAAAATGAAAACATGATAACTAAACTGAGTTCACAAAACAAACTAAAACTAACTGAAACTAACTGAAAAATAGTTTTAGTTTTTAGCAACAATCATAGAAACTAACCTAACTAGAAACTAAACTAACCAACTAAAACTAACTAAACTAAAACTAAAAATAAAACACTGTGTGTGTGTGTGTGTGTGTGTGTGTGTGTGTGTGTGTGTGTGTGTGTGTGTGTGTGTGTGTGTGTGTGTGTGTGTGTGTGTGTGTGTGTGTGTGTACACACGCACGCACGCACGCACGCACGCACACACACACACACACACACAGCGATATAGAAAGACAAGAAACAAGGCACAAGCACATACAGGTCTATTTTCATTACACACAACAGCACATGGCAACAGGCCACCCTCCGTAACAGGCCTGTCTGTCACGGTGAGCGCCTCCACGCTTTTGTGTCGTGAAAATAGCAATCGCAATTGTCCGTGCAGCGCAGAAAAACATCTGCGTTATGCCATGCAGTCATGCACACTGACAGGAAGCTAAACAAGTCGGCTTTACCTCATCTGTTAGCTGTCAACGACCGGCCTTTACAGTTCATGTTTATCAGATTTACACTAAAGCTTGGCACAGGGGGCTCTTTATCATAACAAACATTGCGTACTATCTGGCACGCAGCCTACGCATTTTTACACAAACACGCGCACGGACGACGCGCACGCACGCAATCCTCACCAAGCAAGCACTGCTTTCACAGCGAAATGATACAGTAAATCGATCGAATTGAGGGCTTGACACTAACACTTGCCCACTTGCCCGGGGCAAGTAAAAAAAATGGTGGGGCAAATTAAAACTGCTACCTGGTTGCCCGATCGGGCAAGTGTGCAACTTAGTGCGCAATAACACAACACAAGATAAATTTGTCTTGAAGGCAGTCATTGTGACCTGGGCTAATTAAGATGATGAATTTTAACTCTTGAGAGTGTAAAAATGAAACCATTTGGTTTCATTTTTACACTCTCAAGAGTTACATCTGGTTAACCAACTTAGCTGGGGACCACCTGGAACCCTCTCAAGGACCACGTGTTGAAAACCCCTGGTTTAAAGCACCCAAGTAGGAAGTAAACTTAAATGCAAAATTTACAATATATTTTCGGGGGGCAAGTGACCATGACCTGAGGGCAAGTAGAACCTGACTTGCACTTGCCCGATGGGCAAGTGCCTTGGAGACCTTAGTGTCAACCCCTAAATTGAGAACATGAAACATAGTTTCATTTGTGTGTTATTGTGGTGTATGCAATATACCAGAGGGACAATTAAAGGGGCATTTCACTTTCGAAAAAACCTTTAGTCATTTTATCATCTACTGAGTCTCATGTGAACACCCAGACCCCCTGCCCTGCCCCCTGTCCGTCCCCAGAACTATTCATTCATTTTAAAAAATATTGCTTTATTCATTTGGCCACAACCAGCAGGCCACAGGAGGTTCTCCATTTTCCAAAACCATATTTTAAAAATGAATGTAAAATCAGTTAAAGTTAAATTCCATCGCCCTCTCACGTATTAGGAAGATGAGTTACCAGTTAAAAGATGATGGAGATGAGTTACCTTCTAGGTGTTTTTGATTCATCTGTTATGGTTAAAATGGAGTTTTAACCATTTATCAGCCCCTGCTGATGAATCATAAACTGTCTGGGGTGATCACATGAGACTGAGTAGACGATAAAATGACCAAAAGTCATTCAGGGTCCCGATTTGGCCCCCGGGCCTTGAGTTTGACTAAATACTACATTCCTATTCATTCACACCTCTTACTTACTTGAGCCCCCCCCTCCCCTCCCCATGCTCCCAGACACAGAGTAATTACATCCCATAGAGGAGTCAAGTCTGGGCCAGGGGGGTTTTATTTTTGGTACAACCTTGTCCTCCAAACAGGGGTCGACTTAACCGCAGCCGGATCTTATTCTCAAGTACATTTTAAGAATGTAGCTTATTCTGACAAGGAATTCCAGCTCTTTTTTATTTTCATCGTTCTTTCATTGGTTCAACAACTTTTAAAACACTGTAGAGCAGGGGTCCGGGGACCACCTGTGGTCCAGGTGGTCCCCAGCTAAGCTGGTTAACCAGATGTAACTCTTGAGAATGTAAAAATGAAACCAAATGGACCCTTGCGGGTCCATTTGGTTTCATTTTCACACTCTCAACAGTTAAAATATTCATCATCTGAATTAGCCATTTTGGAATGTATGTTTTGCTTGTTTTGTTTCCAGCCTGGAATTGTGGACAAAAGCAAAATAAATCTTTAGATTTGGGGTCTGTGGGGCTAAAATATCCTCAAATGGTGTTCCGTGGCTCAAATCCTGAATAAATGGTGGTCCCTGAGATGAAAAAGGTTGAAAACTCCTGCTGTAGAGTTAAGCACTATGATTATGAGTTGCGAAATCATTCAAGAGCGGTAGGTATACCTTGTAGATCTGTTGTTATTTTTTTTTTATCATTTCTGTCATGGAATCAAATACAAATACCAGAATCTAGCAGGACAACTACATGTTTCATTTCTCAGTGTTGCTCAGCGTTCCGGCTATATAGTAGAAAACCTGCTTTCTTTTAAAAAAAAATATTTTTTATCCCACGATTTTTTCACCCAGTGCCAATTCCTAATGTGATCCTGGCTCTACACACCCTCCGCCAACCTGGGGAGGATTCCTAATGTGATCCTGGGCTCTACACACCCTCCACCAACCTGGGGAGAGCAGCGGACTGGCCTCATGCTTCCTTCAATGCATGAGGAGTCCAAGCTGCCTTCTTTTCACCTGACAGGGGGGAGTTTCCCTGGTTGGACGTAGCGTTGTGGAAGGAACACGTTATTCCAACCAGTTCCTGTCCCCTCCATCAGGCGCCCCGGCTGGCCAGGGGGAGGCAGTCTAGAGCCCAGGATTACTGCATGTTTTTGTGAGGGTATCTACCCTAGGGAACATAGAAGAACGTAGAAAACCTGTTTTTTTTTGTTTTTTGTTTTTTGCATGCCATCGTGTTCAGTGGGGTAGACTGGGCAAGTGGGCATTTAGGGGACCATTGCCCCCCCCCCCCCCCCCCCCCCCCATGCCCATGCCTAGATCCGCCCCTGAGACAGAGACAGACTGACATAAAACTGATGTGAAATCTCATGCTTTCTCACTTAACACTCAATGTTCAGATTATGTCATGTGGAGTTTGCCACCATTTGTTTTTCTTTTTTAATTGGCAGACACGCGTCAAAATGCCAGAGCGCTAAACGGGTCAAGAATCATTTACATTCAGGAATGGCAACAATGTGCAGCGCAGACTAATGTAGTTTCCCCTGTGTGGGTGTGTGTCCTGTGCACGATCATGGCTCAGTCCATTGTGTTTTGTGAGTGTTTAAATGGACTGTACAAGTAAGATTTATATACTGGTTAAAAATAGTATCATTGTAGAGACAAAACCGCCGGTCATTGATCAAAGCATTTCTGAGAAAAAAAAAAGGAAATGAGACTATACAAGTTGACAACTACTTCTGTTCCATAAGTTATATTAGGGCTCCTTTTGGAGACATTCCAGGAAGTTCATCCAGCAGGAAACATATTCAAGAGCCCCCCCCCCCCCCCCCCCCTCTCTCTCTCTCTCTCTTGACAAATCTTCCTTTTCTCCAGTCAAACACCAGCCATCTTGCCATTAAAGATGGAGTGGCATGAATTTTGTATTTTTTCCAATTTTGTACATGTTTAAGAGGTGACAGTATGTAAATAGACCCCTTTGTGTGTGTTTTTATGTGCAATGATGTCTTCCCTTTGTATTTAGGGATTCTTCCTGGGGGCTGAACCTTTCCAGTCAAACGTAGCAATGGAAAAAAAACTGTAATATAGTGACATCAAATCATCAGCCCCTCCCCTAACTCCTCCCCCTTTATCAGACAACTAAAGCTGTGGGCGTGGCTTCAGTTCATATATCTCCACCCGTCAGGCAAACCAGGCATACTCAATGAGCTGGTGAAGCTGCCCACATAAAAACGTTATTTTAACATATACTGTATGCTTTTTTGGGAAAAAAAAAAAAAAAAAACTTCTTCCTAATATTACAATAATGCCTGATGATCATGTTTTAGGGTGGAAAAAAATCCTGGCACTCTATCTTGGCCAATTGGTAACACGATTTGTCATTGACAGTCCATACTTCCATTCTTTGACGACAACATCAAAATAACTAACGTTGTAGCTGCAGAGCTTGGATTGTTAACAAAAAAGCTTGGATTATCCTCTTACTTTCTGCAGAGTCTGTGCATGCGTGCGTGTGTGTGCGCGCGCGTGTGTGTGCGCGCGCGTGCGCGTGCGTGTGCGTGTGCGTGTCATCTGTGTTTGCTCTATCTTTGTCCGTACGAAGATAATGATGAAAAATGAGAAAAGGGATCATAATCTGACGGCCCTCACTTTCCTTGGTGCTATTTTTGGGGTTGGTGCTTAGTCTGAGATTTGTGTGCGTGCGTGCGTGCGTGCGTGCGTGCGAGAGAGAGAGAGAGAGAGAGAGGGAGAGAGGGAGAGAGAGAGAGAGAGAGAGAGAGAGAGAGAGACAGACAGACAGAGAGAGAGAGAGAGACAGAAAGAGAGAGAGAGAGAGAGAGAGAGAGAGAGAGAGAGAGAGAGAGAGAATGTGACAATCGAGGTCTATATCAACCTGCCTCTGCCATCCGGTGTGACAATGTTGATCTCTTGCCAGGGTGATTCAAAGGTCGAGTTAGCTACGGCAACAACACAAATAATAATACTGACACAGGGCTTGACACTAACACTTGCCCGCTTGCCCGGGGCAAGTAAAAAAAATGGTGGGGCAAGTGAAGACTGCTACCTGGTTGCCCGATCGGGCAAGTGTGCAACTTAGTGCACTATAACACAACACAAGATACATTTGTCTTGAAGGCAGTCATTGCACTCTGCCTCTGTGTCTTTCCCTGCTTTCTAGCTATCCACAATTCCAGGCTGGATTTGGGAAACAAAACAGGCAAATTAACATACACATCAAAATGACCATTAATCTTCTACATTCTCTAGTTGTGTAGACCTGGGCTAATGAAGATGATGAATTTTAACTCTTGAGAGTGTAAAAATGAAACCAAATGGACCCGCAAGGGTCCATTTGGTTTCATTTTTACGTTCTCAAGAGTTACATCTGGTGAAACTTAAATGCAAAATTTACAATATATTTTTTGGGGGGCAAGTGACCATGACCTGAGGGCAAGTAGAACCTGACTTGCACTTGCCCGATGGGCAAGTGCCTCGGAGACCTTAGTGTCAACCCCTGGGACATGCACACAGGCATCACAGGCATACATTTGCACACACACAGAGACAGGCACTGCATACATGTCTACACAGAACATGGAAAGAAGCAATACAATCAGCACCCCCCCCCCCTCCCTCCATCCAGACACACACACACGTGTGTGCTACTACACTGTAAGACCCCCTCCTCCCTTACTTATAAATGTATACCTCAGATCTGTGCAATACAGTATACCGGTGGTCCTTGAGAGGGTTCCAGATGGTCCCCAGGCTAAATGATGGACAGTTGGTTAACCAGATGTAACTCCTTGAGAGTGTGAAAATGGAACCAAACGGCTTCCATTTTCCCTTATGGGTCCATTTGGTTTCATTTTACACTCTCAAGAGTTAAAATATCCATCTTGGGAATTCTACACAAGTAGAGAATGTAGAAGATTAATGGTCATTTTGATCTGTATGTTTGACTGTTTAGTTTCCCCAAATCCAGCCTGGAATTGTGGACAAAACCAAAAGAAATATTTGTGGTCTGTGTGGCTGAAATGTCCTCAAATGGTGGTCCTCCGTGGCTCAAATTCTGGATAAATAGTGGGCCCTGGGGTCAAAAAGGTTGAAAACCACTGCAGTATACGCCATAACCGATCGTTCACAAACCTTTTAGAAGTAGGTCAAAATCGGTCGGAGCAGGTGGAAAAAAACCTTGTGACCATTTTACAATCAGTCACAAGCGATTTCTTATACGATTTCTTATGTTATTTCTCATCGGGGGGTTCAGGATTATACTCGGCAGACAAAGCCACAATACAGTGGTTGACATCTTGAAACCTGTGGGGACCGCGCAGCCTGGGAGAAGTAGTGCAGCGGTTAAGCTCATGAAATGGAAGGTATTGTGCATTTTATGACTAAAGCATGAAACTTTCTACAGTGTTTCTATACACCATGAAGTTTACTTTCAGATGTGGAAGCACTTCTCAGTTGAAGTGCTTTCATATATTAGAGGCTGTACAAATGTAAGGTGGTCAAAAACATGGATTTTTCACTTTTTGCAGGCATAAAGACAGTATATCAATAAGAAGAGTCCTGGAACACACTAATCACCATAAAATTGCTTTAATGTGTTAAATCAGCAGTATAAGATGTGTCATTTGGGTTTCAGGGTCCATTACGTCACCAAACATCTCTCATAAAGAAAGACCAAAAAATCGGATTTTGCATAATTTGTGTTATGAGTGTTATGAGAGTGTCTACAATGCAATGACACTATTAGCGAGGACTAACAGTCTCCTGAGTAGGGATGACACGGTATGAGATTTTACAGCATTGTTATGCTATTGGAAACCTATACCTAGGTGTTTCATGGTATTTAAACTAAAATACTGTATTTGCTATACTTACAGCAGAAGTGAACAGTGCATGTTCAGATCTGCATCAGAGAACTGTCACCACTTTCAGACTGACCTCTGGTGACCTTGAGGAGTCATTGACCTCAGAATTGCATTTTGGCACGTGTTGTTCCTCTCTCTATTATAATAATATGTTTGTTAAGTGGAAGTTTTATTCTAATGATAACTTAAAAGTAAACAATAGACTACAGAAATGATGAGTTGTGTTTGATATACATTTTATGACATTGTGTATGACATTGATATGAAATTAAAAACATCTAGGAGGAGAGTGAGCATCAGCAATAAAATAAAGACAGAACATTCATTGTTTATGTAGTTCTTATGCAGCTCCAAACAGAACTGTATGAAGAGATATAAGTAATTGGTAGTGATGGTCAAAGCGGAGAAACTCGGCTTCACTATCGTGCCCAGAAGGTCTACAGGACACCCTGTGGAAACCCTCACAGACCTGAACTACACTGACATCTGCCTGCTGAGACTGAGGTTATGACCTATAACTTCCCCAAGGACATCTGCCCCTAATAACAATAGAGGCTGCAATTCTGGGTGAGATCAATGGCTAATGGTATGACCAGTGTGTGGAAATCCAACCTACCCCAGCACATCAACATCAGTTTCATCTTCTATGGCTGTAAATGCTGGACACTAACACAAGCCCTATAGAATTCCAAGGATGGGTGCTACGCCAGAATGCTGCGTGTGGTACTGAACATCGACCAGGATGAGCACATCACCAACCGGCATCTGTATCAACCAGCATCGGGGAATTACTGCATGTACCAAAGAAGATAGCAGTACAGAGTACAGATGAGTCTAGCTGGACACTGACACCGATACCAAGAACAACCAGCCAAAGAGTGTGTACTGGATGGAGAGAACGTCCCACACCTTTATCTCTTCATACAGTCCTCAGACGAGCCCTCCATCAGCGTCTCTAGTCATCTTGGTTTTCCATACATCTGTCCACATATACAGTATGTGGACGTACTAAAGGAAGATGAACCAACACACACAGGCAGTGATGGAGAGAACGTAGGTGTGGGACGTCCTCTCCATCCATGCCTGTGTGTTGATTCATCTTCCTTTAATACGTCCACATAGGTAGATGTGGGACGTCCTCTCCATCCATGCCTGTGTGTTGGTTCATCTTTCTTTAGTACGTCCACATAGGTAGATGTGGGACGTCCTCTCCATCCATGCCTGTGTGTTGGTTCATCTTTCTTTAGTACGTCCACATAGGTAGGTGTGGGACGTCCTCTCCATCCATGCCTGTGTGTTGATTCATCTTCCTTTAGTACTTCCACATACGTAGGTGTGGGACGTCCTCTCCATCCATGCCCGTATGTTGGTTCCCACAGTACCTTTGGTTGGTTGTTCTTGTTATCGGTGTCAGTGTCCAGCTAATCTCATCCTCTGTACTGCTATCTTCTTTGGTACGTGCAGTAATGCCCCAATGCTGGGTGATACGGGGTTCCTCAGGGTGTCTCGTAGACCTTCTGGTCGCGATAGTGAAGCCAAGCTTCTTGGCTTTGACCATCTCCACCAATTCCTTATCTTACCTCCTTACCTCTTCATACAGACTCTTTTGGAGCTGTATGAAGAGCACCTGTCAATTATGTTTTTTCGGTATTGTATTGCTGTTGTGATTCCTTGGAACAAAACCTCCATTTCATAATATATTATAATCAGGACTGCACAGAACTGGCGCGCATGCGCGTCCAATCAAGCACATGGCGCGGTCAATTACGGGCTGGGGAACGCTTTTGCGCACCACAGATGGGGCTCATAATAAAAATTAATATTGTTTATGGCCAGAAGCCTTAGTATACATATAAATTCGCCAACTCCGTTCACTTCATCGGGCCAGTCCAAATACAATGTATTTTCAACTCCAGTTGTCCCTATTCAGGCTGCATGAATAGCAGTTGGAGTGCTCAGTTTCTGACCCCTCACTGTCGCAACTAGATGGCTCTGCCCCCATTGGCCAATCACACCTTGTGGACACATGGGTGCACTGGCCAGTGTTGCCAACCTGACTCATTTGTCACTATATTTAGCTTTTTTCCAGACCCCAACCAGACCCCAACCAACCAGGCCCCAACCAAATGGACGCGTAAGGGTCCATTTGGTTTCATTGTAGTGCATTAATTTTATTCTAATGCATTCGAGTGCGTGTTTGAAGTGACACTAATGCATTTTGGATTTTGGCAGTTGGCGACACTGACACTGCCCAAACGCAGTGTGTCTTTACCATAGAGTTGGATAGAGACGTATTCTGATTTTCCCTTCCACCCACTTGCATTAACTTGCTCACCTAGCGCATGAAGCAAACTTCCGGGTTGGAGCAGCAGCGTTGATGCATTGCGGTGGGCCGCTAGAACGCGCAGCACATGAACGCGACCGTGCGTGTGGGCCATTGAGTTATGGGAAAGCTCCCTGGAGGGGCCCATAGTTTGCTCTAAACTGCATTCTCAACTTTGGCCACTATGTCTTTTTTGCTTCACTGTTTCCTCCAGATGTGGTCTCTGTATTTTATAACTCTATGGTCTTTACCTCCTTCCTCGATCGATCTATGCTACTGCTAGTAGCCCACACTGAGACATTATTCTGCTAACTTACAGCTAAACTCTCGTCAAATGTCCAAGAAGCAAGCGCCATTAAGGAATTATTTTGGTGTTCCATCACCGCAATCTCCAAAGAGACTGCACAGAAAAGACGTCTTTGCTGTAAAGTGGTTGATGCACAATGTTGCTTAGCCCTGTTGCCGTTGCGTTCGCCCCTCATCTTAAACGCAACGGGGCTGTGTGTGTGTGTGTGTGTGTGTGTGTGTGTGTGTGTGTGTGTGTGTGTGTGTGTGTGTGTGTGTGTGTGTGTGTGTGTGTGTGAGAGAGAGAGAGAGAACGCATTAAAGGGGAATTCCACCCATTTCCAAACATGTTATGTCATTAACATGCAGAGAGAACACATTAAAGGGGAATTCCACCAATTTCCAACATGTTATGTAATTAACATGCAGAGAGAACGCATTAAAGGGGAATTCCACCCATTTCCAAAGTTATGTCATTGACATGCACCTTAGAGATGTTGTGTTGTTCCCCCAATCTATTCCCTAAAAATGGAGGTCTGAAAATAGGGGTCGATATGAGTCGCCGATACGGGTCGATATGGGTCGCCGATACGGGTCGATATGGGTCGCCGCATTTTTGGAGCACCAGGTAACATCCCCTGGTGCTCCACTGAGTACCAGACCAAAATAGTTATGTGCAGCCCTGATTATAATGGAGACTGGAACATGTCAGAAAGCAATTCTGAAGTCAATGACTCTCGGTGACCCAAGGTCTCCAGATGTCAGTTTGACAGTGTTAACAGTTCCGGGCATGCCGTTCTGAACATGCACAGTGCAGTTCTGCTGTAGGTTATAGCACATACCTATGGTATTTAAAAATTGGTATTTAAAATTAATACATACATACTATGTCATAGTATTTATTTATCCATTTTTAAATAGCATGAAACACTGAGGTATAGGTTTCCAAAATCTCATACCGTGTCATCCCTACTCAGGAGACTGTTAGGCTTCACTAACAGTGTCATTGCATTGTAGACACTCTTTGTTGCAACTAGGAGACACTTTACTACAACTAGGAAATGTCTAGAAGAGATGTGAAATGCTCAATCCAATTTAACACAAATTGGTGAAAATCCGTTTTTTGTCTTTGGTCATGTGAGGTAAGTTTGTGTGACCTAATGGACCCTGAAACACAAATGACACATCTTATACTGGTGATATAACCCATTGAAGAAATTTGATGATAATTAGTGGGTTCCAGAACTCTTCTTGTTGATATATTATCAATGTGTCTGCAGAAAAGTGAAAAATACATGTTTTTGACAACCCGATATTTGTACAGCCTCTGGCATATAGAAACATTCATGCTCAGAAGTGCTTCCACATCTTAAAACAAACTTCATGGTGTGTAGAAACACTGTGGAAAGTTTCATGCTTTAGTCATAAAGTGCACAATTGGTTTGCTTAACCGCTGCACTAAAGCTGAAGATGTCAGCTGGAACATCCGCCAGCTGGTCTCAGGGTCGGATCTAGGCATGGGCATTGGGGGGGACAATGCCCCCTTCTAAATGCCCTGACTGCCCCACCAAACATGATGGCATGCAACCCAAGACAAGCCAAGATATTTCAGTGCTTATATTTAAAATCATTTGAAACACTACTACTATACTACTAACTAACTAACTACAATCGTCTCACCACTAAACCAACAACATTTCATCATTGAAAACAGAAAACTCTCTGAGTCAGACCTTTAGCTTTATGCATGCTGTGTGTCTGTTGCAACGTCAACAACAACTGATGTTATTATTGATGCTTTACTTGCCTAATAAAAGTCCTGTAACTGAAAATGGTATGGGTGCGGCTTCATCGCCCGTGCCCCCCAAAATGTGAAATGTTACATCCGCCCCTGGCTGGTCTGCACATGCATCGAGGACCCCCCCGGCGGTCGCTTTGCGGGGAGGCTGCAGCTTTGTGCAAACACAAACATTGTGATTAGCCGTGATAAGACACAACGTACAGTAACATACGATGATGATGCATGATGATCAGAGCGCCCTTATGACTTTCCTTAAAGAAGCTCCCCGTGGCCAGTAGTCGCACAATCATAAAGTTTAGTTTGCATGTGCAGCATGTGTACACTGTACTTTAAAATACTGCACTTTAAAATAACAGTTAGGATTCCACTGTGTACCCAAGGATGTACGCCAAACACGACCCCGCCATAAATCAGTGTGTGTGTGTGTGTGTGTGTGTGTGTGTGTGTGTGTGTGTGTGTGTGTGTACTGTAACACGGAACACTAGAAAGCCAAGACACACACACACACACACACACACACACACACACACACACACACACACACACACACACACACACACACACACACACACACACACACACACACACAAACACACACACACACACAATAGGGTCATCAGCACCACCACTAAGAGATGAATCTGTCTCACTGGATTAATAATAGTGCCGACTTGACATTTCCTCGCGAAGAGTTCTAATCTGTTCCTGTCAGCGGGTGTCTTAAGAGGGGCCTCTCACACCGCCAGTAAATCATGGCGGGGTTTTGGGAACCGCCTCTACTTCCTGTGTGTCTGCGCGGCGGGGTGGGGGGTTGTGACAGCGACAAATAAACTGGGTCACAGGGTCAAAATAAAAGGAAATCACACACACACAGTGGAACGCCGCTAAGCCCATAGGAGGTCTGTGATAACCCCTAGTGGTATTACTGTACCAGCCGGGGCTGGAGATGTTATTATAGTCTGCCGAGTGTCTAGAGCAGTGGTTTTCACCCTTTTTCATACCAGGGCACACTATTTATTCAGCATTTGAGCCACGGACAACCATTTGAAGACATTTTAGCCGGCCCCAAAACCAAAGGCCCCAAAACTAAAGATTTCTTTTGCTTTCCAGGCTGGGTTTCGGAGGAAAACAAAACATATAGATGACACAAAATGACCATTAATCTTCTACATTCTCTAGTTGTGTAGACTACGGGCTAATTCAGATGGTACATATTTTAACTGTTGAGAGTGTAAACATGAAAGCAAATGGACCCGCAAGGGGCCATTTGGTTTCACGTTTACACTCCCCCTAGAAAGTTTGAGCTTTGAAATAGTGGCGATGGTGTTACCTACTGTCATAGTGTTTAAGAATAATGCACTTATAAGGAAAAATAGAGGGGGAGAATTGGAAGGTTTTCTTGTATATGCTACTACTGACCTTTGAAAACAGTATTCGGGGTTTGAATTGACCTCTTGAGTTTAGTTTCTTGCACCCAAAGCTAATAACTTTCACGTTTTTGTCCACAATTGCAAAAGAACTGGCAAAATGTTGGTCAAAATAACAATTATTCTCCATTTTCTAATTGTGTGGACTCTTGAAAATTACGTAATTCCGATGTTTAAATATAATTTAACTCTTGAGAGTGTAAAATGAAACCAAATGGACCCGTAAGCGTACATCTAGCATTATCCTTCTAGCATTGTCTAGCACGACCCTGCTTCACCCAGGAGTCAGCCCAGCTCCTTATCCAGACCTATCAAAACCTGCCTATTGTAACTCACTCCTTACTGGACAACCGGCATGCACACTTAAGCCCCTCCAACTGATCCAAAATGGACCCTACTTTGTAGGGTCCATTTGTATTACATATGTATTACACATACATACATACAGTACATACGCACATTGCTACGTAATGGAGCAGTTCGGCACCGCTCAAAAATACACACTATTTTAAATGAAGTACAGTACTCAAACGTGTTGCTGACACACTGCTGCTACGGAAAGTGTGTCATGTGGTTCCAGGAGCATGTTGACCCGCAGGGCAGTGTAGCGTTAGCTAGCCTTCCTGTCGCCACTGTTTGACTGTCAACAGGACTGTTTGGCAAACAGCCACTCAGTGCACTTTTCTCTCCAAAACGTGTGTGTGTGTGTGTGTGTGTGTGTGTGTGTGTGTGTGTGTGTGTGTGTGTGTGTGTGTGTGTGTGTGTGTGTGTGTGTGTGTGTGTGTGTGTGTGTGTGGACACCACACACACATTTCACATCATGACCAGAAAGCTTCTATCTCCTTCTTTCAGCCACGGTTAAAAATGTCCGTAGGGGCTATAGTGATTCGATTCTCTATTACAGGGGTCCGGGGACCACCAGTGGTCCTTGGGAGGGTTCCAGGTGGTCCCCAGCTAAGTTGGTTAATCAGATGAAAAGTTGGTTAACCAGATGTAACTCTTTGAGAGCATAAACATGAAACCAAATGGACCCTAGCGGGTCCATTTGGTTTCATGTTTACGCTCTCAAGAGTTAAAATATTCTATATATCTGAATTGGCCCACTTAATTCAGAAGTCTACACAGCTAGAGAATGTAGTAGGATGGCCATTTCGATCTGTTTGTTTGCATGTTTTGTCCAGCCTGAAATTGTGGGGCTAAAATGTCATCAAATGGTGGTTCTCCGTGGCTCAAATGCTGAATAAATAGTGGGCCCTGGGATCAAAAAGGTTGAAAACCACTGCTCTAGTAGACTATTAAACTTAAATATTAATCTCATGTGAGGCAAAGATGACAATTTACATAACCATGAAATGAATGCAATGCTAATTCCTATGAATGTGGAGGAAATATCAGTGAAGACTGGTCTGTGAAACCAAATTCTGGACAGACCAGAGCTCCTGCTCTAAAAGGGGAATTCCACCCATTTTCAACATTTTTTTCTGAGACCGTACAAATGCAACCAAATGAACCCTAACGGGTTAATTTGGTTCCATTTGTACGCTCTCAGAAAAAAGAAGCACCTAAAGAAATCCATTAACATGGTGAAAATGCATCTTGATGATGTCATCAAGATGTTTCACCATGTTAGTGGTTTTCTTCAGACCTCCATTTCTAGGAAGGACAGAATGGGGGAAACGTTTTCATCATGTCCACCCAGCACCTCTAAGATAAAAGTGACAGCACCTGGTGCTTTGTGCCTCATGTAGGCCAGGATCAATTTTCTGTTTTTACAGATTATGAAAGTATACAATGTAAGCTTTCATATGATGCATCACTAAAGGAAATTGGAGCATTTTTGTAGGAGTTATGAGCATTTAAATCTGAGTGTCCCAAAATAGCAAAACTGAGAAAAAGCCATTTGAAGTTTCAGCACCAGGTCTGATCACATATTAATGACATGTTAGAATGTCGAAAATGGGTGGAATTCCCCTTTAAGAGAAGAGCTGGCTCTGTACATGTCCAGGACTTGAAAGTGGCTGCAAATAACTTGTGGCATCCCGCCAAGCCTGTGCAAAGTCAATCCCTCCCAAAAAGTAGTCCAGCCCTATGATGACATCTCAGATTACCTTTTCAACTTTAATTGCAAAAAAGTGACTGTAGATGACATCCCCCAGATTAGAGTCTCGGCTTTATTGGCTAAAAGAAAGGTTCAGTTTTTCACTGAACAGCCCCAAGGTCAAACATAGGACTTGGGAGATTGTATTAGGAAAGACGACTTCTAGATGGTGACATGTAGATTTTAACCACTACACCATCACTAGACACGCACGGCCACTGCAGGCACATGGAACTTTTAATTTAAAGCGCACATAACATACGTTCCAAAAAGGAGAATTCCTCACCATCTTTATTTTATTTTTTTTAGAAAAAAATGGTCCAGGTGTTATTTTGTGAAAACACTCCTTAATGGCTGTTTTCCCTAATAAGGCCAAGGGGTGTTGTTCAAGTTAACCTATAATACATTGCTCCAAAATGCAAGTTTTTGCATAGCTATATATTGTGTCTCCACCATGTCAGTAGAGGGTTCACACTCACACTTTCACTTCCACTTTCGTTTCAGCAGTGGTTCAGCCATAAACCATGTGCCACGCCCCCACCTTTTGAGACAGCTGAATCACTGCTGAACCAAAAGTGAAAGTGTGAGGGTTAACACACTTCTGACATGGTGGAGAGACAATATATATAGCCGAAAATTGCATTTTGAAGCGATGTACATATAGGTTAATGATTTTTGTTCAAGTTCACCTATATGTGAACTTGAACAACACCCCTTAGCCCCATTATAAGCCTATTTTGGGTATACGGGAAACAGCCATAAAGGAGTGTTTTCACAAAATAACACCTGGGCCACTTTAAAAAATAAAATAAAATAAATAAATAAATAAAAAGTTTGGTGTGGAATTCTCCTTTAATATATATGTGCCTCAAGCTTAACTTATTCAGCAGGCAACTAAGAAGAGATGAAAGAACATATTACCCCAGGTCTTATATGACTGTGTTGTGTTGCTACACATCCTCATGCCTAAAAGGCAAAACTTGCCTTTTATCCAGACCATGGATAAAAGGACCATGTCGCCTTCTGAGACCCTCGTAAAAGGACATATATGCCTTTTCTCTAAAAAGGCGTTCCGTGCCTTTTCCGGCAGAAGGCATAATGTGGTTAGTGATTAATCGGCTACACCTGGGGTATGAAGGAGCGCTTGTTTTATCTGCCGGCTACTACTAGTAGGGCGGGGCGAAGGAAGTTTTACTGAGGTTATGGTTAGGGTTAGGTTAGGTTTAGGCATAGGTTTACTGAGGTTAAGTTTAGGGTTAGGATTAGGTATAGGCATAGCTTAGGTTTACTGGGGTTATGTTTAGGGTTAGAGTTAGGTTAGGGTGAGAGTTAGACGGTGCTTTATGCGGTAACTAACCCTAAACATAACCTCAGTAAAACTATGCTTCGCCCCGCCCTACTAGTAGTAGCCGGCAGATAAAAACAAGCGCTCCTTCATACCCCAGGTGTAGCCAATAAATCACTAACCACATTATGCCTTCTGCCGAAAAAGGCACGGAACGCCTTTTTAGAGAAAAGGCATATATGTCCTTTTATGAGGGTCTCAGAAGGTGACATGGTCCTTTTATCCATGTCTGGATAAAAGGCAAGTTTTGCCTTTAGGCATGAGGATGTGTTGGACTGACCTATGTGACTGCCTATCTATACAGTATGGCCTGCTTGCTGTGCCCCCAAAATGGCAAGTAAAAGACACAGTGAACCAGGTGAAGCAGCCTTTAATTGCTTCTATGTATACACATGTTTAAAACACACACAGCCCAAGACCAATACTTACATGCCCTTGCTTTTAATTGATCTTTTCACTGTATTGCATGTTTAATGTTTTATGCCTTCTCTCTCTCTCTCTCTCTCCTCTCTCCTCTCTCTCTCTCTCCCCCCCCCCCCCCCCCCCCCCCCTCTCTCTCTCTCTCTCTCTCTCTCTCTCTCTCTCTCTCACACCCCCCCCCCCCCCCCCCCCCCCCCCCCCCCCCACACACACACACACACACCAAACTAACAGGTTTCTGGAATTCATGTACTGTATATAAATAGCTTTCATAGATGACTGACATGAAGCCAGACGTTCACATTGGAGCCACGGCGTTCCCACATGGGCCTGGAAATGAAGACTTTTTGCCTAGTCTATATGTCAGAGTCAGCTTTGTCGTTTTCAATTGCTTTTGGTGCCAAGCAGTGTTGTAGTGGGATATTTAGAAGTGGGGGGACGCCTCTTAAAGGGGAATTCCACACGTTTTCAGAAAAAGGAAACTCCTTAACATGGTGAAAAAACACATTTTGATGATGTCATCAATATATATTTCACCATGTTAATGAATTTTTTCAGACCTCCACACAGAATGGGGGGGGGGGGGGGGGGGGGGGTTACCATGTCCACACAACATCATTCTCCAAGGTATATTAATGACATAGTAAAATATTGAAAATGAGTGGAATTCCTCTTTAAGACACGTGCATGCACACCTGCATTTGCATGCGCATTTGCGTGCACCTACGCAACACACGCAGACACGTTATAAGTATAGCATATTGAGAACGATTGTTTACAATGCCTAATTGTATCCATAAAAGTAAATGACAAGACAAAAAAACATAGGCCTACTTTTGCCCCAAAAATATTTTAGATAGATAGATAGATTTTAGAAGTGGGGGGACGCCATTCCCCCGCGTCCCCGTCCCCCATACACTACACCAGGGGTTTTCAACAGGTGGTCCGGGGACCACCAGTGGTCCCTGAGAGGGTTCCAGGTGGTCCCCAGCTAAGTTGGTTAACCAGATGTAACTCTTGAAAACGTAAAAATGAAACCAAATGGACCCTTGCGGGTCCATTTGGTTTCATTTTTACACTCTCAAGAGTTAAAATAGTCATCATGTGAATTAGCCCAAGTCTACACAACTAGAAGATGGACAAAAGCAAAAATAAATCTTTAGTTTTGGGTCTGTGGGGCTAAAATGTCCTCAAGTGGTGGTCCGTGGCTCAAATTATGAATAAATAGTAGGCCCTGGCATCAAAAAGGTTGAAAAACCCTGCACTACAACCATGAATATAGGCAACCCTTTAGCCAAAAATCAAAATGTATGCAGAGCTTTTGTGTTGTCAACAAACCATGAAAACAAAACATCCGTCAGGCTCAGGACAAGGCGCTGCTAACAGGGGCGGATCTAGGCATGGGCATGGGGGGGCAATGCCCCCCTAAATATCCAGTCTGCCCCCCCAAACACGATGGCATGCAAAACAACCCAAGATATTTCAAATTAAAGTGCTTATATTTAAAATGATTTGAAACACTACTACTGCTACTAACTATAACTACAGCTGTGTCACCACTAAACCAACAGCATTTCATCATTGAAAACAGAAAACTCTCTGAGTCAGACCTTTAGCTTTATGCATGCTGCGTGTCTGTTGCAACTTCAACAACAACTGATGTTATTATTGATGCTTTACTTGACTAATAAAAGTCCTGTAACCGAAAATGAAGCCGCCCCCATACCATTTTCTCTTGCCCGCCTCCAACATGTTCTCTTGCCCCCCCAAATGGGACATTTTACATCCGCCCCTGGGTGCTAATGTGTGAGGGGGGGAGGTGTGTTTGTACACACTGAAGTTGATTACTGTGTTTATGAACAGACGTGTTTAAAAACAAAATCTAACTCCACCTTACCTCCACTCTATTGGCTCATGCTGACTGCTGTGCTCTTATTGGCTAAAATGCTGCCTCACCTCACACAACCCCCCCATACCCCTCTCACATTAGCAGCGCCTTTCCTGAGCCCCGACAGATGTTTTGTTTTCATGATTTGTTGACAACAACAACAACGTTCTGGACCGTCTGCAGGACGAAGCAAGTGTCTGTCTGCAGGGAAACAGCTGCAGCATCAAGGTAGAAGCAACGCAGAGGGGGAGAATATAGCTGTACAAAAATCAAAATGTATCTATTTTGAATTTTGGCTAAAAAGTTGCCTCTTCTACCTTTAAGAAAAAGCTAAAATTGTGCACAATTAATGATTTAAAATACCCTCTATCCAACAATCTTATTGAATCCATAATAATATTATAGTCTTCAACAAATGTGTATTATTATTATTATTATTATTATTATTATTATTATTATTATTGTGTTATGCGTGTAATGTTCCCACATTCACAAATGCACTTCAGTAGGTTTCGCACGTAATACACTGCATCTGTTACGAGACTTCCTCTGAGAATCGCAGCGCTCTGCCCTCTTGAACTTAATAGAGGTTGACTGAGGGATTTGCAGTTCATTTTGTCAGCTTTGTTTGCATTATTAAGTATAGGATAAAATTGTGTTGATTCGTGCCTTTTGGTCATTCAACCTATGACACACACTATGGGCTAGATTTACAGTACAAAGCTGTCCCCTTTACTCCAGCCTATACTTAGTCCTTTCCGTTCTGTACAAAACATGTTTGGTGTTCTACTTTAGCCATTGAAAAATGTCAGACCTACAAGCTCATAGCGCACTATGAGCTTGTAGGTCTGATAGATAGATATATATATTTTTTAAATCATGAAAATGTGGGGTTAAGGCTTCTGGGGGATCCTTAGAACATGTTTTCAGATGGGAGGGGGTCCGCAGCCAGATATAGATAATTCTGGTGGACCTTGGCATGAAATATGTTGATGATCACTGACACATAAACAGTGTTGGGCAGTAACTAATTTTAGATTACATATTACTGTAATATTATTACTTTTGCTCCAAAAAGTAAAGTAACGAGATTACTCTGCAAAAATGGGTAATAAGTAACGCATTACTTTGCAAGTAACGCCAAGTTACTTTTTTAAAAAATGAGCTTGTTGTTGCATGCAAAAATAGAACAGATGTACAAGCTATTGACAGGTACTGTAACAACAGAGATGTGCAGTAGATTGTAGATCCAGTCCACACGCTGCATCCTGCGCAGTAATGTACACTACAAATCGCTTGCTGCTTTATTTTGTAATAAATGGATTATGTTGTACTTCTCTATTTTTTCAAAAGCGGTGCTGAGAACTTGGGAAAGTAATAACGTAATATGTAATATATTACTCTTCAAATCCAGTAATAAGTAAAGTAATGATATTACTTTGTCTAAGGGGTAACGAGTAAAGTAAAGAAGTTACTTTCCTAAGTAATATAGACCAACACTGCACAGAAACATAGATTTTTCAGAGAAACTAGAATCTAGTGTCGGAATCCAGGGTCGGAAACTAGAATCTAGTGTCAATAACTAGAATCTAGTGTCAATAACTACAATTTACTGTTGGGAATTACAATCTACCAATCTAACAAGAAACTTCAATCTAGCATCATAAATTAAAATCTAGTATTGTAACTAGAGTCAAAAACTAGAATCTAGCGTTGGAACTAGAATCTGGCATCTAAAAACTAGAGATTTGCGTCAGAAACTGGAATGTAGAGTCAAAAACTAGAATCTAGCACCAGAAACAAGAATCTCATGTCAGAAACTAGAATGTAGTGTCAGGACAAAATTTGCTAATGCATACAAGTTTCAATTATTTGTCATTTTTCTATTGGATGAAGCCTGCACTGCATAGGTCTATACCAGGGGTCGGCAACCCAACATGTTGAAAGAGCCATTTTCGACCCAAAATTAAATTCAAAATCTGTCTGGAGCCGCATTTTATTATTTTTTTCCTGAGAGTGTGCAAATGTGAACCAAATGGACCCTGCCGGGTCCATTTGGTTCCATTTGCACACAAAAAAAAAATCATTAACATGGTGAAACACAACCTTTCTTCAGAAATGGAGTTTCTAAAGTTTTACAGAACTCCATTTCTAGTCCACACAACATCTCTAAGGTATATTAATGACATAGTAAACTGAGTAAACCGTTGAAAATGGGTGGTTCAGATTGAAAGCTCCACCTCTGATAACTGCTGGGCTTTTTTTTTGACATGGCCAAGTGCTACTTTAACTGGCAACTGTCAGACAGCGCAACGAGTTTTGGGTGATTATACTATTTTGGTGTGGATCACCCCAGTGTGTGTATGCAGGCCTATAGGCCTGTGTTCTAGAGCCCCAGTGTGTATGTAATAATGCTACAGGCACTGAGCCACTAGGGCTGTGTTCTAGAGCCCAGTGTGTATGTAATAATGTTACAGCCAGGGAGCCACTAGGGCTGTGTTCTAGAGCCCAGTGTGTATGTAATAATGCTACAGCCACTGAGCCACTAGGGCTGTGTTCTAGAGCCCAGTGTGTATGTAATAATGCTACAGCCACTGAGCCACTAGGGCTGTGTTCTAGAGCCCAGTGTGTATGTAATAATGCTACAGCCACTGAGCCACTAGGGCTGTGTTCTAGAGCCCAGTGTGTGTATGTAATAATGCTACAGCCACTGAGCCACTAGGGCTGTGTTCTAGAGCCCAGTGTGTGTATGTAATAATGCTACAGCCACTGAGCCACTAGGGCTGTGTTCTAGAGCCCAGTGTGTATGTAATAATGCTACAGCCATGGAGCCACTAGGGCTGTGTTCTAGAGCCCAGTGTGTATGTAATAATGCTACAGCCACTGAGCCACTAGGGCTGTGTTCTAGAGCCCAGTGTGTATGTAATAATGCTACAGCCACTGAGCCACTAGGGCTGTGTTCTAGAGCCCCAGTGTGTATGTAATAATGCTACAACCACTGAGCCACTAGGGCTGTGTTCTAGAGCCCCAGTGTGTATGTAATAATGCTACAGCCACTGAGCCACTAAGGCTGTGTTCTAGAGCCCAGTGTGTATGTAATAATGCTACAGCCACTGAGTCACTAAGGCTGTGTTCTAGAGCCCAGTGTGTATGTAATAATGCTACAGGGATCCACTAGGGCTATGTTCTAGAGCCCAGTGTGTATGTAATAATGCTACAGCCACTGAGCCACTAGGGCTGTGTTCTAGAGCCCAGTGTGTATGTAATAATGCTACAGGGAGCCACTAGGGCTGTGTTCTAGAGCCCAGTGTGTATGCAATAATGCTACAGCCAGGGAGCCACTAGGGCTGTGTTCTAGAGCCCAGTGTGTGTGTGTAATAATGCTACAGCCACTGAGCCACTAGGGCTGTGTTCTAGAGCCCAGTGTGTATGTAATAATGCTACAGCCATGGAGCCACTAGGGCTGTGTTCTAGAGCCCAGTGTGTATGTAATAATGCTACAGCCACTGAGCCACTAGGGCTGTGTTCTAGAGCCCAGTGTGTATGTAATAATGCTACAGCCACTGAGCCACTAGGGCTGTGTTCTAGAGCCCCAGTGTGTATGTAATAATGCTACAACCACTGAGCCACTAGGGCTGTGTTCTAGAGCCCCAGTGTGTATGTAATAATGCTACAGCCACTGAGCCACTAAGGCTGTGTTCTAGAGCCCAGTGTGTATGTAATAATGCTACAGCCACTGAGTCACTAAGGCTGTGTTCTAGAGCCCAGTGTGTATGTAATAATGCTACAGGGATCCACTAGGGCTATGTTCTAGAGCCCAGTGTGTATGTAATAATGCTACAGCCACTGAGCCACTAGGGCTGTGTTCTAGAGCCCAGTGTGTATGTAATAATGCTACAGGGAGCCACTAGGGCTGTGTTCTAGAGCCCAGTGTGTATGTAATAATGCTACAGCCATGGAGCCATTAGGGCTGTGTTCTAGAGCCAGTGTGTATGTAATAATGCTACAGCCATGGAGCAACAACAACAGCCTCACAGTCTTCCCACTGGTCTGGTGGGGCAGTAGGTTATGTACTTTGCTCAATGACCTCCCAAAATGACCATTGTTTAGGGAAGGAACATGTCCACTTTCCCCAGACACAGAGCTTTTTTTCCCAGCTGCTCTGGGGGCTTTGAACTGACAATCTTCCATGACTCCATAAAGACAGTTTCTCCTCTCTTTATACCAAAAATAAAATAAAACTAATAAATACTGTGTTTTCGTAAGCAAAATAGATGATGGATGCCAATATTAATCTAGTGGTGGTGCGCTCCCCGGGGCTGGGCACATTTGAAAATCTCAAAAGCACCCAAAAAAGGTTTGCTGTATTTAAACATCTGAAATACTTAAAGATGGAGTGCCATGATTTTTTTCTACCCTAAAACATGATCATCAGGTATTAATGTTAGATGAAAAGTAAGATTTTTTCCCCCAAAAAAGTGTACAGTGTTTGTTAAACTGTCATTTTTATGATTCCACCCAGCCAGTTCATTAAGTATGCCTGGTTTGCCTGGTGGGTGGTGATGGGTGGAGATCCACCTGAACTGAAGCCACGCCCACAGCTTTAGTTGTATGATAAAGGGGGAGGAGTTAGAGGAGGGGCTGAGCATGTGATGTCACTAGATTGAAGTTTTTTTCATTAGGGACAACGTGCTCCACAAACAGCTCTCAGGCGCTTAGTTTCTGACCCCTCAATGTCACAACTCTGATACCAGGTGGCTTTGTACGTCGGTCTGATCCTGTTCATCGAGCTTTTAGGTTAAAGTAAAGTAGACAAAAGTAACTAGTATAATATTAGTTGAAGTAACTGTAATATTATTACTGTTTTGTAGGGCATAATCTTGTTCTCTATCGTGTTCGAGACTGGCTCTCCACTACATATTATCTGATATGTATGGGGTACACTGCCCCGTATTGGATAATATGTAGTGGAGAGCCAGTCTTTCCACTCAAGAGAACCTGGGTTACCATGTAACCGTCCGTTACAGTATATTACTTTTACAGAGAAAGGTAATACCCTTACTATAATATTATTTGCTACACCCATCTCTGCTGAGGAGCCATATGAGTTGAGTTGTGTTTTTTTGTGAGGTATCAAGGATATATTTCAGATGCTGGGGACAGCTGGCCTCTAGAGCAGACACATTTAGTCGAGGAAAACTGCGACTGGTGACCCATTTATTCAGAGGTTTGTCTCAAAGTGCAAATAAACAAAGTCCACCCTCCCCAACCTCGCATCATTAACTCACTCCTTGTCATAATAAAAGAGGACACTTCAAAAAGGGAAAATGTTATCTTTCTATTTGTTTAGCTTTAAACAAGACGGCAACACCATGCGGTCACCAAACAAATACTGGGAAGTCAGACAGTGGACAGAAAGGCTCATGTCTATTTCATGGGTTCATTCGTGAGGAGCAGTGATTTGCTCGTACAGTGTAGGCCCAGAAAACTTGCTGCCGGTAAATGTTTTATTTCTGAGCGAAGAAACTCACGTTTAGCTACTGAATATTTTCTCATTTTACGCAGCAAAGATGGTAGACGACTTTCGCCCCAAAGGGAGGGTTAGTGTGAAGCACTTTTTTACGTTTTTGTTTTTAAAGCGCCTCATTCACCACTGATATAACCAGTCCTTGTCATTTCTTTATGGACAGTAGCACACTGTCCTGAGGTGGTGGGGGCGCTGATATGCAAGATATTTTATAGTAGAGTCTTTATAATACTGGTGCTAGATAAAACCAGGATTGTTTAAATTCCATGTCAACTTGGAAATCAACAATGGTGGACATTATAAACAAAGTGGAAATGCAAATTAAATGTGGAACTGAAAACATGAAGGAGAGGAGGAATTATAAAAAGCAGGATGCATTGATGACATCATTATGAGGCCAAAATCAAACAAGCTGTTCCTGAGAAGAATTTACATTAAAGCTCCTTTATGATATGAAAGACTGATTGTTCAAACTAGATACTTATAGAACAACAAAAATTAATGAATTTCATGTTATTCCCACACGGCCAGCAAATGCAGGAATGTTAAAATCAAATACATATGTTATATATATACTACATGTCGAAGTGTCCTTGGGCAAGACACTGAACCCCACCTTGCCTCCAGTGGTTACCACCACTGGTGTATGAATGTGGGGAGTGGGGACGCTGGCGTTGACTGTTCGCCGCTCTACTTCCCAATGTATGAATGAATGGACCATTGTAAGCGCTTTGAGTATCACGCTGTGCATAGAAAAGCGCTATAAAAATGCAATCCATTATTATATATATATATATATATATATATATATATATATATATATATATATATATATATATATATATATATAATATATATATACTCTTAGAATACTGTGTGCATCTCTGTTCGATGTGAACGCCTAATTATGGCGTACGTGTCGCCGCGACAGCATTTGCGTCTTGTCATCACAAACACAGACTTGAGGGAGGTGGTCCCCGAGGGGGACAAGCCTTTGAGGGGGGTCCCGGAATTAATAATGAGCCGTAAACAGTCCGAGAGAGAGACCGACCGACCCTTCAGTGTCAGCTCCCTCAAGCCCTGGTGGGAAATGACCCCCGGACCATTGTCCTACTGCTGGACCCCACCAGCATAATAAACACAGTGGGGCGGGGGACAGAGGAGAGAGGACGGGGACAGTGTTGCCAACTTGGCGGATTTGCCGTTATATTTTACTCTTTTCCAGACCCCCCGTATAGAGATGCGCAGTGACGTCACCGCCCCGGTTCCGGAAGTCTTTTCCCCATTCATTTTTCTCATAGACTTTTCGAAAATAATTTATATCAAGACGATTACGCCGCGGCCAAAGCCAACTCAGGTCGTGAGTCGTGACAAATCATGACAACAAACACAATATCGTCATATAATATATAATTAGGAAGAAGTAGAAAACGGCATGATACAAGACTTTTTGTTTCGTTTTTCATCTTAGAAATTATTTTATTGTCCCAAAAGTTTGTGTGTGTCATCATGATTCGTCACGACTCGAGTTGGCTTTGTCCGCGGCGTAATCGTCTTGATATAAATTATTTTCGAAAAGTCTATGAGAAAAATGAATTGGGAAAAGACTTCCGGAACAGGGGCGGTGACGTCACTGCGCATCTCTATAGTGCCAAAATTAGTGAAAAACTCCTGGCGGAACATCTAGTGCTTTTTTGCTGTATGGTGAGTTGGGTCGAAATTGGTTGACAGGTGCCAGAGATAAAACCCTTGTTTCTCACCATTGTTCCTCCTATGATAGAGTCCTCCTTCGTTATTTAACCATCTGAATTACCAAATTTTCAAGAATCTACACATAATAGAAAATGTAGAAGAATTGCTATTTTGACCAACATTTTGTCAGTTAGAATAAATAGTGGGCCCTGGTGTGAAAATGGTTGAAAACCCACTGCTCTCTAGCGCATTCTAGTGCATTTTGGAAGTGCCACTAGTGCATTTTGGATTTTGGCAGTTGGCAACACTG
This sequence comes from Benthosema pterotum, assembly GCA_039105355.1. Classification (NCBI taxonomy): domain Eukaryota; kingdom Metazoa; phylum Chordata; class Actinopteri; order Myctophiformes; family Myctophidae; genus Benthosema; species Benthosema pterotum. The sequence continues at coordinate 49,661,221 of CM076977.1, read as the reverse complement.
GACGGGGATTTGGTTTGAAACGAAGACACCACGTTGGCTTATCAAACTCTTGACCACATGACGGCATGCGCACAACCCAAATATCCAATATATTTCCAAATGAAAGTGCTTGTAATTAAAATGATATAAAACACTACTACTGCTACTAACTAACTACAGCTGTGTCACCACTAAACCAACAGCATTTCATCATTGAAAACAGAAAACTCTCTGAGTCAGACCTTTAGCTTTATGCATGCTGCGTGTCTGTTGCAACTTCAACAACAACAACTGATGTTATTATTGATGCTTTACGTGCGGCTTCGCCCGATGATAAGAAAACCCTAATTACGTCCCTGGCTGGGTTCCATCCTAGAAAACACCTGCTGTACCTGCTGAGCCACGGTTTCCCCCTATCTGCAGGGGCGGATTGGCCATCTGGAGTACAGGGAGTTTTCCCGGTGGCCTGCGCCACCTAGTGGCCTGGACAAATCCAAAATGCACTAGTGGCACTTCTAGAATGCGCTAGATGCTCGTCTGGAACATACAGATCAAAATGACCATTAATCTTCTACATTCTCTAGTTGTGTAGACTAAGTTGGGCTAATTCACATGATGAATATTTTAACTCTTGAGGGTGTAAAAATGAAACCAAATGGAAATTGGTTTCATTTTTACGCTCTCAAAGAGTTACATCTGATTAACCAGCTGCCCCCCCCCCCCCCCCCCCCCCCCCCCCCCCCCCCCCCCAGGGTGGCCTTGCAAAGGCAAAATTGTCCCGGTGGGAAAATATGTGCCAATCCGCCCCTGCCTATCTGTGTCACATGGATGCCTGCCAATGTATGCTATGTATTGTACGTATTGCATGTATGTATGTAGGCAAACATACATGTACAGTACATATAAGATAACTACATGTATGCATTAGATAAGAGAATCTGATCATCTTAAAATCGTGAACGTATTGTACATGTTGTGCACAGATGAGAAGTGTGACGTTATGGATGCTATCTATTGTATAGCTGAGAATTGAGGACATACTGTACTATGTATACCTCGCATACAACACGCTCAGCAGGTCCTTTTGGTGTGTGTGTGTGTGTGTGTGTGTGTGTGTGCGCGCACACGCTATACACGCTTGCAGTGTGTGACCATTAATATGTCATTATACGCCTTCGCGATCTGTTCAAATACATGAAGGTGCGGCCCAAATAATACCCAGAACAGCCTAGTTGTTGCGACATTGAGGGGTCAGAAATCTGAGCTCCCGGGAGGGCTGTTGCAGCCCGAAAGAGGGACAAAAGAGGGACATTTCTAAAATGTTCCTCTGTGTACTGAGTGTACAAATGTGAACCAAATGTACCCTAGTGGGGCCCTTTGGTACACTCTCAAAAAAGGTCCTAAAAGAAAAATCATTAACATGGTGAAACACATCTAGATTCCATGAAGTGAAGTTTGCAACAGCGTAAGTCTGTCTAAAGTCTGGGCCGAGTATTTCAGCCTTCTTGTTACGATCTATTCACCCCTTTCACTGTTTCTCTATTTCACGATTACAACGATTCTATTTCTCTAGGCATGCTGGGTTCCGTTTGCGATCAGTCCCTTCATCGGTTTCTGTTCCTGTGAGTTAAGTTAAATAGAATTAATGATTCATTCAAACGAATCATTCAAAATTATTCACACAGTAGGACAATGTACAACAAGTACAAACTTGTTCAATGGGCTATATTAGATCCCCACACAGCACAATAATGTCATGGAAAAAGGCGGTGTAATGGAAAAAGGTGGTGCCCTGGATATAGTTGTAAAGTTTATGATGATATGGTCCCTGGCCTTGTTTGGGAATGCTCTTCTATGGACATGGGCCTGGTGTGCTTCTGTTGGTGACTGGACAATGTTGCAATGCTCCAACAGGGGTGGATCTAGGCATGGGCATTGGGAGGGGGGGGGGGGGCATAAATTCCCAGACTGCCCCACCAAAGATTATGACATACAAAACAACCCAAGATATTTCTAATTAAAGTGCTTATATTTAAAATGATTTGACTACTACTGCTACTAACTAACTACAGCTGTGTCACCACTAAACCAACAGCATTTCATCATTGAAAACAGAAAACTCTCTGAGTCAGACCTTTAGCTTTATGCATGCTGCGTGTCTGTTGCAACTGCAACAACAACTGATGTTATTATTGATGCTTTACTTGACTAATAAAAGTCCTGTAATTGAAAATGGTACGGGTGCGACGTCAGCCCCATATCATTTTCGCCTGCCCCCCCAATTGGGAAAGGTTACATCTGCCCCTGCGCTCCAACATTGAGAGCATTCAGGAGATGTTTTTGAAACATTCTTTTCGGAGAGGGAGAAGAACGGTGAATCTTCCCGTTTGGTTGCTGTAAATCGCCCTGCTTACCGGTATCTTTTAATAAACACTTATTGAACCAGTGTCGCCATTATGTGGCTGTAATGTCTACGCGTGCGTGCCTTTGTGTGTGTGTGTGTGTGTGAGTGTGTGTGTGTGTGTGTGTGTGTGTGTGTGTGTGTGTGTGTGTGTGTGTGTGTGTGTGTGTGTGTGCGTGTGTGTGTTCCAACTGTGGTTGAGTCATTGGGGTAATTAGGTGTAATGTTAGAGTCCACAGAAGTAAACCTTTCCTGTTTTCCTCACTCGCTGTTCTCGGCAAGACATTACTCTATAAGCCAGTGGTTTTCAACCGTTTTGATACAAGGGAGCACGATTTATTCAGCATTTGAGCCACAGAGGACCACCGTTTGATCACATTTTAGCCCCCCAAAACTAAAGATTTCTTTTGTTTTTTATCCACAATTCCAGGTTGAATTTGGGAAACAAAACAGTCAAAAATACATATCAGAATTACCATTAATCTTCTACGCTTTCTAGATGTGTAGACTTGGTCCAGGTGCTTAACTCTTGACAGCGTGAACATGAAACCAAATGGACCCGCAAGGGTCCATTTGGTTTCATGTTTACGCTCTCAAAGAGTTACATCTGGTTAACCAACTTTCCATCATTTAGCCTGGGGACCACATGGAATCCTCTCAGGGACAACTGGTGGTCCCCAGACCACCTGTTGAAAACCATTGCTATAAGCCATATCTCATAGACTACCAACCATGAACACGACTGCTGAAAACACTGCCACTGCAGGCTGCCACCACTCTGCCAGCCCCGGTGGAAAGACGATAAAATGGCAAAAACAGACACATTCCAGACTTCCCAGACCAAATCGCTAACGAGAGGAACAAAGTGGAAATAAACATGGCCTCACATACACCTCCACAACAATTCTATGCCAATAGAAAAGTACAGTGGAGAGCACTTGAGATTGTCACTGGTGGTACCACTGTGGTAGGTATCTGGTAGCACCAGAAAAAGTGGTACCGCAAAGTTGACGGCACCTTTTAAATGAAGTCTGAAAACTGTTACCACAGCAGGGAAGTGGTACCACCCTGGTGCCTCAGGAGCAGTCAGATTGGTAACAGTCAGATGGTAACAGTGACAATCTCAAGTGCTCACCACCGTCTGCACATCACAGGAATAAACATAGAAATGGTGTGTGGGGGCGACACCACGATGCCAAATGTCTATTTGACTTCAAATTCGGGAGCGGTTTCGGATGGAGCGATCACACGGACCCACTGACTGATTTCCGACAGATAAACAGACAGATTATCCAAGAGCTGTGTTGTTAAGAGTTAAAGCAAAAAAAACATGAATCCTCCCCAAGTTCTTCTTGTCCTGACCCACTAAAAGCAAATATCAATCATCCTACTGTCCAAAAAACTCGACAAACAACCCCTGCAACTACAGTACCTCACAGGTTGTTGCTCTGAGACCCGTGTCTGTGTCAACAGATTGGCACTTTGAACTAATCCAAAGGGGTCTTCAAAATAGTAAAAAAAAATGATAAGGGGTTTAGATGGTAACGAAAATGGAGCCCTTTGTTTCCTGAATGTACAGTATGTTAGTGTCGAGAGTCTTGCCTGGGGACTCCCGGGAATTCTTTGGTCATGTCTCTGGACCACAGTGCAATAAGCTAAATTATAGAGAAAATGAATAATCATTAGGGAAATGTTTGTCCATTATTATTATGTGCACGTGCCGCATGCATGCAACCTCATGGGGCTTGATGAGTCTGATAGACGCACACTCTCGCTGCTATGACTATTACTACTATGTCCAGCGTGTACATCACATTTAATTGGAGAGAAATCCTCACCACATCATCACAATTCCTGGAATGCAGCCAATTACTGTTGGCCACATGATTTGTCTGCGTTGGACACAAACACAGATCTCACACCCTTGCATGTTGCCCATGCAGGGGTGTGGTGGAGGGGGGACGCAGGGACGCGGCGTCCCCCCACTTCTCACATCTAAAATATTTTTGGGGCAAAAGTAGGCCTATGTTTTTTTGTCTTGTCATTTACTTTTATGGATACAATTAGGCATTGTAAACAAATCTTTCTCAATATGCTATACTTGTTTTAACAGCGTGTCTGTGTGTGTTGCGCAGGTGCACGCAGATGCAAGTGTGCATGCACGTGTCTTAAAGGGGAATTCCACTCATTTTCAATATTTTACTGTCATTAATATGCCTTAGAGATGTTGTGTGGACATGGTAAAAAAAAGTTCCCCCATTCTGTGTTTCCTAGAAATGGAGGTCTGAAAAAAATCATTAGCATGGTGAAATAGATCTTGATGACATCATTAAGATGTGTTCCACCATGTTAATGCTCAGAAAAAAAAGAAAATGGGTGGAATTCCCCTTTAAGAGGCGTCCCGCCACTTCTAAAAGTCCCAATAACACTGTGCCCATTCGCTGCGATGAGTTGCACCACTGCACTGCGACAGCCACCATCTCTGGTTTACAACGTATTTATGTTACAACTTGGCTCACACAACGGACAGACACACAGCAGGCGTGCACGAATGGTGCACTATATTCACCCATTCACACTCTGATTGCGACGGAGGCCACACGAAGTTCCAACATGCACACCGGGACCAGCAATTACCCAAGGACACTTCCGACATCCAGGCAGGAGGAGACGGGAATTGAACCGGCGACCCACGGGCCACTGGCCGACCTGCTCTACCGGCTGAGCCACAGTCACCCCTATGCGTCATGTGTTTGTGAGCACACATGTATGCTATGTATTGTATGCATAGTATGCATGTATGTATGTATGTATGCAAACATACACGTATACAGTACTACAGTACATAAGATAAGATAATCTGGTCATCTAAAAAGCCTGAAGCTATTGCACATGCTATGCACAGCCGACACAAGCATGAGGGTTACGGATGCTATCTAATGTATAGATGAGGGCATGGAGGACGTATACTGTGCCATACCTCACGTACAACACGTTGTCCAAGTGCTTTTGATTTGTGTGTGATAGGGAAGGAGTCCTACCAGACCTCCCATCCCATTACATTAACTGTCAATCAGGGGAGGTGATTCTGTGTCACAGGGGCGGATCTAGGCATGGGCATGGGGGCCCCCCTAAATGCCCAGACTGCCGATGGCATGCAAAACAACCCAAGACATTTCAAATTAAATTGCTTATATTTCAGTGATTTGAAACACTACTACAGCTACTAACTAACTACAGTTGTCGCACTACTAAACCAACAGCATTTCATCTTTGAAAACAGAAAACTCTCTGAGTCAGACCTTTAGCTTTATGCATGCTGTGTGTCTGTTGCAAATTCAACAACAACTGATGTTATTATTGATGCTTACTTGCCTACCAAAAGTCTTCGCCCGTGGCACAAGGCGACACAGGCGATGAAGCCGCCCCCATGCAATTTTCTACTGCCCCCCCCCCCCCCCCCCCCCCCCATTAGGAAATGTTACATCCGCCCCTGCGGCCAAGAGGTACAGCATATTGGAAAAACAGGGCTCCTTAGGGTCTTCAAGTGTGAAGCATGAACCAAGCCAAATTCATATCAACTTGTTGGCATGGCCAAGTTCTTATGTTGAATCTTACAGTTTTCTTTAAAGATACTGTATACCAGTAAGCAACTTTAGTGTGTACAAACACTATGGACTCCATTTTCGTTACATGCTAAACCCCTTATCCCAAATCCCTTATTTCGTTTTTATACTTTGTTTTATTTTCGTTTTACAAACTTTTTGGAATATTTCAACATGTCAATCTATTAACACGTGAGCTTGTAGACTGGCCATTTGAACTACTGAAAAATATTATTTTTTTTAATAGTTTAAAAGGGCAAAGAAGTTAAGGGATAAGGGATTTAGTGGTAACGAAAATGGAGCTCTATGTTTGTAAACAGATTTGTTTCAAAACAGAATCTAACCCCGCCTCGCTTCCACTCTATTGGCTCATTATGAATCTGCTGGAGACTGCTGTGCTGTGATTGGCTACAACGCTGCCTCACCCCACACAGCCCACCCATACGTATTTTAGCTATGTATGTAGCTAAAAATAAAAATGGACACGGTTGCTTTCACAGGTTTTATGGTGTAAATGGTTAATTGGGAACCTGCTGTCAAAATGCGACACTTTGCACGTCACAAGCAGATGCTGTGAGTGCACTGAGTGCCATGTCAAGTGTGAACACTGTTTTAAGCCCTCCAAAGACGTCTTACTTCAGCCTGACAATGGCAGGATGTCAGATCCCGGCAACAAGGCTTGTACCCTGGTATTTCTTCTTAATAATAACAAGGGTTATACTTAAAAAGAATGATTTAAGATAAAAAAAAAACATTCGGTCTGAAAATTGACAGATCCGCACCACATTTCTCATGATGCCAAGCATGGCGGTTCCTGTCTATGACGTGTGCACTTTAATTGCTTAAAGGGGAACTCCACCCATTTTCAACATTTTAATATGTCATTAATATACCTTAGAGATGTTGTGTATGAGGACATGATAAAAAAAAGTTCCCCCAATTCTGTATTTCTGAAAAATGGAGGTCTGAAAAAAATAACATTAACACGGTGAAATACATCTGATGACATCATCAAGATGTATTTCGCCATGTTAATGATTTTTCTGTCAGACCCCTTTTTCCTGAAAGGGTACAAATGGAACCAAATGGACCCGCTAGGGTCCATTTGGTTCACATTTGTATCCTCTCAGGAAAATTTTGAAAATGAGTGGAATAACAACAACAAAATAAAACAATCAAGCAATATATATATATATATATATATATATATATATATATATATATATATATATATATATATATATATATATATATATATATATATATATATATATATATATGGTTCAACAATGAAGTAAGGACGCTCTGTAGGAAGAAATACGCTGCCTTTAAGAGTGGGGACACTGCTAACTATAAGAAACTGAAGTATGATTTTCAGAGAGCCGTGTTAAAAGCTAAAGCTTCCTACAAAGCAAAGCTGCAAGCTAATGACATTAAGGGTGTTTGGCAGGGGTTGCAAGACATCACCGACTATAAAAGCAAGCAGCATGTCCCAGTTAGGGACCCCTCCCTTCCAGGGACACTAAATGACTTCTATTGTCGATTTGAGAGCGAACACCAGTCCCCCTCTTTTCCTGGAGAGCAGGGTGACTCTACAACTGCTATTAATGAACACGATGTCAGACTGTTACTCCGTCAGCAAAACCCCAGGAAGGCCGCGGGGCCTGATGGTGTGTCATCCGCCACCCTGAAACACTGTGCTGACCAACTAGCACCTATCCTTACTTCCATTTTCAATTGGTCACTGCAACTCTGTACTGTACCTGCTTGTTTTAAATCTGCTGTGATTATTCCTGTCCCAAAGAAAAATAACATCTGTTGTCTTAATGACTATAGGCCTGTTGCCCTAACATCTGTCATTATGAAAGTCTTTGAGCGACTGGTATGTAAACGGCTGTCAGGTATAGCTCTAGATCCACACCAATTTGCTTACAGAGCAAATAGGAGTGTAGACGATGCAGCGTCCCTTTGTTTACACTCAATCAGTCAACATCTAGAATCCAGATCCACTTATGCCCGTGTACTTTTTGTGGACTTCAGCTCCGCATTCAATACGATTGTGCCTTCGCGGCTGATTTTAACCCTCCAAGAACTGGGTGTCAGTACACCATTGTGTAGATGGATCTTTGACTTTCTATCGAATAGGAAACAGATTGTCAAAATAGGTGATCTTGTCTCTCGGCCTAGGTTCCTCAACACCGGGGCCCCCCAGGGCTGTGTCCTTTCACCTCTACTGTACTCCTTATACACTCACTTTTGTCAATCACATTGTAATTCCGTTATGGTGTATAAGTTTGCAGATGACACGTCTGTGGTGGGTCTCATCTCTAAGGGGGATGAATCGGACTACCGTAGAGAAATAGCAGAGCTGGTGAGATGGTGCGAGGAAAACAACTTGATCCTAAACGTCTCTAAAACCAAAGAGATGATCATTGATTTCAGGAGGAAGATCATGGTCCCACTTTCCCCCCTCTATATCAATGGGGAAGAGGTGGATAGAGTCACCTCCTTCAAATTCCTAGGGACCACCATCCATGAATCCCTATCCTGGGAATTAAACACTAGCCTCATCATAAGCAAATCCCATCAGCGTCTGTATTTCCTACGGCAGCTCAAGAAGTTTAAAGTCAGTCAAGCAGCAATGACTCACTTCTATAGGGCCACCATTGAGAGTGTTCTCACCTTCTCCATGCTTGTCTGGTTTGGTCACACAACCTCTCAGGACAAGACCAAGCTGGAAAGAGTAGTGCGACGGGCATCTAAAATCATAGGATATAACCTCCCTACACTTTCCTCACTCTTCAACACTAGAATAATCAGGAAAGCAAACAAAATAATAACTGATAATTCCCACCCCGCACACCACCTCTTCAATCTCCTACCATCAGGCAGGAGATACCGAAGTATTAATTGCTCAACATCTCGCTTCAGAGATAGCACTTACCCTGTGGCTATTAGGCACTTAAACTTGTCTCGTTAGTTTACAGTTGTAATGATGCATGTATGTAACAACATGCAATGCATATAGCACTTTATAAAATCATGTAATTTCTATGCTGCTGGTCTTTGCACTGTAATGTCTTCTTGTTGTCTTCTGTATGTATGTTGTCTGTATATGTTGAGCATGAACCAAGACAAATTCCTATCAACATCTGTTGTTGACATGGCAATAAAGTTCTTGAATCTTGAATATATATATATATATATATATATATATATATATATATATATATATATATATATATATATATATATATATATATATATATATATATATATATATATAATCACAACACAATGAGAATGAATGCCTTTCTGTAGAAATGTTTGGTTTATCGTGAGGGAACTAGCAACCCTTGAGGTCAAGTGGGAGTCTGTTCCAGGGTCTTAAGAAGTGTCCACTTACTGTAAGTGACATGCCTAAAATAGGGACACCGGGGTGGAAAGTGTTTAGATGTTCCAGTGGGTTTTTGTAAATATTTAACCGACGAAAAGTATTAAAAAGAGGTGGTGAGAAACAATACGTACAACGGTTCAACTGCTCTGAAAGGCTTGTGGAATGACGCTGCAGTTGTCACAGATTTGTATACTATGCACGGAATGGTTGGTGGGTGCGTCCGTTTGGGTTTTATAATAATTACTATTCTGTTTCTGTCCCTAACACATGATCGCAACTTGGATGCGGCTGAGTCGGCTCTGCTGTCAGTGTTGCCAACTTGGTGCATTTGTCGCTATATTTAGCTTTTTTTCCAGACCCCCCTAGTGCCAAAATTAGTGAAAAACTCCTGGCGGAAAATCTAGTGCTTTTTTGCTGGTGAGTTGGGGCGAAATTGGTTGACAGGCGCCAGAGATAAAATCCTCGTTTTTCACCATTTTTCCTCCTAAGATAGAGTCCTCCTTCCTTCCTAGAAAGGACCATTGGTAACCAAATGGACCCTTATAGATCTGTAACTCTTGAGATCGTAAAATGAAACCAAATGGACCCTTACGGGTCCATTTGGTTTCATTTTACGCTCTCAAGAGTCAAATTAAATTTAACCATCTGAATTACCTAATTTTCCAGAATCTACACATTTAGAACATTTGTAGAAGAATTGGTATTTTGACCAACATTTTGCCAGTTATTTCTGCTAAATTAGACTAATCTCAACATCAAAGGGTGGTCTTCCGTGGCTAAAATGCAGAATAAACAGTGGGCCCTGGTATGAAAATGGTTGAAAAACACTGCTCTAGCGCATTCTAGTGCATTTTGGAAGTGCCACTAGTGCATTCTGGATTTTGGCAGTTGGCAACACTGCTGCCGACCTTCGCAACGCTCAGCACGGCGATTCGCTCGCCCAGCGCCTCGCTCAGCGGTACTTTACGATGCTCAAGGTTGGCAGAGACGGCGCCGCTCCGTCATCGTCAATGGAGACATATTGCGGTATAATATGCACGGATTCATTTTAGTATAAAATGCACAGATTTTTGCATGTTCTAGTTCAGTGATGTTACGTGTCGCATAGTTTTTGCTGTAGTTCTCTGTATTCCTCCATTCCCTCTTTCCCCCTCCACACACTCTCATTCTCTACAGGTGGGAGTGTCCTCAGTCATCAGTGTGTCCCGCCTCCAATCCACATCATCCACTCTCATTCGTCAGCCTGTGATTCCCCGGTCCCGCCTTCATCCAATCATACCCACCTGTGTCCTATATAGACACAGCATAGACCTACTCAGACACAGCAGCCACTTGCTCTGAAACATTAAGCAGTTCTAGTGTATGCCCACAGAATATTGCAAGCTATGTAACCCCACAGAGTACTTATGTAAAACTACTCTATTTACGTTTACTCTAATTACTAACTTTAGTTATTTGTAATCATTGATTTTTTTTTTTTTTTTTTTTTTTTTTTTTTTTTTTTTTTTTTTACTTTTGACCGTGCTTAACAGCTACTGTAGTGCAAAATACTTGGTTGGTTTGCATCCAAGATAACTAAAGTATTTTGAGTTTGTCTTTAAAGGTAGGGGAAGTGATTTGAAATTCATGGTGTAGTACCAGCCTGGTGCACTAGGGGCGCCCAACAGTAGCTACACTATGTGAACCTGCTGCTCGCTCCTGATTGGAGGAGAATTGGTGGTGACCTGGGGAACTTTTATTAGCTCCTCTGCTAACGTGGGGGAGGGGGAAACTCCATATATGGTTTCCACACCTTATAATAGAGCATTTTAACAGATTTTTTTTTTTGGGGGTGATATCTGACAAAAGTGAAATCACTTCCCCTACCTTTAAACTCATGGTGTTGTGTCGATTATTTGCCCGTTTCAAATGTTCAGTATCCATTTCACTGTTTCATGTTCGGCAACCCAATATCCCTAGACCGGTCTTAACAAAAAGGTACCGTAACAAGTGGTTTTCAATCCACAATTCCAGACTGAATTTGAAAACAAGCCAGGCAAACATAGCTAAAAATTCTACATTCTAAAATTATGTAGACTTACATAATTTTGTAGGCTAATTCAATGAATATTTTCTTGAGTGTGTAAAATGAAGCATTTCATGTTACACTCGTGGTTTCATTTTTACGCTCTGAAAGAGTTACATCTGGTTAACCAACTTTCCGTCATTTAGTTGGGGACCACCTGGAAATGACTCAAGGACCACCAGTGGTCCCCAGACCACTGGTTGAAAACCACTGTTCTAGTTGTGTATGGACAGAATTGCAATTCTTTGCTTATTCTACTGAACCTCATGAGACGAGGTAGAGATGATGACACGTTGCATCTGTTAAATGTGATGAATGTTATTCCCTGAAGTCAGTGTTGCCAACTGCCAAAATCCAAAATGCACTAGTGGCACTTCCAAAATGCACTAGAATGTGCTAGATGCTCGCCTGGAACATACAGTTCAAAATGACCATTAATCTTCTACATTCTCTAGTTGTGTAGACTAAGGCGGGCTAATTCACATGATGAATATTTTAACTCTTGAGGGTGTAAAAATGAAACGAATGATACGCTCTCAAAGACTTACATCTGGTTAACCAGCTGTCCATCATTTAGCCTGGGGACCACTGGTTGAAAACCACAATCATAGGAGGAAAAATAGTGAAAAATGAGGGTTTTATCTCTGGCGCCTGTGAATCAATTTCACCCCAACTCACCAGTAAAAAAGCACTAGATTTTCCGCCAGGAGTTTTTCACTAATTTTGTCACTAGGGGGGGGTGTCTGAAAAAAAGCTAAATATAGTGACAAATGTGCCAAGTTGGCAACACTGCCTGAAGTGTGCATGCTGTACGGATGAGTAAACTATATTTGTACACAAGATCAGTTGTGCCACAAGGAATAGGAACTGCCTCTCATGTTTCACTGGCAGACAAACAGTCAGAACGTCAGACGTCAGTATAGTAGAATAGTGTTTGTTGTTGGGCATCGCTACGGTACCGCAAATATTTATTTAATCTTTTAACGGGAGTTTTAAAAATACCATGGGAACGTCCTCGTAACAGAACACTGAGATGGATGTGCAGTGATGAGGCACGCACAAAAGTAGTTATTTTGAGTAGTATTTAGGTGAAGCTCAACTTTTTAAGACTTTGAACACATTTGAGATTTCCCTACGGGCGCTAGAGCTCCAACTGAATATATGAAGGCTCAGCCCAAATAATACTCAGCCTAGCCTAAATGTTGCGACATTGAGGGTCAGACTTTCTTTCTTTCAGGCTGTTGCAGCCCGAAAGAGGGTGATGTGTATTTTATGAACCATAATTCATAATTACTAGCTAATTCAGTTATGCCTGCATAGGTAAATGTATTTTTGGTGAACTTTGAAGATTCTAATCCTGTCGCAACAAAAGGTTGACTGGGGGTTGAGAGGGAACACTTACCTCTCAACACCCACAGCAGTGGAGCCATCCTGTCTAAACGCTTGGTGACTCAGAGAACAATAGGGTTTTAACACCTACAGTACAAGGCTGGCTCACAGGCTGTGCTTTTGTTATCACACTTGAGGTGCTAAAGATTGGATTTAGATGGCTATAACTATATTTTGCTCCAGAGACTTCGGGGCTGCTCTTACTCTGTATCACATATCGGACCTCGCGGTCGGTTGTATCCAGCCATGCACGTGATCTTCCGTGCTGTTTTGTGTTGACTTTGCTCCGTGTTTATACAAAATAAAGACGGGGATTTTTGAAGCTGCCAATGCGTCTACACTGTAAGACCATATTTTGTATTTTGTCATATCAACTAAAGTAAAAACAGTACAATACAAATACATCATTTAAGTTTTATTGCATAACTAAAAAAGTGGATCGTATTGTACTTAGAATTGTATTGTAATGGGATGGATAGAAAAGGTTTAGTTTAATTAGTTTAACTTATTTTAGTTTAAATTGAAAAGAACAAAAGATTTTCAAGTTCAAGATTCAAAACTGAAATGCATTGTGGGGAGAAGAAGCTGGACAAGGAGAGAGGACCAGAAGACAAGACAAGTGGCTGGAAGTTCGCCATTAGCACAACACATTCATTGCATTGGTAAGAAATAATTAATGTTTTTGAGATTTTGTTTGGCATGCATTGTGTTAAGTGGTGGAGGTGGTAACGTGTGGTCAGTGGGGCGCATGGTAACCAGCATTAGCCTACGACTTGGATGCAATGCAGGGATGGTGCAGGTGAGATGTTGGAAACCGGGACATTTGACAACGCAACAGTTCGTTTTAGTTTTCATTTCTTTTCATTTTTGTGGAGCTTTCCGTTAACTCGAGGAGTCACGGAGGTGCGGTGCTTGTAGGTTATAGTTAACCACGCTGTTTCAGCGCGTCCCGCGCCGCATTTCACCACACTATACCGGGCAAGCAGGACGCCGCGAACCGCTGTTCACCACGTTGTTTTCAGCGGGTCGGTAGCGCGTCCCGCGCCGCATTTCACCACACTATACCGGGCAAGCAGGACGCCGCGAACCGCTGTTCACCACGTTGTTTTCAGCGGGTCGGTAGCGCGTCCCGCGCCGCATTTCACCACACTATAGCGGGCAGGCAGCACGCCGCAAGCCGCTGTTTCAGCGGGCCGGGTTACGCGACCCGAGACCCAGTCAATCACACTGTTTAGTGGACGAGCAGCACGCCACGAGCCGTATTGAGCTGCATGCGGTGCGGTAGTGACTCATTCTGGTGATATATTTACCACCTATTTGGTTTAACCTTATTCATACCCCACTCTGAAAGTATATTTAACAGATGGATGTATGCATTCGCCATATCATTTAGATTTAGAATATAAATACACGGACACACATTGCATGCAATTAATTTGACCCCCCCCCCCCCCCCCCCCCTGTGTTTCATTGCAGACCATTGTATCGGAGATGGACAGGATTTAGAGCTGTAAGTATTGCCCTTTTAACTGTACCAAGAATTCAGCTTTTGAATCCTTATAGATCAGGGGTTTTCAACAGGTCCCTGAGAGGATTCCAGGTGGTCCCCAGGCTAAAGGATGGAGAGTTGGTTAACCAGATGTAGCTCTTTGAGAGTGGTAAACATGAAACCAAATGGACCCTTGCGGGTCCACTTGGTTTCATGTTTACACAGTTAAAATATTCATCATGTGAATTAGCCCAAGTCTACACAACTAGAGAATGTAGGAGATTAATGGCCATTTCAGGAGTTGACACTAAGGTCTCCGAGGCACTTGCCCATCGGGCAAGTTCAAGTCAGGTTCTACTTGCCCTCAGGTCATGGTCACTTGCCCCCCAAAAATATATTGTAAATTTTGCATTTAAGTTTACTTCCTACTTGAGTGCTTTAAACCAGGGGTTTTTAACAGGCGGTCCGGGGACCACCAGTGGTCCCTGAGAGGGTTCCAGGTGGTCCCCAGCTAAGTTGGTTAACCAGAGAACATAAAAATGAGAACATAAAAATGAAACCAAATGGACCCTTGCGGGTCCATTTGGCTTCATTTTTACGCTCTCAAGAGTTAAAATTCATCATCTTAATTAGCCCATGGTGGTCACAGACCCAGTGGTCCCTGACCCCAGCAAAATGATAGTTTGGAACCAAATGGACCTGGGAGAGAGATAGGTAGAGATCGCTAGAAAGCAGGGAAAGACACAGAGGCAGGGTGCAATGACTGCCTTCAAGACAAATTTACAGTATCTTGTGTTGTGTTATAGTGCACTAAGTTGCACACTTGCCCGATCGGGCAACCAGGTAGCAGTCTTCACTTGCCCACCCATTTTTTTTTTACTTGCCCCGGGCAAGCGGGCAAGTGTTAGTGTCAAGCCCTGCCATTTTGATCTGTATGTTTGACTGTTTTGTTTCCTAAATCCAGCCTGGTATTGTGGGCAAAAGCAAAATAAACCTTTAGTTTAAACCTTTAGTTTGGGGGTCTGTGGGGCTAAAATGGCATCAAATGGTGGTCCGTGGCTCAAATTCTGAATAAATAGTAGGCCCTGGTATCAAAAAGGTTGAAAGCCACTTTTGTAGATCACTAAAATACCCTTATCCCGCATTCACACCAAACCAGATAGCAACCATTATGTGCAAATGTACCTGTTCAGTAACAGAATACTTTTCTCACCTTTTTATAATATACACTTAAAAGTAAACCATGAAGTCAGGAGCCCTTATAAAACTTGTGACTATGAAGGCAGTGTCTACAGTTTCCTTCAAAGCACACAAAAGTAAAAATAACAGAACAGATAGATAACTGGAAGATGTTTCATCCAGACATAATTCTTACAATGGTGGAGGTTTTGAACAAGAACAGTCAAATGATGGTGATGGTGATGATGGTCATTATGATGGCTTCATGAAGGCAAGGAAAGGAGAACTAAAGAAAAAAACATTAAAATGCCACATTTGTTTTTAGGAGAAAATAAATCGTCAGAAGATGCCAGCAAGGTTTTACAACGATGGCCAGCACCCTTTACAGAAAGCCAGGTAGGTTTTTGACTATTTACAAAATAGGACTATATGGCCCTGTGTTTTTGAACTTGTTCAATATGCATTTATGAATAGCACAAAGTAGATTTATGTTAATTATTATTTTCTTTTTCGCTATCAGGTATAAATATCATAGTGATCTGTCCTATTTAATTTAATTCTTTCATGGGTCATGATTTGTGTTTCTGGCTCTCTGGCCATGTTTTGTGTTTCAGATTTGGTGGGACAAATCTGAGAGACCACTTCTTCAGTGCACTGGACCAGCTGTCCTCAAAGCTGATTGACCTTCAGGATGAAGAAAGGCATCGCTGGAGAGCATCTGACTGAGCTTCTACTACAGACCAAGGTGAGTTGTCTACAGTCTACTTCCCTTGATCTCTGCTTTCCTTTTTCCATTTGCAAACTTCTCATGCAAGATATGTTCATATATTATGTTTATAATGTCCACTTATTTATATTATCGTTGTCACTTTAAAACTATAAGCACTTAATGGCACCATAGTGTGGCATTTAGTCACATTGGTCTTGTAACTTAGGCCTGGCAAAAAGCCTAATTTATTAGTACTGTAACTCAGTTACTCAAAGGATTTGCTCAGGTTTATGTAGTTTTATTCACTTATGTGACATAACTGAAATTCCTGTCTCCCTGACTGCCTGGCTGCTGTGTCTTACCACGTCCTGCCTGCTCTGTCCTACTGCCTGCTCTACCATGTCCTTCCTGCCCTACTGCCTGCCTTCCAGACCACAGAGCCAACAGCTGTGAGAACTCTTCGTCTTCATGGACTGCCACTCATCTTGGGGGACCATCCGGCCGCCGCCTTCAAGTCTTGCTCCGTGAGTAACTTAATTTCTTATAAACGTTGCAGATGTCATTATTTTTAACAGAAGAGAAATATCAGTTTTATCTTGGATGACACGTTCCTAGAAACATTTTTATTTCAGGAAAAAGTACATTTATTATAGTTATTTTAATAATTGTGCCGTTTATATTCTGCAATGTAGATCTATTTAGTATTTCAGTACTAAATATGGTTATGTTCTGTTCTTGTTCTGTTGCTATTAGGATGTACGTGATTCTTCCCAATACATCAAGATGACAGTGGGACTCCTCAACATGGAGGGGGAAAGTTCTCAGCCAGCCCATCCAAGATGGGGATTGTCTTGGAAAGGACTGTGTTGACGGAGGTGGCTGACCTGCCTCACACCGTCTGTGTTTTATTTGGACTGATTTATGCCCTGCACATGGACTACCCAACATGCATGCAAAAATACATGCAACTTCATTCAACAGGTAATGCTGAATGTCTGCCACGCAAGGTTCAACGTTTGAAGGATCAGCTGGAATTCTAAAACATGTCTGTAATGATGAGATGATGAGTCTCTCTCACACACACACACACACACACACACACACACACACACACACACACACACACACACACACACACACACACACACACACACACACACACACACACACACAATGACACTACAATCGGGAAAAAAATGACACTACAATTGGGGGATTTTTGCATGTGTGGGATAAGTCGAGTGGGGAAACAAAATGTGTTAAATTATTATCATCATCTTGATGTCAATATTCCAAAATAATTCAGGATTTCAATTCAAATATAGCAAAACCTAGGTTGTCTATAAGCTCAACACGTGCCGCACTGTGAGACATTTTGAGCTTGTAGATCAGCTCTAAATATGGCTTTAAACGGTCTTGGGACTGCCCCACACAAAGAGGGACATCTGGTCACCCTATGTGAAAGTAGAGAAGCTGCTACTACTTTTTTCTTTTACAATTCTGAAAAGTATCTTGCCTAAAGTACAGATGATATGGTTATCTTTGAAGAGGTGAACGCAGACTCTGAGGCTAGTGAACTTTGTAATTTAACAAACCGGCCTCGTCCAAAAAGATTATGTGAAAATAGCTGTACTTTTCTCACCTTAATATACACATGTAAATAACTGTGCCAAGAGAAGACGGCTTTTGAATCATTATAGACTAGTAAACATGAAGTGTTTCTTCTTCCTGATTGTGTGTTGTGTGTTTAGGTGGACATGTGTATTTGTTTAATATCTATCTTCAATATAGCCTTTACTCTGTTGTGCATAATTCGCTAATTCGACAGATTTCACAAAGTTGTTCTAATATCATCATCATCATCATCAGGTCTCTTGCTCGGTGGCGGGGGCGACACCATGCGTAGAGCCAATCAGGTTAACCAGTCTTCTCCATTGGGGTCTGTCCAGTGCAAGAAGCTCGGCTTCGGACAGCGACAATCCAAGTTGGTTTAGGTCCCTCGCAACGATGTCCATCCAACGTGTGCGGGGGGCACCGCGGGGGCGTTTCCAGCCGGCCAATTCTAATATGCTTGCAAAGAACTCTCTGGAATGTGCAGTATAGCTTGCATCTTTAACATAAGTAATGCTAAATTGTGATCAAGCTTGGATGTTGGAGGGACAAATATTTGTGACTCTGAAATTATGAAATTGTTGAATAAATTTACAAAGAAAGTAATATGGGGTGTGTCTTTGATGTGAATATGCTGAAGTGAAATAATTTACATAATTTAAGTCAAATCAACCTTGAAACATAAGTGCAATGAACGTAGGATTCTTAATTTTAGAAGAAAGGATTTTAAGTCTATTTAACTTGAATTCTTCAATTTTGGAATTAGTATTTCTAAGTTAACATCACAAAGTATTCAAGTACATTTAACTTAAATGCTTCTATTTAGGAATTTCTAATGTTGAGTTAACATCACTCAAGTATTTTAATTATGGAACTAAACAAATATCAGTGCAACCAGTTTCCATAAAATGTTTAAGTTTATTGGACTTATCTGGGCTAAGGGTGTACAGAGTGTACTCCTTCGTTTCTATCTTCTCCTGCACGACCCGTTGGGTACCGGCGCCACCAGAAAATCTCCCTCTAGGGACTAAAGAGGGACGTTTCCGAAATGTTCCTGAGAGTGTACAATTTGGTTCCATTGGGAACACTCTCAGAAGAAGAAAAAGGTCCTAAAAGAAATCGTGGTGAAACACAACTTGACGGCAGAGCCGCCATTGGACTGATCCCATGAAGCGAACGGAGGTTGCGACAGTCTAACTCTGTCTATACTCAGGGCCGAGTATTATTTAGGCCGAGCCTTCCTGTTAAAGGGGAACTCCACCCATTTTCAACATTTTTAATATGTCATTAATACACCTTAGAGATGTTGTGTGGACATGATAAAAAAAGTTCCCCCAATTCTGTATTTCCTAAAAATGGAGGTCTGAAACAATCATTAACATGGTGAAATACATCTGATGACATCATCAAGATGTATTTCACCATGTTAATGATTTTTCTTTCAGACCTCTTTTGAAAATTTGAAAATGGGGAAATGGGTGGAATTCCCCTGTAACCTCCATCTCGCCAACCCAAGAATAAAGACAGGACATATGCTCGGGTTCCCAACTTTGCAAGCGCTGGACTTTTCTTCTAAAGTTGTTCAGAAGTAACGATGCAGTGCCAATCGCCTTGCTGCCAGAGTTCCTAGGAGGATGATGGATGATCTCTTCAGGGCGTCCGCCATCACACACTAAACCGCTGATATATGCAGTCTAATTGAATGCACCCTGCTGTCCATAAAACTCCTCTCATCGCAATCCAGCCACGGCCTGAACTGACCGGCACCCGCTGACCTTAAAATCCCCATGCAAGGTGGAAAAGGAGAAATGGGGTGAATTGTGAAATGACAACGACTGACTGACGCCCCTGTGCCCACGACACTCATCATGGTAATCATATGATAGTGACATAATAGTATTGTGTTTCATACCTATCATTATATCGTGGTGATTACGGGTGCCGTTTTCAGTATTATGGTGATACTGACCATTAGCATTATACTGTCATCACTAGTGTTGTAGCCAGTGTTGTAGTGGGACCGTAGTGGGACACCCCTGGTTGTAGCCAAGACCACCTAAACCGATCAATCAAGACAGGACCAAGACCTAGGGGGGTCGAGAGCAAAACGAGAGCGAGAAAACCACAATACTTGGGGGGAGATCGAGACGAGACTGGCACCTATGGGATAGAGACCAAGACCAAGACCAAGACCTAGAAGGGTCGAGACCGAAGCCGAGGCCAAGACCAAGAGAGGTCGAGGTCAAGACAGAGAACAAGACCACTGCGAGGCAAGACCAAGTCAAGACCAAGACCTTATTTTTTGTGCTCCATCCATGCCTAAATTCTCTCTGTAGTTGTGGAGTGCTCCTCGGTCCTCATATAGAACCTTTACCTTGCATTGTCTCGTCTTGAGAGGTATCGGTGGCAACAGCAGGGGTGTAGGAGGGGGGACGTGGGGCGACGGCGTCCCGCCACTTCTCACATCTAAAATATTTTTGGGGCAAAAGTAGGCCTGTGTTTTTTTGTCTGGTCATTTACTTTTATGGATACAATTAGGCATTGTAAACAATCTTTCTCAATAGGCTATACATCTTGATGACATCAAGATGTGTTTCACCATGTTAATGAGTTTCCTTTTTTCTGAGAGTGTAGCGGGTCCATTTGGTTCACATTGTTACACTCTCAGAAAAGAAAAATGAAAATGGGTGGAATTCCCCTTTAAGAGGTGTCCCCCCACTCTCAAGAGTTACAGATCTATACAGTTTAGGAGACCATCATGTGATCTACCTGCACGGCCTGTGTGATCTACTGGTAGATCACCATCTACCTTTTGGGCACCCCTGCGCTATACGTACTCGATACTGACATAATACTGACTGTGAGATTGACAGAAAAAAAGTGCATTTGACGTGGAGCGCTCACCAACTGGAGGAGACAATGATCTCTGAACTCTTTTTCTTTGCTCCAATGCCAGTAAGCATACCTTGAGTGCTTTCTTATCCACAACTAAAACGTAAAAAAATGCTAAAAATGTTAGCGTGTTTAGCGCTCGTATCTAACCTCATTCCTCCCAAAAGTGAACAACACCTGGCAAAAAAAAAAAAAATGGTCCCAGAATAATTCAGTACGGTAGGTAGGTACTTTTTGCCGACATGCGGTGATTATAAATTAAGCTGGCCATCTGTTTTCAAGGAGACGCACAGTTAGGCGCCGTTGCCAACATAGCTGTGGTTGTAATGCAACCCCTCCACAATGTGTTTCTGGGCACAAATGCATCTCAGAAGAAAAAAAAAACCGCTTGTGCCACATGAACGCCCCTCTAGGACCCTTAGGACATCTGGTGCTGACCAGTGTTGCCAACCTGCCAAAATCCAAAATGCACTAGTGGCGGCACTTCCAAAATGCACTAGAATGTATGCTCTAGAGCAGGGGTTTTCAACAGGTGGTCCGGGGACCACCAGTGGTCCTTGAGAGGGTTCCAGGTGGTCCCCAGGATAAATGATGGAAAGTTGGTTAACCAGATGTAACTCTTGAGAGTGTAAAAATGAAACCAAATGGACCCGCAAGGGTCCATTTGGTTTAATTTTTACACTCAAGAGTTAAAATATTCATCATCTGAATTAGCACCGCTTAATTAATAAGTTCACACTGTTTTGTTGGCAAAATACAGTCTGGAATTTTGGACAAAACCAAAAGAATTCTTTAATTTTAGGGCTTTGGTGTGTAAATGTAATCAAGTGGTGGTCCGTGGCTCAAATGCTGAATAAATGGTGGTCCCTGGAGTCAAAAAGGTTGAAAACCCCTGCACTAGAGCAGTAGTTGTCAACCATTTTCATACCAGGGCCCACTGTTTATTCTGCATTTTAGCCACGAAGGAGGACCACCATTTAATGTTGAGTTTAGTCTCTCGGACTTAAAGGTAGGGGAACTTTTGTCAGATATCACCCCCCCAAAAAAAAAATCTGTTAAAATGCTCTATTATAAGGTGTGCAGACCATATATGGAGTTTCCCCCTCCCCCACGTTAGCAGAGGAGCTAATAAAAGTTCCCCAGGTGGAGGGTGAATTCTCCTCCAATCAGGATCGAGCAGCAGGTTCACATAGTGCTACTACTCTTGGGCGCCCCTAGTGCACCAGGCTGGTACTACACCATGAATTTCAAATCACTTACCCTACCTTTAATTTAGGAGAAATAACTGGAAAAATGTTGTAGATTCTTGAAAAGTAGGTAATTCAGATGTTTTAAATATAATTTAACTCTCTATGAGGGTCCATTTGGTTACCAATGATCCTTTCTAGGAAGGAATTAAGGAGGACTCTTCACCCCAACTCACCAGCAAAAAAGCACTAGATTTTCCGGCAGGAGTTTTTCACTAATTTTGGCGCTAGTGGGGGTCTGGAAAAGAGCTAAATATAGCGACAAATGCACCAAGTTGGCAACATTGTTGCTGACCCAAGACTTAGAACAAAAACACTATGAGACAGCATTTTGTTACCACGTGTGTGTGTGTGTGTGTGTGTGTGTGTGTGTGTGTGTGTGTGTGTGTGTGTGTGTGTGTGTGTGTGTGTGTGTGTGTGTGTGTGTGTGTGTGTGTGTGTGCGCAACTGACCTAGAGTAACCCTGCCTTGCTAGCGCCCTCCAAAAATTGCCATTGTCTTGCCCAAAAATACCTGCATACAATTGGAACACTGAGGCACCTCAGTATTCCAGCCAGGGCGGATCTAGGTATGGGCATGAAGGGGGGGCAGTGTCCCCCCTAAATACCCAGACTGCCCCACCATGATGGCATGCAAAACAACCCAAGATATTTCAAGTATTTGAAACACTACTACTGCTACTAACTAACTGCAGCTGTGGCGCCACTAAACCAACAGCATTTCATCATAGAAAACAGAAAACTCTCTGAGTCAGACCTTTAGCTTTATGCATGCTGCGTGTCTGTTGCAACTTCAACAACATCTGATGCTATTATTGATGCTGTACTTGCCCAATAAAAGTCCTGTAACAGAAAATGGTATGGGGCGGCTTCATGATGAACCCGCCCCCATACCATTTTCTCCAGCCCCCCCATTGGGAAATGTGTACATCCGCCCCTGATTCCAGCTTCCAGCTGTGGCTATAGGTAGTGCACATGATCGGCACCAGCATATCATTGTAGTGATGACAACAGCAGACACTGACACACAGATGTATGTGCACTTGTGCCGGTATTTAGTGTTAAACAATAGGATCCACGCATATGGACTTCAGTATATGGACTTCAGCCAACTAAGGATATATTCCTCGTGAAACGCAGGAAACACACCAATCCTGCCTGCACATGTGCACACAGACACTTATTTTCTTGCGCCTTCAAGTTAAAGGTACTGTAATGGAGGCAACTTTAGTGTGTACAAACACTGTAAACAGACTTGTTTAAAAACAGAATCTAATTCCACTTCACCTCCACTCTATTGGCTCATTGTGAATCTGCCGGTGACTGCTGTGCTGTGATTGGCTAAAACACTGCCTCAACCCCACACAACCCCCACCCCCCCCCCAGAAATTAGCACTGCCTTTTCTGAGCCCTGTTTTGTTTTTGTGATTTGATGAAAACAAAACAAAGTTCCGGACAGGTCTGCAGGACAAAGCAAGTGTCTGTCTGCAGGGAAACAGCTGCAGCATCGAAGAAAGGCAAAACATATATAACTATATATTTATTTTGATTTTTGGCTAAAAAGTTGCCTCTAGTGCCTTTAACCAATGCAACCGTTCTCACTGGTTGTTCATAGATGCTCCGGTCACACAATTTCCTCCCTCCTTTGTGTAGTATAGTGGGGGAAAGGAACATTGTTTCTTATTGAAATGCATCAACGCATCATTTCCCATGCAGCGTAACAGGGAAGTGTAAGAAGAAAAGAAAAAAAGACGAAGAATTCCTTTAAAGTTTGTCCTGGGAAAAAAAAAGATCTAAACACAACAGAAAAAAAACATAGCCGGAAACTAAATAAGTGCTCTGCTATAAGATCATGAAAGCAGGCAGTTCATGAAGGCTGCATGCAGGACCCTCTAAGGCAAGTCAGACTCACAAAGCGTAATTGCTTCCCCATCAATTAAACTGGACAGCAGGGGCGGATCTAGGCATGGGCATGGGGGGCCAATGCCCCCCTAAATGCCCTGACTGCCCCACCGAACACGATGCCATGCAAAACAACCCAAGATATTTCAAATTAAAGTGCTTATAATTAAAATGATTTGAAACACTACTACTGCTACTAAGTACAATTTTGGCACCACTAAACCAACAGCATTTCATCATGGAAAACAGAAAACTCTCTGAGTCAGACCTTTAGCTTTATGCATGCTGCGTGTCTGTTGCAACTTCAACAACAACTGGTGTTATTATTGACGCTTTACTTGACTAACAAAAGTCCTGTAACCGAAAATGGTATGGGTGCGGCTTCATAAAGCCGCCCCCAAACCATTTTCTCTTGCCCCCCCCCCAATAGGGAAATGTTACATCCGCCCCTGACAGGAACGACTGGTCATCCCAGACAAACGGATAAATGTAACATGGTTACAGGAAACCCTTTTACCTACTAGTTTAATTACAACGTAGTTGAATTCATTCATCAATTTAATTCCAATCAAATAAAGCAGTGGTTTTCAACCTGTTTGATACCAGGGTCCACTATTTATTCAGCATTTGAGCCACGGAGGACCACAATTTGATCCGCAGAGACCCCAAAACTAAAGATTCATTTTGCTTTTGTCCACAATACCAGGCTGTTTTTTTGGAAACAAAACAGTCAAAGATTCAGATGAAAATGACCATTAGGGTAATCTTCTACATTCTCTAGTTGTGTAGACATGGGCTAATTCACATGATGAATATTTTAACTCTTGAGGGTGTAAACATGAAACCAAATGGACCCGCCAGGCTCCATTATCAACTAGATATAATTTCCATGTTATCTTCCCCTTTAAATAATCACATCAAATGCGCCACTGGATTCTGACTTTTTTTTTTTACGTCAATCGCGCCTCAGGGACGGGGAGATCAAAGGGTTAAGAAGAAAACAGAGCTATAACTGGTCGTCGTAATTGTTCCAGTCCGTATGACGTTGGCCTATACAGTAGATTGCGTGCACGACGTTACATAAGTGGGAAAACAGCCGTTGCTGTTTTCCATTGTGTACATTGAGCGCTGTACTATGCACCGTGCAGCTCTCCATGTACACAGGAAGTGCCGACAGGTAATTGCCAGCACTCATCTCTCTATACCACCCAGGGTCGCAGGGGCGGATCTAGGAATGGGCATGGTGGGGGGGGGGCAATGAAATGCCCCCCCCAGACTGCCCCATGCACCAAACACGATGGCATGCAAATCAACCCAAGATATTTCAAATGAAAGTGCTTATAATTAAAAGGATCCCTGACTTAATAAGATAAACCTCGCTTAAAACATTATACTTTCCCTATATAACTAAAATAAAAAAATACAAACACCAATGGCATCTTATTTCTTTCATACCCTGTAAATAGAGAATATTTCACTCAACAGGAACTGCTCCTGCCGCAGAATGATGATGTCACATGTGATCTAGCTCGATAGAATACATGGATGAACATGCTCATGTGACATCATCATCCAGCGACCGGAGCACCTACTGATGAGTGAAGGATTCTCTATTTATGAAAGAAAAGTATTGAGGGTGTTTTTATCTGCATGTTTTAGTTATAGAAGGCAAGTACAGTGTTTCAAGACATATTTGTCTTATTAGCCAGGGATCCTTTTAAAACGATTTTAACACTACTACTGCTACTAAGTAACTACAGCTGTGGCACCACTAAGCCAACAGCATTTCATCATTGAAAACAGAAAACTCTCTGAGTCAGACCTTTAGCTTTATGCATGCTGCGTGTCTGTTGCAACTTCAGCAACAACTGATGTTATTATTGATGCTTATACTTGCCTAATATAAGTCCTGTAACCGGAAATGGCATGGGGGGCGGCCACCCATGCCATTTTCACCTGCCCCCCCCCCCCCCCCCATTGGGAAATGTTACATCCGCCCCTGCAGGGTGGGGGGTCACTACGGCCATCCATCAAAAGGACTGTAATCTGGTTACAGGTGACTCCTAAGCAACAGCGAGTTGAGATTAGATTAGCGCAGGGGGACGGCTGAATACTGTATCAGGGGGACTAAACGGTAAGGCTGTATTATTATGACCATCCATCTCCCTCCCTGCTGCTGTTATTGGAGGGGTTAAAGGGACATTTCACCTCCAAAAAAACATGTTAATGACATTATTTTAGAACAGGGGTTTTCAACCTTTTTGACTCCAGGGACCACCATTTGTTCAGCATTTGAGCCACGGACCACCATTTGATGACATTTTAGCCCAAAGGCCTAAAACTAAAGAATTATTTTGGTTTTGTCCACAATTCCAGGCTGTATCTTGCCAACAAAACAGTGTAGACTTCTTAATTAAGTGGTGCTAATTCAGATGATGAATATTTTAACTCTTGAGAGTGTGAAAATTTTTACATTCTCGAGAGTTACATCTGGTTAACCAACTTTCCATCATTTAGCCTGGGGACCACCTGGAACCTTCTCAAGGACCACTGGTGGTCCCCGGACCACCTGTTGAAAACCCCTGTTTTAGAAGATTCAGAACCATTTCCTGGTGGTCTTTATGTGTGGTTTTAGGTATTTTACTAGATCTTAGCAGTTCGCCCAGTGGCTGATGTCATGGACACTACTTCCTGGACTACAATTCCCACAGTTCTTTGGTGCGCTACTGCGGCTGCCTTACTGAAACAACATGTAGTCCAGGAAGTAGTGTGGATGACGTCAGAGACACTGGGCTCACTGCTAACATCTAAAATATATAAAACCACACATTACACACATAAATATCATCATGTGCTCTAAATCTTTTATATGCCATGTACAGTGTTGGGGAATGTAATACATTACTTATTACCTCTTTAGAAAAGTAATTACTTGGATGCAAAAGTAATATGTAGCATATTACATATTACTTTTGCACCCAGATCCCTTTTTTTAGATCAAAGTAAAGTGACATTAGCTGATCTCCCGTCCCCAAGCAATACGGTTGAAAGCAGCAGCATGACGGAATTAACTTAAGTAATATTAATAGAAGTAACTAATATTATTACTGTTTTCTAGGAGGTAGTGTCATTTGTCGCAAATGGCCAATCTAAATTTTAGCTAATCGAATTTCGTGAAAACAGAACAGGACCTAATAGCCTATTGAGCCCCAGGGCACTCCTGTCAACAAAGTATATATATGGTTAATCAATCATTTGTCAAAAAATGACCTTTTGTGGAAGATCTTATCCATAAGGGACTGAACACTGAACAGTGAGCGCAAACCGGCAATGCATATGCCGTCAAAAATGCGGGGAAACGTGCAATAATAAATAAATGCACACTGACAAGAGAGACAGTGGCTCAGGGGTAGAGTCACCGGATGGTAACCACAAGGTTGCCGGTTCGATCCCGGGCTCCCGCAGAGTTAGTGTCGAAGTGTCCTTGAACAAGACACTTAACCCCTAATTGCTCCTGATGTGCTAGTAGGTACCTTGCATGGTTTCCACTGCCATCAGTGTATGAATGTGTGTGTGAATGTGATGCACAAGCTATGTAAAGCGCCTTGGATAAAGGCGCTATATAAATGCACCATTTACCATTTACCACTGACAAGAGCGATAGTGGCCAGAGCACATTTCCACGATCCTCCTCTTATATATCATCACATTAATGTGCCGGCACAAATCGATGGGCTATAAAAGAGGTAGGGAGAATTATGTTGATCAATAATAGATGTAATCCTATTTCCAGTGTTGTAGTGGGACTTTTAGAAGTGGGGGTGGGGCGCCTCTTAAAGGGGAATTCCACCCATTTTCTTTTTTCTTTTTTTTCTGAGAGTGTACAAATGTGAACCAAATGGACCCTAGCGGCTCATTAACATGGTGAAACACGTCTTGATGATGTCATGCTAATGGTTTTTTTCAGACCTCCATTTCTAGGAAATGGAGTTCTGAAAACATTACCATGTCCACACAACATCTCCAAGGTATATTAATGACGTAGTAAAATAGTGAAAAATGAGTGGAATTGCGCACCTGCACAACACACACAGACACGCTATTAAAACAAGTAGGCCTATAGCATATTGACAAAAATTGTTCACAATGCCTAATTGTATCCATAAAAGTTAATGACACGACAAAAAACATAGGCCTATACTTTTGCCCCAAAAATATTTTAGATGTGAGAAGTGAGGGGACGGCCCCCCCCCAGCACCCCCAACCCCCCCCCCCCCCCCCCCCGCGCCCCCCCTCCACTACACCCCTGCAGTTGAGCCGTGGTGGCTGCTAGATTGCTGATGATGAAATCTTTGGGAGCAGATGGACTGTGTAGGTGAATACGTCAATATGCTGTACTTGTTTTAATAGCGTGTCTGTGTGTGTTGCGCAGGTGCACGCAAATGTGCATGCCAATGCAAATGTGCATGCAAATGCGTGCATGCACATTTGAAAATGGGTGGAATTCCCCTTTAAGAGGCGCCCCACCCCCACTTCTAAAAGTCCCACTACAACACTGGAAACAGGATTACATCGATTATTGATCAACATAATTCTCCCTACCTCTTTTATAGGCCATCGATTTGTGCAATGCTTAAAGGGGAATCCCACTCATTTTCAATATTTGAATATGTCATTAATATACCTTGGGGATGTTGTGTGGACATGGTAAAAAAGTTCCCCCGTTCTGCGTTTCCTAGAAATGGAGGTCTGAAAAAAATCATTAGCATGGTGAAATACATCTTGATGACATCATCAAGTTGTGCTTCATCATATTGATGATTTCTCTTTCAGGACTTTTTTTTCCTGGGAGTGTACAAATGTGAACCAAATGGACCCGTGGGCCTGATGGAGGGGACAGTAACTGGTTGGAATAACGTGTTCCTTCCACGCGCTACGTCCAACCAGGGAAACTCCCCCCTGTCAGGTGAAAAGAAGGCAGCTTGGACTCCTCATGCATTGAAGGAAGCATGAGGCCAGTCCGCTGCCTCCCCAGGTTGGTGGAGGGTGTGTAGAGCCCAGGATCACATTAGGAATTGGCACTGGGTGAAAAAATGGATTACAAGATTGCAGTGATGGGCAGTAGCTTGTTACAAGTAGCTAAGCTACATAGCTTAACTACATTTTCCCATAACTTGTAGTGTAGCTTACTACATTTGTTCTGGGAATAGCTTGTAGTGAAGCTACACTACTTGCTTCGAGTAGCTTAGAGTGGAGCTACACTACTTGTTTCGAGTAACAAGGATTGTAGCTTACTACATTTTCCCACACACATTTTCAAATTCCGCCCATTTTTAATGGGTAGAAAACCTCTAATATACATCCTAAAACTTAGACATGCCACCATCCTAGGATGTAGTGTAGCTTGCTACAATTTTCTGGGGATAGCTTGTAGTGTAGCTTAGCTACATTTTTTCTTCCCGAGAGTAACAAGTAGTGTAGCTTACTACATTTTCTCCAGTAACTTGCCCATCACTGCAAGATTGTGGGATAAAAAGTATAGAAATAAATGTACATGTTAGTGTCTGAGTCTGGCTGTCTGCTTAGAAATAAAAAAAACTACAGTGAGTAACGTGGGTGAACATTCTTCCATGCATTCTTACTTGTCTGTTGTTTTGGGATCGCAGCTCCAAAGATCAAAGTCATACACTAGAGGACTGAATTAAATATGAACCAGAGAAATACATCTAAAGGGGGAAAGGATACCAAAAAAGGAAATAATCTGTCATATTATTTAAATAATCTACCTCACAAAAAAATCAACAAAAAAAAGAATGTCGGGAGACGGGAAGATGAATGTGCTTTCATGATATTTAGAAACATATGTTCCCGTTATCCTACAGTTTGACGCATGCGGCTTGCCAAAGGTTGTATTTTTCCATAAACATGACGTGACATGTGAGCGCTTCAAAAGACAGCGACTGGTTTTGCTGATAAAATGGCAGTTTAGATATAAACAGTGTTGGGAATATTACTATACCTTGTTAATGTATTACTTATTACTTATTACCTTCATTTTAAAGCAATATATTATATTACAATATTACTGTCTGAGCAAGTGTAATATATTAATATTACTATTACATATTACTTAAAAGAAAAATGTTGTGCAAAATATATAATTAAATATTTAGTGTCACTATTAATCAAATATTGTGTAGGCCATTGGCATAGCTACAATAAAGAAAGTGCACTTGGCTATCTGGGAAATCCATATGAAATCAACTTGAAAAAACGTCCTCCTGAATAAATAATTTGATGACAAATTATAGAAAAATAAGTAATTATTTAACTTCTGCAGTTGTCAAGAAAATTTCACAAGAACATTTTCAACGAGACAGATTGACAGAAAGTAATATTGAAAGTAATGCAGTAATGCAGAAAGAAAAGTATAATATATTAGATTGTTTTAGTTAAGTAATATATTTATATTACAAGTTACTGCATTTTGGTAATATATTATGTAATATATTGAGTTACGTAGTGCACATGTCCCAACACTGGTTATAAATCATATACCCTGTGACTCTGTGTGGTACAAAATGCAACGTATACACTCATGCAATACAGCCGGTAGTAGTACTAGAGGAATTGAATTTAAATAATTGTACTTCCTCAAATGTACAAACAAAAATAGATTTTCAAATCAATTACTAAGTTAATCCTACAAGACCTGGAGCAGATTTCTACTAGCAAAAAAGTAAGTGAAACTTACTACTGCTTTATTCAACTAGGATTTGTAGAGGAAAAAAGGAGCTAATAATTGTTAAGATAATAATGTTACTAATACATTAAATTAAAGGTGATTTCACTTTTGTCAGATATCACCCAAAAAACATTTTTTTTTTCTGTTAAAATGCTCTATTATAAGGTGTGCAGACCATATATGGAGTTTCCCCCTCCCCCACGTTAGCAGAGGAGCTAATAAAAGTTCCCCAGGTGGAGGGTGAATTCTCCTCCAATCAGGATCGAGCAGCAGGTTCACATAGTGTAGCTACTCTTGGGCGCCCCTAGTGCACCAGGCTGGTACTACACCATGAATTTCAAATCACTTACCCTACCTTTAAATAGATATCTTCCCAAGTAATTATTCTACATGTTCTATGCATTCTAATGATCACAGATCATCATCAGGGGCTTGGAGATCACCTATTTGATAAATATTTAACAAAGAAACAAATATTTTTTCCCCAAATTCCCTTTCTTTGTTAAATGTTTAAATCCCGTAAAAGAAATATTTTATGTCACAGCCCCTGTTGTGTCTTCCTCCTTTTGTTATGGCCTATCTATCCTATTGGCTACGGCTGGTCAGCCGTGGGAATTTGATCGCAATGTACTACGTCCAGCTTTTTAGCTTTTGGCTGTCTTTAGGGGTTTTTCAGTTGTCTTTCAGTTGCTTTTGAACACCAATTAAGCCTAGTGTCCCTATGCTGAGAGAAAGAGATGTGTAGAAGCAAAAAGAAAGAAAGAAAGAAAGAAAGAAAGAAAGAAAGAAAGAAAGAAAGAAAGAAAGAAAGAAAGAAAGAAAGAAAGAAAGAAAGAAAGAAAGAAAGAAAGAAAGAAAGAAAGAAAGAAAGAGACCTTGTATACAGTAGACCCTCAGGAGACGACTCCAGTCCATGAACAAAGTATAATGTAATGTTTATGTGGCTAAAAGTTGAAAAAAGTGATAGATGAACGTCACAGTGTAGCCCCGGTACCTGTCAAAATAAAAGTTGATGTTTGGTTCTCATCGTGTAACGCCAGGCAGCGTTTATTTTTTCTCTTTTCTTAATGCAACATGTGCTTAAATGTACTGTTTGTTTGATATATTGTTGCGGACATAATGGTTATGTTCTCACGAATGTATGGGACCCGAATGGAAGCAAGACCGCAAGGTCTTTCTTCGGTGATTTTCCTTTTAGACCATTCTTGTTTATAGCTGTACCTTTTTTGTACTGCATTTGTTTATTGTCTAATAAAATTATCAATCAATCAATTATTAGAGGCTTTCTTCTTGTTCACTTGTCCTGTCCACTTGCAGGACAATATATTATACACCAGTGCATAGGTGATTCTAGGCTCTCCCAGCAGGGGCGGGGAGGACTTTTTTTATGCTACCATTTTTTATTATTATTTTTTTTTCAGAGCTTTAACTCTTAAGAGGTAAACATCTGAATCACTTAAAGGGGAATTCCACCCATTTTCATTTTTTTCTGATAGTGTTCAAATGCCACCAAATGAACCCTAACGGGTTCATTTGGTTCCATTTGTTTGTGTCTAAAGAAATCCATGAACATGGAGAAAATACATCTTGATGATGAATTTTCACCATGTTAGTGGTTTTCTTCAGACCTCCATTTCTTGGGAACTTGGGGAACTTTTTTTTTTTTTTTTATCAAGTCCACCCAGCACCTCGAAGGTACATCAATGACATAGTAAAATGTTGAAAAAGGGTGGAATTCCCCTTTAAAAGAGAATTCCACACCAAAACACATTGGGCATCCATCTACCTTGATTGCTGTGACATGAAAATCGCCGATGCACCAAGTCCACTTTACCTTCACTACGAATAGACCACAGCTCATGCTGTAAATGGCGACAGCAGCGCAGCCATGTAATCACGGCTTTCACTGCTGTCAGGAGATGAGATTCTCTGTCTAAGCGAGGTCATTGTGATGCGACGGGGCCAGCGTGACAAAATGTCTCAGCGTGTGTCTGTGAGGGAGAAACAGGTGACTGCACAGTTACCATTTATACTAAGACTGCATGGGAAAGCATCTGCCACACTTTAGCCCAGTGACGCTTCAAGCAATTTGGAGCCACACAGGCAATGTTTTCCCCGGAGCCCCCCCCCCCCCTGTGACGTCATACCTGTAGGCAAAGTAAAATGTAGTTGCAGTTCTGCTACTTTTGAAAAATTGTAAAACAAAAAAAACAAAACAAAAAAAAAATGTGTTGCAAATTTCTGAATACATTATTCAGATAAAAAAAAATGTCATCAGACATTTATTGTAGTCAACCACACCGGTGGATCCATTTGTAACTCTCTAGGAATTCAGTGAAGACTGGCTGATGTCACTGCTGTCTATTGAATCCCAT
This sequence comes from Benthosema pterotum, assembly GCA_039105355.1. Taxonomy (NCBI): domain Eukaryota; kingdom Metazoa; phylum Chordata; class Actinopteri; order Myctophiformes; family Myctophidae; genus Benthosema; species Benthosema pterotum. The sequence goes on along the minus strand of CM076977.1, from coordinate 49,628,237 downwards.
TAAAATGATTTCTAAATCATCTGAAATATTTTCTTAATCTTCTAAATCTAAATCTAAATCTTCTAAATGTAATCTTCTAAAATGTCTTTAAAGGGACATTGAGAGAGAGAGAGAGAGAGAGAGAGAGAGAGAGAGAGAGAGCGAGAGAGAGAGAGAGAGGAATATAATTTGCTCTACAGTTGTCTGTCATCACTTGCAATATGAGATAGACGCTGAGAGACCAAAGAGGAAATAGCGTGGGGGGGGTGTCTTAATTTCATTGCAGACACACAGAGAGAGAGCGAGAGAGGGAGAGAGAGAGAGAGAGAGAGAGAGAGAGAGAGAGAGCGAGAGCGAGAGAGGAGAGAGAGAGAGAGAGAGAGAGAGAGAGAGAGAGAGAGAGAGAGAGAGAGAGAGAGAGAGAGAGAGAGCGAGAGAGAGAGAGAGAGAGAGAGAGAGAGAAGATTCAAAGTGAGGAATGGAGAGAGAGAGAGTGTGTGTCAGAGTGATACTGTGTAGACGGATAGAGAGGAGGAAGTTCAGTACAGTCAGTGAGGAGCAGGAGATGTTGACGGAACGACAGGGGCGGATGTAACATTTCACAATTGGGGGGGGGGCAGGAAAAAATGGCATGGGTGCGACTTCATCGCCCGTGGCGCGAAGCGACACGGGCGATGAAGCCGTCCCCATACCATTTTCAGTTACAGCACTTTTATTGGTAAAGTAGAGCATCACTAATAACATCAGTTGTTGTTGAAGTTGCAACAGACACACAGCATGCATAAAGCTAAAGGTCTGACTCAGAGAGTTTTCTGTTTTCAATGATGAAATGCTGTTGGTTTAGTGGTGACACAGCTGTAGTTAGTTAGTAGCAGTAGTAGTGTTTCAAATCATTTTAACTAGAAGCACGTTAATTTGAAATATCTTGGGTTGTTTTGCATGCCATGATGTTTGGTGGGGCAGTCTGGGCATTTAGGGGGGCATTGCCCCCCCCCATGCCCATGCCTAGATCCGCCCCTGTGGAACGAACGTGGGAGGGAGAAACGGATTGGCTGAAAAAACATTTGGAAGGAGAGAAGAAGGAGAGAAGGGTCACGAGGTCCAGTACAGTAGCTGTGTGTGTGTGTGTGTGTGTGTGTGTGTGTGTGTGTGTGTGTGTGTGTGTGTGTGTGTGTGTGTGCGTGTGTGCGTGTGTGTGTGTGTGTGTTGCATCAAACACCTCCTCTCCTCATGTCATAGCCATCATCATGCTGTGTTCACCACCAACCAGGCTTACGTTTCCTAACAAACAGACACAGTGGGTGCCTTGACTTTCGATAAATGCTTTGGATTATATCTGGGGTTTTCAACCTTTTTTTCTGCCAGGGCCCACTATTTATTCAGCATCTGAGCCGCGGAGGACCACCATTTGACGACATTTTCGCCCCACAGACCCCCAAAACTAAAGATTTCTTCATGGGTTTCGTCCGCAATTCCAGGATGGATTTTCACAAACAAAACAAGTCAAAGTCAAACCCAACAGATCAAAATAACCATTCATCTTTATACATTCTGTAGTTGTGTAGACTTTGGACAATTCACATGATGAATATTTTTTTTAACTCTTGAGAGTGTAAAATGAAAGCATGAAGGGTCCGTTTGGTTTCATTTCTACACTCTCAAAGAGTTACAACCGATTAACCAACTTTCCATCATTTAGCCTGGGGACCACCTGTAACCCTCCCAAGGAACACTGGTGGTTCCCAGATCACTGGTTGAAAACCACTGGATTATATGGTAATAGTTTTATACATTATTAATTGGATAAGCGGAGCGGACGCAAAATATAAGGCGTTCGGTTCAGTATATACTGTATATACTGTACACGTGTGTGTGTGTGTGTGTGTGTGTGTGTGTGTGTGGTGTGTGTGTGTGTGTGTGTGTGTGTGTGTGTGTGTGTGTGTGTGTGTGTGTGTGTGTGGTGTGTTTGTGTGTGTGTGCGCAAAACAGTGACACTTGGTGATGAAAACCTACTGAATTATATTTCCGTGCTCGTACGCGGCTGGCCAGGGACACAGAGACACAGCCAGGTGAGGGACACACAAAGCTCTGTACAGTGTTGGCTGTAATCCTCTCACTTATAGACCTGCGCAGTGACGTCACCGCCCTGTTCCAGAAGTGGATTCCCAATTCATTTTCCTCATAGACTTTTCGAAAATAATTTATATAAAGATGATTACGCCATGGACAAAGCCGACTCGGGTCGTGACGAATCATGATGACACACACAATCTTTTGGGACGATCAAATAATTTCGAAGATGAAAAACGAAACAAAAAGTCTTGTATCCTGCTGTTTTCTACTTCTTGCTAATTAGATATTGCATGACAATATTGTGTTTGTTGTCATGATTTGTCAAGACTCTAAATATTTTATCCCACGATTTTGTAACCCATTTTTTCACCCAGTGCCAATTGCTAATGTGATCCTGGGCTCTACACATCCGCCAACCTGGGGAGGCAGCGGACTGGCCTCCCCAGTTTCCCTGGTTGGACGTAGCGCGTGGAAGGAACACGTTATTCCAACCAGTTCCTGTCCCCTCCATCAGGTGCCCCGGCTGGCCAGGGGGAGGCAGTTTAGAGTCCAGGATTACTGCATGTTTTTGTGAGGGTATCTACCCTAGGGGACACGGGGAGAACATGCAAACTCCACACAGAAAGGCCCTTTCGTCAACCCCGCCTCGGGTATGGGCACTGATGACGCGGAGGAGCAGACACGCCGCCAGCACCCACAGGAATTGAACCCAGACATCAGGTGGCATCAGGTGGAATGTTTCCCATGGAGGGACATTTTACAACCTGTGTATTTAGATTGCCTCTGTATGTGTGTATTTACCTTTGAACGCATATCAGGACATGGACCTGGATGTGCTATTCCATCATCACGGATATACAGGGAGCAATCAGATGAAGATAAGGCCAGGAGCTGTGTGTGTGTGTGTGTGTGTGTGTGTGTGTGTGCGTGTGTGTGTGTGTGTGTGTGTGTGTGTGTGTGTGTGCTTACTGCTTAGACAGCGACATCACAGAACTGTTCGTAAATTGTGTTCACAGTTTCACACAAACAGACAGTGGTGTTTCTAAGCAATTTGGAGCCTTAGGCAAGATTTTCTCCGGGGAAAATCATACCTATGACAAGCACAGTAAAATGGCGCCCCCTAAGGGATGAAAAAATATGAACTATTTTTAAACTAATGAACGTATTCTATGTGTTTTAAATGTTCAAATCTACTTACAGAGGACGTGTAATGTATTTATCCATATGAGGCTTATTAAGCCTGGAATCCTTTTAGCACCACCCACCCATGATCTACTACGTAACTGTCCATCAACATGTGTGCAAAAATGTGTGCAAGCTGTAAAGTGAAAATCCACAAGTGAACACAACTAAGGCTGTTGAAAATGTGGCATTGAACCCAATTAACTCATGTGCACACAGTACTGAATCAAACCACATGGTTTTACGGAGACATCTAGCTGTGTCTCCCTGTACCCATAGATTATAGCATTGGGGGCTTGTAGATCACCTATTATGATAACTATTTAAAAAATATATAAAATAAAAAGAATTATAAAATACATATATTCCCCCCCAGATTCTGTTTCTTTTTTAAATATTCAAATTCTGTACATGAAAGCATGCCATATTTTGGACAGTTGGAATGGTGATTAATCATGATTAAATCACGATTAAATTATTAAATCATGATTAAATTAATCTTTAATCTGTGATTAAACTGATTAAAAATGTTTCATCATTCGACAGCCCTTAAAATAAGACAACCATTTCATTCAATTCTTCAATTCTATTGACCTGATACAAACCCACGTCATTAAACTATATTCAGTTAATGACATGAACAAACATTGCTGACGATGGAATAGAGCTAATTTAATACCAATCACAAAAACAAACAAACAAACAATCAGCAAAAGCCAATATCTACACAGATCCCAATATTAAAAGACAAATATCCTCCAGTGCCATGGCCTGGTGCCTCATCCCCGATGCCATTTTTAACGTTTTGTTGACGCAGTCATAAAAAAATAATTTGTAAATCTGCTTAACCCAGATGCCTCCTCCCAGATGACAGTAGCTGACAGGGGCGGATGTAACATTTCCCAATTGGGGGGCAGGAGAAAATGGTATTTTCAGTTACAGGACTTTTATTAGTCAAGTAAAGCATCAATAATAACATCAGTTGTTGTTGAAGTTGCAACAGACACGCAGCATGCATAAAGCTAAAGGTCCGACTCAGAGAGTTTTCTGTTTTCAATGATGAAATGCTGTTGGTTTAGTGGTGCCACAACTGTAGTTAGTTAGTAGGAGTAGTAGTGTTTCAAATCATTTTAAATATAGGCAGTTTAATTTGAAATATCTTGGGTTGTTTTGCATGCCATCGTGTTTGGTGGGGCAGACTGGGCATATAGGGGTGGCTGTAATCCTCTCACTATAGACCTGCGCAGTGACGTCACCGCCCTTGTTCCACTCGTGGATTCCTCATATACTTTTCGAAAATAATTTATATAAAGACGATTACGCCGCGGACAAAGCCAACTCGGGTCGTGACAAATCATGACAACAATCACAATATCGCCATATAATATCTAATTAGCAAGAAGAAGAAAACGGCATGACAAGACTGCCATACAAGACTTGTTTCGTTTTTCATCTTAGAAATTATTTGATTGTCCCAAAAGTTTGTGTGTGCCACCATGATTGAAAAAAGTTTGTGTGTGCCCCCATGACCATGCCTAGATCCGCCCCTGGTAGATGATCAGGGTGTAGTGGAGGGGGACGTGGGGGGGACGGCGTCCCCTCACTTCTCACATCTAAAATATTTTATATACAGGGGTGTAGTGGAGGGGGGACGTGGGGGGACGGCGTCCCCTCACTTCTCACATCTAAAATATTTTTTGGAGCAAAAGTAGGCCTATGTTACTCATTTACTTTTATGGATACAATTAGGCATTGTAAACAATCGTGCTCAATATGCTATACTTACTACAAATGCAAGTGTGCATGCACATGTCTTAAAGGGGAATTCCACTTATTTTCAATATTTTACATTAATATACCTTAGAGATGTTGTGTGGACATAATAAAAAGGTTCCCCCATTCTGTGTTTCCTAGAAATGGAGGTCTGAAAAAAAAATCATTAGCATGGTGAAATACATCTTGGTGACATCATCAAGATTTCACCATGTTCATGAATTTCCTTTTTTCTGAGAGTGTACAAATGGAACCAAATGGACCCGCTAGGGTCCATTTGGTTCACATTTGTACACTCAGAAAAAGAATGGGTGGAATTCCCCTTTAAGAGGCGTCCCCCCACATCTAAAAGTCCCACTACACCCCTGGTAGATGATACTCCCATCAGTGGCATTCAGAACATTGCATGGGTCGTGGTAACTATTCCTTTTGGTTTGCCTGAGGCAGCACAGACTGCTTCTAACTAGACTAGACCAGAGTCTATGCACGTGAGCTGTGTCTCTGATCCTCTTGGCATGCAGTCTGCATCAATCTGACCAGTTTGGACTCTTGGTTTTTCGCAGAGAGAGGTTGCCATATCAAGCTGTGATGTCGCCTCAGATTAGTGCTCTGCTCGACAGTGATAAAAGACAATATTGTCAGTGTGGGGTGACAATATTGTGATAGGAAAACACACAAACACACAGAGCGCCGGCTAAGCCACCGACAGCACCACAGTGCGCCGTAAACCCTCTGTGTGCAGTGCATGACCGGATAAAAGCATGTGTTTTCACTTTGGTAGATCAGGGGACTACATACAAATGGCAATTTAAAGTATATACCTGTATAAGCAATACATCTGATTTGTTTCCTTATTAAATCACTTCACAAAAATATCTAGTATCTATGGTAACAACCAGAGTTGGGGGTAACGAGTAACGAGTAACGAGTAACGAGTAATATTACTACTTTTTCAGGTAACGAGTAGTGTAACGACGTTACCTCCTAGAAAATAGTAATAATATTACAGTTACTTCTACTAATATTACTTCGTTACTTTTGTCATGCTGCTGCGTTCAACAGTATTGCGTTGGTGAAGGGAGATGAGCTAATGTCAGTTTAGCTTGATCGAAAAAAGATGAGCAGCGGATTTTTATTAGGCAGACGTACAAAGACATCTGGTGTCAAAGCTGCGGCATTGAGGCGTCAGAAACGTAGCGCTCGAAAGCTGTTTGTGCAGCTTGTTGTCCCTATTTATTGTCCCGATCCTCAATAGAAGTATATGTAGAAGAGCCGCCCTTGGACTGGCCACTTAAAGAGAACGGAGTTGGCGCTAATGCTCTGCGCTCTTACCTCTCCGGTGAAACTCCGTGATTCTTTGTTGAGATTTGAATCGAAAAAATCTCAGTCCATTCTCACCCGATTGCAATAATTCCAACTGTGGTCCAAGTATATCCAAGGATATTTTCATTTGCCATATAGGTCATGCGTTTATAATATGAGTTTATCACACAAATAGCTGGGGGAATGTCCACACTTAAAGCCTGTATGTATGCGCTGTCTGTCAGGGGATTTCCCATAGGCTACACAGCTGTTCTGATTACGCGATGCCAGTGGCTTAATCATCAATTAAGACACTGGAGCTATAAGCCCTCATATACTCAATATTAAATCAAAAAGATCTTATGCTTATGTATGTTTATCATACATTTTAATTTTGCATTAAAACATATTTGACAGACAGAACTGTAACTAAATAACAATCCACTGACTGAAATAACAGCCTACTGCAACTATGTAATCTATGGTAGGCTATATGTTAATCATGTGCGGCATATAAATATTAAGATATTTTAGTATTTTTTCCAGGGTGGGATGTCTGTATTCATTAATACATTTATCTAAATACATCCATCCATCTTCACCTGCTTATCGGTAGTCGGTCGTGGGGCAACATGCACCCAATTGATGTTTGGCTGATTTGTGACTCTTGTTATTCTTCTTCATTAGATTCAGCTCTAAAGGAAGCTGACAGATTGTGTAGTTGTAGCTAATTTCTTTTTTTCAGGGATCTGGGTGCAAAAGTAATATAAAAAAGTAATATGTAATATACTACATATTACTTTTGCATCCAAGTAATAAGTAGTGTAATATTATTACTTTTCTGAAGGGTAATAAGTAATAAGTAATATATTACTTTCCTAAGTAATATTCCCCAACACTGGTAACAACCCAGTCTCATGAGGTTTTGGCGAATATGCACGTTATGGCACAGGCCCATTACGTGAATACTTGCCAAGAATAGGCAAAAACCCGTGCATATTCGCTTACAATGAATCCGTGCATATTCGTCTTTCCACTGAAAATGACGGAGCGGAGCCGTCTCTGCCGACCATGAGCATCGTGAAGCGCCGCTGAGCGAGGCGCTAGCCGAGCGAATTGCCGCGCTGAGCATTGCGATGGTCGGCAGAGCCGACTCAGCCGCGTCCGAGTTGCGACGTGTTAGGGACAGAATAGTAAATATTACAAAACCCAAACTGCCCCACCCCCAACCAGCCACTTCCGGTTTGTGGAAAAAAAACTGCCCCATCCCCAACCAGCCACTTCCGGTTTGTGGAAAAAACACGCCCACGTGCATAGTCACGGATTTTTGCTTTAACTCGCAGTGTATGCACGCAATTCCTAGGTGGCATTCCGTGTATAGTGTAGAACTATCTGTGAGACTGCACTGATGGTAACCATAGGAGCCACAGTGGTCCTTTAAAAATCATAGTCCTGCACCACTTGACTTCACCAGTCCTCACTTTTTCCTTATAATCAGCAGCAGCTCAGCGAGGCAAATAGTCCCGTCGGGAGTATTTGTTCACCAATGACAGCGCTTATAGGGGTTTCTTTGGAGGCTTCTTGACAATATTTTTGGGGATGATCTATTTAAAGGAAGACTTTGTGAAAACATAAAAACAATAAAAAAATATATTATTTTGGCCATAAAATTACATAGATCGAGCTTTAATGCTCTAATTTGTTCCGGCAGCACTAATTGTCTTTAGGCTTTTAGCCACTTTGACGCCTCATACGAAGGATTGTGGTGAACAGAACTAATGAGCACATATCCTTCTTTATTTATTCTCCTCTCCTTCCTGTTAATGCTCTCTAATAGCCACTGTTTATGTTTGCAGGCCGGTGGTTTTGTTGTGCGCATTTGTGTCACGCATACACACAGGCAAGCATGCTGGTAACAGGAAGGCTCGGCCAGTGTTGCCAACATGGTGCATTTGTCACTATATGTAGCTTTTTCCCACACCCTCCTAGTGCCAAAATGAGTGAAAAACTCCTGGCAGAAAATCTAGTGCTTTTTTTGCTGGTGAGTTGGGGTGAAATTGGTTGACAGGCACCAGAGATAAAACCCTCGTTTTTCACATTTTTTCCTCCTATGATATGGAGCCTTATAGAGCAGTAACTCTTGAGAGCGTTAAAACACTGGGCTCGTCCCAAATAATGGTTTCATTTTACGCTCTCAAGAGTTAAATTATATTTAAATGTCTGAATTACCCGATTTTCAAGAATCTACACATTTAGAAAATGTAGGACAATTGATATTTTGACCAACATTTTTGCCAGTTTATCTAAATTAGTCTGAGAAACTCAACTCAACATCAGAACAGCATGGTCCGAGGCTAAAATGCAGAATAAATTGTAGGCCCTGGTATGAAAATCGTGAGATGAGAATGCTTTAGCGCATTCTAGTGCATTTTGGAAGTGCCACTAGTGCATTTTGGATTTTGGCAGTTGGCAACACTGGGCTCGGCCCAAATAATACTCGGCCCTGAGTATAGACAGAGTCACACTGTCCGTTCACTTCATGGGATCAGTCCAATTGCGGCACTTCTAGCATCAAGTTGTGTTTTACCATGTTAATGATTTTTCTTTTTGGACCTTTTTTCCCCTCTCCTCTCCGAAAAAAATCCGCATTAAAATGTGACGTGAACCAAACGCGAACCAAATGTACCCTACCCCACTAGGGTACATTTGGTTCACATTTGAACACTCAGGAAAATTTTGCAAATGCCCCTTCTTTTGTCCCTCTTTCAGTCTGCTACAGCCCTCCCGAGAGCTCAGTTTTCTGACCCCTCAATGTCGCAACATTATTCGGACCGTGAGCTTTCATGTATTCAGCAAGCACACACCACACCCACCAAACGTACTGAGAGAGTCTTAAAAAAGGGAAATCAAAAGAAATCATTCTCCGACCTTGTACTACTCTAGACCAGGGGTTTTCAACTGGTGGTCCGGGGACCACCAGTGGTCCTTGAGAGGGTTCCAGGTGGTCCCCAGCTAAATTAGTTAACCAGATGTAACTCTTAAGAACGTAACAATGAAACCAAATGGACCCTTGCGGGTCCATTTGGTTTCATTTTTACACTCTTAAGAGTTAAAATATTCATGTGAATTACATGTGAATCTACACAACTAGAAGATTAATGGTCATGGACAGAAGCAAAGGAAATCTTTAGTTTGGGGGGTCTGTGGGGCTAAAATGTCCTCAAATGGTGGTCCGTGGCTCAAATTCTGAATAAATGGTGGGCCCTGGTATCAAAAAGGTTGAAAACCCCTGCTCTAGGCCGTGTCTACTAACACGTAACCTCTCCTTGTTTCTCAACTAAAACAACATTTTACCATCTGGCTGCAGGGCCTTTTATCTGAGCAGGTGTTTTGTTTTCCATCTGGGGTGTTCATGGAACAGGTGGGGTTAGCCAGCAGGGGAGGTGTGTGTACTGTACTGACTGTACTGTACTCTGGGACAAATACCAGAACGGTCGGCCCAAATGAAAGTCGGACCAGCCGAAACGTTGCGACATTGAGGGGTCAGAAAACTGAGCGCTCGGGAGGGTGTACTGTTGCAGCCTGAAAGAGGGGCAACTCGCATTGGCATATTGTTGAAAACCACTGACATAACACAATGACACAGCACGGCGATATTAAGAGCAGGACTGGAACACAGTTGAACAAAATGTAACGGGAGGGAAAAGAAGAAAATAAAAAAAAAACAGAACAGAACAAATCAGACCGCAGTAGTCTATCAACCTCGAATTGCAAAGACGGGGCGAAACGTTGCGACATTGAGGGGTCAGAAAACTGAGCGCTCGGGAGGGTGTACTGTACTGACTGTACTCTGGGACGAACACCAGAGCGGTCGGCCCAATAAAAGTCAGACCAGCCGAAATGTTGCGACATTGAGGGGTCAGAAAACTGAGGAGTGCTCGGGAGGGCTGTTGCAGCCTGAAAGAGGGGCAACTCGCATTGGCATATTGGGGGACTATTAAAGAAAAGATGTCTTGCTATCCGACCCGCGCCTACACTTCATGAGTGTACCTGTTTTCGACAGGTGCGCCTTTTGGTGTTCTAAGCTTTATTAGCATTATTTATTATTATAGTATATATGTATTATAGTTAGGCTTGGGTACCGTGAGCGATACCGATACTGGTACCGATTGGGACATAGCGGTACCTAGTGGGATCGATTCACTTCAAAATGAACGGTGACTCGTTTGGATACTTTGTCATTCTGTGCCGCTGCACAGCAAAGAGCGAGCAGAAAGACTGACGCTGACAAGATAGAACAGCTGGTTGACTAATTACAAAGACCGCGTGGTTTTTGTTGACTAAACTAGACTAACATTTAGTGCTTTGCAAAAAGTTCCACTCTGCATGGAAATGTTCTGCTGTAGGCTGTGTGAGAGAGACAGAGAGAGAGAGAGAGAGAGAGAGAGAGAGAGAGAGAGAGAGAGAGAGCGGGCGGCATAGCGAAGCAAAAAAAGAAAAGAAATCCGCTATTCCGTCACTTGTCATTGCATGGATCTATAAGTATTGCGCCCACTGCGCAGATCAGCACACAGAAAATGGTAATGTCGTGCAATATTAGCGTGTGTGTATGTGTCCTGGGCGTGCGGGGGTCCAGTTGTGGTGTTACGCTGGGACGCTTGACTTCAATGTTAAAGAATGCCATCTCCGTATTTAAGTTTTGAGATTTGAAAAGGCTATAGTTCACTGGGGAATGGTGACAACAGTATGTATGATACAGTAAATGAAATCTTACCTCAAATGGTTTCTTGGGAAGTCCTGATTTTTTTTAAAAAAGGTTGGAAAAAGAGTCAACATGGCCTTTTCAAATCTCAAAAATATAACATGGAACTCTATGGAAATAGGGAGCGCATTCTTTCTGTCAGTGTCTTCGTGCAGCAGGTGCACTAATTAGTGGGGACTTTCCACAGTGGTTAAAGGAGAATTCCACACCAAAACATATTGGGAGCAATCTACCTTGATTCCTGTGACATGCATAATAATGCTCTTGATTATTGTCATAGATGCCCCCTTTTCTACATTTCACCCTGAAATTTCACTCCCTCCAATGCAGTTTGCATTATAGCTACTTATTCATTGAGTTAACTGAAACTATAGTAGGCTATACAGCATAAACTAAAATGCACTCAAGAAAGACTAATAATAATAATAATAATGCCACCCCATGGAAGGCTACTTTTTGCTGCGTGATTTATAGCCTACTTTGCTTAGAAGAGTTCAGTAGTGCAAATGCATCTCAGTCACCATAAAGATAGTCATCATACATTATATAATTTAAGATATGATTCAACCAAACCATTGCTATGGTGTGTAAAATATATAATATTTAATTAAAAAAGTATCGAAATAGGTATCGTTTCTGGTATCGTATCGATTCCCAGGTATCGAGTATCGTATCGTATCGATTCAAAGGTGAAAGGTACCCATCCCTAATTATAGTATATATGTGTCTGTTTAGCTGCTTAGTGTTTAGTTTTAGCCGTATAGTTTAGTTGTAGCATATATATGTCCTGTCTAGTTCCTGTATAGCTGTCTGTTTAACTTTCACTACTTGCCATTTTATAATTATACCTGGTTGTAGCACCTTCACCTCACTTTATGCTGTTACAGTTGCACTTTACTGCTCTAGTCTGTTGCACTACGTCACTCACTGTTTCTTGTATTGTTTGCATTTGTCCTTTTTCTTATTGCACTGTGGAACAATGGAAACGTTATTTCATCCCTGTATATGTCCTGACATACACTGGAGTGACAAATAAAAAACCTTGAACCTTGAACTTGAACATTACTTAGCATTAAAAATTCTCAAATTATATTTATTCAGAATTTGAGCCACATTTGAACTACCGGTATTATTTTTGCTTTTGACCACAATTCCAGGCTGGACTTTGGGAAACCAAAACATGCAAACCTACAGATCAAACTGACCATTAATCTTCTACATACTCTAGTTGTGTAGACTGGGGCTAATTCACACATGATGAATATTTTAACTCTTGAGAGCGTAAACGTGAAACCGAATGGACCCGCAAGGGTCCATTCGGTTTCACGTTTACGCTCTCGAAGAGTTACACCTGGTTGACAAACTTTCCATCATTTAGCCTGCTGGGGACCACCTGGAAACCTCTCAAGGACCACTGGTTGAAAACCACTGACATAACACAATGACACAGCACGGCGATAGTAAGAGCAGGACTGGAACACAGTTGAACAAAATGTAACGGGAGGGAAAAGAAGAAAAAAACAGAACAGAACAAATCAGACCGCAGTAGTCTATCAAACTCGAATTGCAAAGACGGGGCGAAAACCGTCCCAGATGTCAAGGGCTGGTAGTTAATCCTTGCCTGTTCATTTCACGCTCAGTCGGCTCCGCAAGCCTTTCTCTGTTCGCTCCTGCAGGAGCCGGCAAATCACCCCTGCAGGGGAAATTAATGACTTCAATAAAAGTGCCACCATTTTCCAGCGCCCGTTCCCCCCCACCCACCGAACGTTTTATTGGCCAACAACTGAAAAACTGACTCCCAATCGGATCACTGTGGGGGAGCTGTGGGGGGGGAGAAGCTCCCGAATCAAGAAGGTTTTTTAGTGGCTGCCGTTTGTCCGCAAGACTGTGTTAAAGGTAACATGGACATGGGGCAACTTTAGTGTGTACAAACTAGTGATGTCCTGATACCGATACAAAAGTATTGGATCGGCTCTTTTTGTCCCTTTTTTTATCATATCAGTATCGGCAATTACTATATGGCCGTCGGAAGAGTATCAGGATTGACCCTTATTTGTCATTATCGGGTCAAATATTGGCAAATATGCCAGTCTAACCAGTGATCAGACACAGGGGTAAGGGGTTGACACTATGGTGAAGAATATACCAGTCTAACCAGTGATCAGACACAGGGGTAAGGGGTTGACACTATGGTGAATATGCCAGTCTAACCAGTGATCAGACACAGGGGTAAGGGGTTGACACTATGGTGAATATAGTCTAACCAGTGATCAGACACAGGGGTAAGGGGTTGACACTATGGTGAATATACCAGTCTAACCAGTGATCAGACACAGGGGTAAGGGGTTGACACTATGGTGAATATACCAGTCTAACCAGCGATCAGACACAGGGGTAAGGGGTTGACACTATGGTGAATATACCAGTCTAACCAGTGATCAGACACAGGGGTAAGGGGTTGACACTATGGTGAATATACCAGTCTAACCAGCGATCAGACACAGGGGTAAGGGGTTGACACTATGGTGAATATACCAGTCTAACCAGTGATCAGACACAGGGTAAGGGGTTGACACTATGGTGAATATACCAGTCTAACCAGTGATCAGACACAGGGGTAAGGGGTTGACACTATGGTGAATATACCAGTCTAACCAGTGATCAGACACAGGGGTAAGGGGTTGACACTATGGTGAATATACCAGTCTAACCAGTGATCAGACACAGGGGTAAGGGGTTGACACCATGGCAGTTAAGTAAAATGTTGGGTCATGTGGAGTTTGCTTTGGAGTTTCCCAAGTCCACATTTGAGAGAGGAGTATGTTATTCCCAGTTGGTGACTTCATATAAAGGTATTTTTTCTTTTGTATGTTATTGTATCGGTATTTGGTATCGGTATCGGCTAACACAAAAATTGTGGTATCGGGATCGGATCGGAAATGAAAAAGTGGCATTGGGACATCACTAGTACAAACACTGCGTTCGTAAAAAACAGAATCTAACTCCACCTGCACTCCACTCCGTCTCCACTCCACTCCGGCTCATTGTGAATCTGCTGGAGACTGCTGTATGTGTGCTGTGATTGACTAAAACACTGCCTCACCCAGACACATGTTTTGGTTTCATCATTTCATCATCACAAGTTTCTGAAATGTTATGCAGGAAGAAGCAAGTGTCTTTCTGCAGGGAAACAGCTGCAGCATGAAAGTAGAAGCAACGTAGAGGATAAAAAAGGCAAAGTATAGCTATGTATCTATTTAGGTTTTTTTTGGCTAAATGTTGCCTCTATAGAGCTGCGCAGTGACGTCACCGCCCCTGTTCCGGAAGTCTTTTCCCAATTCATTTTTCTCATAGACTTTTCGAAAATAATTTATATCAAGACTATTACGCCGCGGACAAAGCCAACTCGAGTCGTGACGAATCATGATGACACACACAAACTTTTGGGACAATAAAATAATTTCTAAGATGAAAAACGAAACAAAAAGTCTTGTATCATGCCGTTTTCTACTTCTTCCCAATTATATATTATATGACGATATTGTGTTTGTTGTCATGATTTGTCACGACCTGAGTTGGCTTTGGCCGCGGCGTAATCGTCTTGATATAAATTATTTTCGAAAAGTCTATGAGAAAAATGAATGGGGAAAAGACTTCCGGAACAGGGGCGGTGACGTCACTGCGCAGCTCTATTACATTTAACGACATCAGTGTAATGTCCACAAGAAGAGAATACCCAGGGCTTAGTAATGAGAACTAAAGAGATGAAGAAAATGGTGCCGCATCGATGACAAGCCTGTTCACGTTTTTACCTAGAACTGGGCCAAGTGGTGTGACTGTTTGCACGTACACTCCCTCAAGGTCACCATCGGAAAAACCTCTGCCCTGCAATTTTTCAGATCGGCCTTTTGTAGCACTAAATCGTTTTATTTAAATGTTAATCCATACAGATTCCAAACGTCATGAGAATCAGCGTACAGTCATCCACCTCCTTCCTATACAAACCTATCATAACTTAAAACTCCATTTTAACCATGACAGATTATTTGAAAACAACGCATCTTTTTTTCTGGTGACTGATATTGTCCTCCTAATACGTGAGAGGGCTGTGGAATTTAATTTACAGTTATATTATTTTGGAAAATGTACCAGCCTCCGTATTTGGGCGTGCCCACCCAAAGGAATAGAAGAATATTTTAAAAAATAAAGCAAATTCCACATAACCACATATTTTATTTAGCTGACATAGTGTCAACCCCTTACCCCTGTGTCTGATCTGTGGTAGTATGGTGTTATATGACCCAATAATGACTAATAATGTCCAATACTGATACTTTTCTGATACCCATACAGTATTTGCCGTACGATATTACAAGAAAAGGTGTTAGCTGTTAGCTGTAAGCTGTTAGTTAGTAGCAGTAGTAGTGTTTCGAATACCTTTAAATATAAACACTGAAATATCTTATGTTGTTTTGCATGCCATCATGTTTGGTGGGGCAGTCTGGGCCCATGCCCAAAGTAAATTCCCCAGCCCCGACTAATGCTGAAGAGTAACAATTATCCGTGTTGAATAGTAGTACGAACACATTGTTTTTGTACTGTGCTGAGGGGTTCATCAATTCGAAACTCTAACACAGGAAACGTGCATTATAAAAACAGCCCAACCCCAGCTGACATACAAAAAAAGGGAGAAAGACAAACGAGTAACTGTGAGAGACACGGTGTCTGTGTGTGTGTGTGTGTGTGTGTGTGTGTGTGTGTGTGTGTGTGTGTGTGCGCGTGTGTGTGTGTGTGTGTGTGTGTGTGTGTGTGTGTGTGTGTGTGTGTGTGCGTGCGTGTGTGCGTGTGTGTGTGTGTGTGTTGACTATGGCATGGATAATAAATGACATTCCACTTTCTGGAGGTGTCAGCACTACCTTGCTGCCAAACAGCATGTGGCTTGAGGAGAACCTGCACTCATTTCTGAGGTACAGCCCTGCCATGCTAATCCTACTGGATTAAGGTGTGTCGCGCAAGTGTGTTTGGTGTGTGTGTGTGTGTGTGTGTGTGTGCGTGTGTGTGCGTGTGTGTGTGTGTGTACGGTGTATGACAGATTGCATGTTAACAGACAAAGAGAGGTGCTACTGAGATTGCTGCCAGGCAGGGAGCGGATCTAGGCATGGGCATGGGGGGGCAATGCCCCCCTAAATGCCCAGTCTGCCCCCCCAAACACGATGCCATGCAAAACAACCCAAGATATTTCAAATTAAAATGCTTATATTTAAAATGGTTTGAACCACTGCTACTGCTACTAACTAACTACAGCTGTGTCACCACTAAACCAACAGCATTTCATCATTGAGAACAGAAAACTCTCTGAGTCAGACCTTTAGCTTTATGCATGCTGCGTGTCTGTTGCAACTTCAACAACAACTGATGGTATTATTGATGCTTTACTTGCCTAAAAAAAGTCCTGTAACCGAAAATGGTATGGGTGCGACTTCATCGCCCGTGGCGCGAAGCGACACGGGCGATGAAGTCGCACCCATACCATTTTCTCCTGCCCCCCAATTGGGAAATATTACATCCGCCCCTGCTGCCAGGCAGAACTCGCATACTGTGTCTTAACGGTGTCATGCTGTCATCATGTCATCCAGTTTGATCCAGATAATGTGAAATCCAGACCCTTAGAGCAGTGCTTTTCAACGTTTTTCATACCAGAAGGGCCCATTATTTATTCAGAATTTGAGCCACGTCGTACCACCATTTGATGACATTTTAGCCGCACAGACCCCAAAACTAAAGATTTATTTTGCCTTTGTCCACAATTCCAGGATGGGTTACTACAGGCTGTTGTCTCTGGGATATAAATCTAACATGAAAACAACGGCAACGCATGAGAAGAGAGAGAAATAAGAAGGGGAGGGAGATATACTGTATATGTAAACAACAGTGTTGGGACATGTGCACTACGTAACTTAATATATTACATAATATATTACCAAAATGCAGTAACTTGTAATATAAATATACTACTTAACTAAAACAATATAATATATTATACTTTTCTTTCTGCATTACTGCATTACTTTCAGTATTACTTTCTTTCAATCTGTCTCATTGAAAATGTTCTTGTGAAATTATATTGACAACTGCAGATGAATGAAGTTAAATAATTACTTATTCTCTATCATTTATCAAATTATTTATTCAGGAGTGAGGTTTTTTCAAATTGATTTCATATGGATTTGGCCAGATATCCAAGTGTGCTTGCTTTATTGTAGGTATGCCACTGGTCTACGCAATATTTGATTAATAGTGATACTAAATATTTCATTATATATTTTGTAAAAAGTTTTTTTTAAGTAATATGTAATAGTAATATTAATATATTACACTTGCTCAGACAGTAATGTTGTAATATAATATATTGCTTTAAAATGAAGGAAATAATTAATAAGTAATATATTAACAAGATAAAGTAATATTCCCAACACTGGTAAACAAATACATGATTCCAAACAACGGTAGTGGCGTGTCATACCTGTGAATGACTCAGCCTCCAGACAAAAAGTATCAGTTTTTCAGTCTATAATGTACAGTAAATAATAAATTGACAAGCAGAGAAAGAGAGAGAGAGACTGTGCTGTACTGTACTATGATATTGATACACACTGTGCTGTACATATCAATATCAATTATATTTTGCCACAGCTAGTGACCTTGCACTATGTTTGGGCAGAGAGGTGTCTTATGAGTGCCATGTTGTTGTGGCACTAAGTTCAGACACGCCCATGCATCTCGTTTGCCTATATATAGTACCTGTCTAACCTGCAGTAGCAGCAGTGGCTGCTTAGATTAGATTAGTCTAATCTATTGTTTGGTTAGATTAGATGTCCTTTAAGTGAAAATACACTTGTTCAGATCAAACAAGACAAAACGAATAAAAATAGTAAACAGTAGTCCCGGCCCAGAAATGAATTGCCATTTCATTTTCCTCGTAGACTTTTCCAAAATAATTTACATGACGACCATTATTCGGGTCGTGACAAATCATGACAACACGCACAAGTTTTGACACAATCAAATAATAAGAAGAATTTGTAAGAAAAAGGAAACAAAAAGTGTTGTATCCTGATGTTTTCCTTATTTTTTTTATTGCATGATAATATTGCGTTTGCTTTCATGATTTCTCACGACCCGAGTTGTCTTTGTCCGCAGCACAATCGTCTTCATAGAAATCATTTTTGAAAAGTCCATGAGGAATATGAATGCTAAATTACTTCCGGGCCGCAGGCGACATCATGAAAGGGGACTGCTCAGCTCTATATTATACTGTAATTGTTATTAAAGGGGAACTCCACCCATTTTCAACATTTTTTCTGAGAGCGTACAAATGCAACCAAATGAACCCATGGTGAAAGTACATCTTGATGATGTCTGCAAGAACATTAGAGATCTGCTTCTCTCAACCCCGTGCTCTGCTTAGCGCGACACTTTCGAGGGACGGAACATAAATTAGCCTTGACGGGCTGCAGCTGCGCGTCGTGATCAAAGACTTCCTCCCCGTGTTCGCCTGACAGTAGCGACTGTAGTTGTGGTTTGGAGGACAGCTTTGAATTGCTATTATTGCGTACACAAACAAAAACAAAGGATGCCATATTTTAACGCATTTGTCCTGAGTAGATTCTAGTCTCTGGCACTAGTTTCCAGTTTCTAACACAAGATTCTAGTCTGTAAATAGTTTCTAACACTAGATCAGGGGTCGGCAACCCAAGATGTTGAATGAGCCATTTTCAACCCAAAATTAAATTCAGAATCTGTCTGGAGCCGCATTTTATTATTTTTTTCCTGAGAGTGTGCAAATGTGAACCAAACCAAATTGGTTCCATTTGCACACTCTCAAAGAAAAATCATTAACATGGTGAAACACAACTAGTCCACACAACATCTCTACACAACATCTCTAAGGTATATTAATGACATAGTAAACTGAGTAACCTTTGAAAATGGGTGGTTCAGATTGAAAGCTGATAACTGCTGGGCTTTTTTGACATGGCCAAGTGCTGCTTTAACTGGCAACTGTCAGACAGCGCAACGCGTTTTGGGTGACTGAAATGTTTATATTATTTTGGTGTGGATCACCCCAGTGTGTATGTAATAATGCTACTACAGCCACTGAGCCACTAGGGCTGTGTTCTGGAGCCGCATGCAGCTCCTGAGCCGCAGGTTGCTGGCCCCTGTTCTAGTCTCTGGCACTAGTTTCCAGTTTCTAACACAAGATTCTGGTCTTATAACACTAGATTCTCGTCTCTGACATTAGTTTCTATAGTTTTTGACGCTAGTTTCTAGTTTCCGGCACTAAATTCTAGTTCCCGATGCTTGTTTCTAGTTTTTTTTAGTTTCTATTGTTTTTTATGCTAGATTCTAGTCTCTGACGCTACTTGTAGTTTCTGATACTAGATTTTAGTTTTTCTGAGAAAATCTATGTTGCTTTGACAGTGATGCTCAACATATTTCATGCCAAGAACCCCCAAAATGATCTATATTTGGCTATTTGGAGCCCCATCTGAAAACATATTTTTCTCGGGATCCCCCAGAGGCAATTTGCAGCAAATTTGAAGCAATTTGAGTTAAACATGTTTGCTGCCGACTGCCGAAATAATGTAGCCTATTCAAAGATTTGTGCCACATTTTCACGATTTTTCAAAAATAGCAGATCTACAAGCTCATAGCGCGCCACTCGGTGGCGCGCTATGAGCTTGTAGATCTGCTATTTTTCAAATTCTAAAGTATAATGCTTAAAACACCTAAACGCGTACAGTACATAAAGGGGTAAGGGTGATAAAAAATACTCACACATATGAACGGAAACGCTTTTAAGTTTATATAAAAAATAATACCGACTCACTAGGTAAGTAAGGAGGTAATTGCTAGAATCACTATCAGCCAATCGCGCAGTAGCGTGTCTCTCTGTTTGACGTGTGCCTGCATGCCAGGATGTATCTGCTTCCTGTGGCACTTTCCTGTTCCATCAGCACCCGTCTGATTGGTCCGTTCTGTTCTGATGTGGTGTGTCACATGACCTGTGACCAACCAGGTGATGAATACTTGTGCATGGGTCTTCATAAGGGGGGGGGGGGGGGGGGGGGGGGGGGGGGTGTGAACTTCTTTCCCTTTCTTTTTTACATTGAACTCTACTATCGTTGAACCCTATAGTCTATGCCATGGGTTTTCAAACTTTTTCATACCAGGGCCCACTATTTATTGTTCGTTTTAGCCCACGGACCACCATTTGATGTTGAGTTTAGTCCCTTGGAGCCCAAACTAAGGATTGTCCTGTTTACTACTATTTTAAGCCAATAACAATCCAGTATTTGAACGCGTGACTCGAAAAAGTGGGAAAAAAAACTAAAGATTTTCAAGTTTCTCCTGCAAAATAGACTTGGTATGTCTCATATGAGCTTTAGAGGAGCTCTCAAAAATGGCTCATATATTATTGCTCAATTGTTGTATCTCAAAGCTATGTTTCTCATTGTTTTCTCCTGAGAAATAGAATTGGTTATGTCTCCGATGGAGCTGTACAGTACAGGAGATCTCCTGCTTTCCTCTGGGTGAATGTGACAGCAGCTTTCAGTCCCAGGTCCCGTTGCTAGGGGACGATTCCTTCTGGTTGCCATACACACCCCTTCAATCAAGCTGGACCAATCCTCTGCCTGCCGCCCACCTATTTAAGGAAGAGTCTGCACCTGTGTTTCCTGGAAGTGTTGACACAGTTGCTTGCAAGTCCCCACTCTTGTATTTAGTATGTGCTGCTGCTCCATCAAAGGTTTGGCATGGCCTTGCCATATAGTAAGACTTCATACTTGCCTTGACTTAAAGGAGAATTCCACACCAAAACACATTGGGCATCAATCTACCTTGATTTCTGTGACATGATACATAATGTCCTTGATTTATGTCACAGATGCCCCATTTTCTACATTTCACCCTTGAGGTCCCCGTCCGTCCCAGCGACGACGTTGGGAACAGTTAACATGGCCGCAGGTTGGCTTTATTCTACTATTTCTGTAACTCTAAACTTATTTATTTTTCACATATCATATTTTAATAGTATACTGATACTCGCGCTTGAAATTCACGACACTCTGGGGCAGACTTTACATGTAATCCCAGAGGTAAACTATTCCTCCTCCTCTCCTCCCCTCCCTCCCTTTGCCACTCTCCTCTCCAATCACTTCGGTGAAAACTCCTGTCCCACGGGCGCCACCTAAGTTTATAAAACTCAGTTTGGAGTTACACAGAAATACCCGCAGTAGAATAAAGATCGACAACCTGCGGCCATGTTAACTGTTGGAACGCCGACGTTGCGGTGACTTTGGGATGGTGAAATGTAGAAAATGGAACATCTGTGACAAAAATCAAGGTACATTATGTATCATGTCACAGGAATCAAGGTAGATTGATGCTCAATGTGTTTTGGTGTGGAATTCACCTTTAAGAGTTAACCAAAACTTGCCTTGTCTTAAGAGTTAACTCAAGGGATAACTTGTTAAAGTAATGGTAGTGTGCTTATTGTAAAAGCCACTGTGCATCCTACGCCAGAGTAGCCAGTAAGCTATAGTTCGAATTAATTGCAACCCTTTACTTTTCAGTTGTTAGTCAGCAGGTGAGTTTGTTATTTCCGTCGGTTAGATTTAGCATGTTTGTTTAGTTCTTTGATGATTTGCTCCCTTTGCCTTAGTTTCTGTTAAGATGTCGGTTCAAAGGCATGCACCCGCACATCAATAAACTATCAGTTTCAACCACAATACTGTACTCTGAAAAGGATTTCACCGGCAAAAGAAAGCATATGATGGATCCGCAGGAAAAGCCAAGTCCATGTCCAGTTAACACAAAGGCAAATATTTCCCAAATAGTATTTCACCAACAATCAATCCTTTCTTCCTTCCTCCCTTCCGTTTTCTCAAACTTCTTTGAGGGTGAATCATGTGTAAGATATCTCTGAGTACTGAGCTATTTTCTGAAAGGGCAAACCAGGCTAAGATGCTATAAGATGCCAGTGGTCCGGGGACCACCAGCGGTCCCTGAGAGAGTTTTAGGTGGTCCCCAGCTAAATGTTGGAAAGTTGCTTAACCAGGGGTAACTCTTTGAGAGCGCAAAAACGAAACCAAATGGACCCTTGCGGGTCCATTTGGTTTCATGTTTACACTCTCAAGAGCTAAAATATTCAGCATGTGTGCAGTCTACACAGCTAGAGAATGTAGAAGATTAATCGTCTTTTTTTATCTGCATGTTTGACTGTTTTGTTTCCTAAATCCAGCCTGGAATTGTGGACAAAACCAAAATAAATCTTTACTTTTGGGTCTGTGGGGCTAAAATGTTCTCAAATGGTTGTCCGTGGCTCAAATTCTGAATAAATAGTGGGCCCTGGTATCAAAAAGGTTGAAAACCACTGCTATAGCTGCTTAACCATATTTTAGTGTTTGGAAATATTACTTAGGAAAGTAACTTCTTTACTTTACTCTTTACCGCTTAGACAAAGTAATATCATTACTTTACTTATTACTGGAATTGAGGAGTAATATATTACATATTAAGTTATTACTTTCCCAAATTCCCAAACTCCCACCTTATGGAGTAAAAGGTTTGTAGAGATGTACAACATAATCTGTTTAGCGAGCTCTTTTTTAGAACTGAATCCAATTTATTGGAATAATAATAGTCTCTAATCCCACAAACTGCACCTGAAAACAAAGCCAACAAATTGTTTTCAAAGACAGTTGAGGTCTTGTATTTAAAAATAAAACACAAATAAAGCAGCAAGCGATTTGTAGTTTACATTACTGTGCGCAGGATGCAGCATGAGGACTGGATCTACAATCTAGTGCACATCTCTGTTGTTACAGCACCTGTCGATAGCTTGTAAATCTGTTCTATTTTTGCATGCAACAACAAGCTCATTTTAAAAAAGTAACTTGGCGTTACTTGCAAAGTAATGCGTTACTTATTACCCATTTTTGCAGAGTAATCTTGTTACTATACTTTTTGGAACAAAAGTAATAATATTACAGTAATATGTAATCTAAAATTAGTTACTGCCCAACACTGTGCTTAACCATATTTTAGTGTTTGGAATTTTTAATAGACTCATTGTCCTGCTATGGCACAGGCAACTCACTGAGTCACGCATTGAGCACACTGGGCTGGCTTACAAACAGAAACATGTTGTTTGCCGTGGCATGTTGTTTTGCGTTGGAGCAGGGGGCCATAAATTATGTTTAAACTGTTTAGGATTTACATAGTAGTTAACAATAAAAATAAAAATGTCAGGACAGGAAATACCACTTCACGTTCCCATAACTTACAAAACTCGTATCCTGAATAGAAAACATGCTTGTAAAAATATAAGGGTTTGAAATTTGATTAGTAGTTTGAATTTCATTAAAGAAACAAGAAACAAGCTTTTGTCGTTCGAATTAGTTTGGCAATGCCTGACATTCTTTGGTCAGACTTCATGAATGAGTTGCACACATACTGGTTACTATTACAGATAAACATGCAGCTGCATATTTAGGTGTTAATCTTTTCATTGCTACGTATAGGTTCAGTAAAGTAAAGCAGAAAAGCTACCTCAAGGCGTGACAAAACTAAATAAATAAAACTATCTAACTAACTAAAAAACGGTCATAAGCTGTTTCACCGAAATAACAAATCAAACCTTCTTTAAAAAACTAGCTAAAACAAACTGAATTAGGAAATAATATATGAAAATGAAACCTAATCCATATTGAAAGATCCAAAACTATAACGTTATGACGTTTGTACTCAGGTTCTGGTACTGTACTTATAGTCTCTCTCACACACACACACACACACACACACACACACACACACACACACACACACACACACACACACACACACACACACACACACACACACACACACACACAGGTATATCTAGGCATAGGCATGGGGGGGCAGTAAATGCCCTGACTGCCCCACCAAACATGATTGCATGCAAAACAACCAAAGACATGTCAGTGCTTATATTTAAACGTATTTGAAACACTACTACTGCCACTAACTAACTACAATCGTCTCACCACTACACCAACAGCATTTCATCATTGAAAACAGAAAACTCTCTGAGTCAGACCTTTAGCTTTATGCATGCTGCGTGTCTGTTGCAACTTCAACGACTTCAGCGACTTCATCGC
>CM076977.1:49438964-49598964 GCA_039105355.1 Benthosema pterotum | reverse complement strand
ATTTGTCTTGAAGGTGGTCATTGCGACCTGGGCTAATTAAGATGATGAATTTTAACTCTTGAGAGTGTAAAAATGAAACCAAATGGACCCGCAAGGGTCCATTTGGTTTCATTTTTACGTTCTCAAGAGTTACATCTGGTTAACCAACTTAGCTGGGGACCACCTGGAACCCTCTCAGGGACCACGTGTTGAAAACCCCTGGTTTAAAGCACCCAAGTAGGAAGTAAACCTAAATGCAAAATTTACAATATATTTTTCGGGGGCAAGTGACCATGACCTGAGGGCAAGTAGAACCTGACTTGCACTTGCCCGATGGGCAAGTGCCTCGGAGACCTTAGTGTCAACCCCTGCAGTATACCTGCATTGCATTTGCATTCCAACAACGGCCAATCTCTTGTCCACAAAGATTCCCAGATCCATAGGCTACACTCTTAGGTATGGATTTTGGCCAGGCTAGAAATTGATTTGAGCAGGCGGCGCCCTATTGAACCTATTGTAACGCCACTGTCCCTGCTGCTGAGATGGCCCAATCATTATATCATTATCGGACTAAAAAACGATCTCCTAGCCATTCAGGTTTTTTTATTACCTCTGGCGCTCATGTAGATATCAGGGGCGGATGTATCATTTGCCAATTGGGGGGGCAGGAGAAAATGGTATGGGGGCGGCTTCATGATGAAGCTGCACCTTATCTTGGCTTATGAAGCTGCACCTTATCTTGGGTTGTTTTGCATGCCATGGTGTTTGGTGGTGCAGATTGCGCATTTAGGAGGGCATTGCCCCCCCCCCATGCCCATGCCTAGATCCGCCCCTGGTAGATAGCACAATTTACTGTGACGGTGAAGGTTCCCCATCTTGAACAGCCCTTATGAAAATAAAAATGATTTACAACAGTCATCTGCATTTATCCATTTGGATCCCCCCCCGTCAGAATTACAGTCCTGTTGCGTCGTGCTCACAAATAATCACTACAATGCTGATAATGTCACAGAATCAGCGATCAGGGCCTTGATCGTCGTCAGTGTGTTAAGGCTGGACCCTCTGTGACAGATAATCCAATCAAATGAGGAATTGATCCTTCCCGAGCGTGACATTTTCTTTACAAAACGGTTACAGCTAGGCGTCTATAACAGGGGTTTTCAACCGTTTTGACTCCCAGGGCCCACACAATTTACCGGTATTCAGAATGTGAGCTTTTTTTGTGTCCACAATTCCAGTCCAACATACAGATCAAAATGACCATTCATCTTCTACATTCTCTAGTTGTGTAGACTTGGGGCTACTTCAGATGATGAATATTTTAACTCTTGAGAGTGTAAACATGAAACCAAATTGACCCGCAAGGGTCCATTTGGTTTCATTTTTACGCTCTCAAAGAGTTACTGTTATCTGTTTAACAAACGTTCCATCATTTAGCCTGAGGAGGACCACCTGGAACCTTCCCAAGGACCACTCATAAGGACCATTTTGAGACCACGTAAGGACCACTTTGAGACCACGCTCTCAAAGAGTTACATCTGGTTAACCCATGGGTCCTGACCCTCGATTTGAGTTCCTGACACCATATTATACATTAGTTCCTTACACCAGATTATAGCTGCAGCAACATCTAGCTTTTGACACTAGATTCTACAGTAGTTTCCGACACTAGATTCTAGTTATTGACACTAAATTATAGTTTCTGATGATAGGATCTACTTTTGACACTAGAATTTAGTTTCTGACGCTAGAATCGAGTTTTTGACACTAGATTCTATAGTCTCTGACACTAGATTCTAGTTTTTCCGAAACATCTGTGTTCCTGTGTCCAAGGCCAAGCCAAGGACCACCAGAATTATCCATATTTGGCTGCAGACCCCCATCTGAAACATGTTGTTCTAGGGATCCCCCAGATGCAAAAAATT
Organism: Benthosema pterotum; assembly: GCA_039105355.1. Classification (NCBI taxonomy): domain Eukaryota; kingdom Metazoa; phylum Chordata; class Actinopteri; order Myctophiformes; family Myctophidae; genus Benthosema; species Benthosema pterotum. The sequence continues at coordinate 49,597,060 of CM076977.1, read as the reverse complement.
GAGTTAAAAATGTTTGCTTCCAAAATAACATATTCAGAGATTTGCAGCACATTTTCACAATTTTTCAAAAATAGCAGAACAACAAGCTCATGTCGCGCCACTCGGTGGCGCGACATGAGCTTGTTGTTCTGCTATTTTTCAACAGATAAAACACCAAAACGCGTTCAGACACTAAGGGTTAAGCAACTTCCCATCATTTAGCCTGCATGGGGACCACCTGGAACCTTCTCATAAGGACCACGGTGGTCCCCACCGGAAAAGTACTACATCCTTCCATCCCTGATGGAACGGGGGAACAGTCACGGCATGTCCTCGATCCTCAAGTATGAATTTATAACACACCGACATCTCATCAACCACCTTGGTGATTGATCGAGATCGAGAAAAAGAGCTGACTGCACTGTGCTAGTGTATAACACGACTGTTTTGTATAGTGTGCTGTGTCGCACCACAGTGAACAGGTCCATCTACAGGGTCGCACATGCGTCACGCATCTGTTTATTTGCAGTGCCTTTTAACACCGACTGTCGCTTGGATTTCAATGGCTAGCGCCTAAATCGCCCACTATCAGCGGATGAGCAGACACTACAACAGCAAAAACAACTTATACTGTAGTATCCCAGTGACCTCATCATTTCCAAGCGCATTGGAAACGTCACTTGGAGAAATTAGTCTGGCTCACAGCCCACGCAGCCATCACTTTACTTTTTTTTCCTAAATACTACTAAATCTGACAGTGGACTGAGTTGTTAACTTATATACTATTTATATACCCCCCAGTCTTTTTGAATATTCATTTTTATTCAATTTTATAGATAAATAGACAATACAATACAGACAGGACAAACAGACAAATACACCAGACTGGAAAGTGAACAATAAATAGGAGTAACAGTTCATGCCCATCGCATGGTGATCAACAGTTCATTAACGGTCAGAGAGGTAAGGAATGTGGACAGTACAGGTAGCTCAGTCACTAGAGTCGAGATGGCCATTATAGGACCCCATATATACTCAAAAGTAGCCATCCCGTCGCGACTGCTGCAGCGCAACCTCTCAAGATGTATCAGTGATACAAATTCACTGAGCCACTTGGTAAAAGTAGGTACATTAGGTGTTTTCCATTCGGATAGAATCATTCTTTTAGCTACGAGTGAACCAAGCATTATTGTTTGCTGAATAGTATAGGGAAAAGCAAGAAATGTGTCTGAGCAGCCAAGCAAGGCAGCAAAAACATCAGGAGCGATATTGATACTATAAACTCTATTGTACCAAGCAAAGATATCATTCCAAAACAAGACTACCTTAGAGCAGAACCAGAAGGTATGAGCAAGTGTTCCTCTGCAGGTATTACAGCGGTCACACATATCAGAAACATCTGGATACATTCTGTTCAGTTTAACTTTGGAGTAATGTAATCTATGTATGATCTTGTATTGGACTAGTTGTAATCTAGCATTAATTGACCCAGAATGTATCCTCCTCAAGCACTCGCACCAGATGGCTTCTGGCAGCTCCATACCTATATCCTCTTCCCAAGCAGATTTAATATGGTTTGTTGATGGGGTGAAAGTTTTAGAGAATACTGAGACGAATTTGGAGATGAGTTGTTTGGCATTGGGATGTAGATTCAATATTGAGTATAGGGGATGTTCGTGGGGGACGTTCTCAAGGTTACCGAAATGGATTTGAACATAATGCCTGACTTGTAAATAACGAAAAAAATGACTGTGAGGGAGAGAAAATGCTTCTTTCAGCTCTGAAAATGGGGCAAATTGATTATTTATATATAGATCAGAAAATTTGATCAAACCTTTAGTATTCCAAATTTTAAAGACTGCATCTGTTTGGGAAGGAGCAAAGTTGTGATTAAAGCATATAGGAGAGTGCACAGATAGATCGGGCACAGATAGTACCCTCTTTATCTGTTTAAATATTTCAATAGAATTCATCACAACAAAATTATCTCCTAACGTGTGGATTGGATAGTCAGTTGTTGAGAGCAACAGAGCTGAAAGAGAACTACCTGTTACTGCCTGAGATTCTAATTGAAGCCATTTGGGAGCCACAGCAAAGTCATGAGGGAGATGTTTTTGCCAATAAATTAAAACTCTAAGATTGGAAGCCCAATAATAATGTTGAAATGAAGGAGTGAGAACCCCCCCATGGATTTAGATTTCTGTAAATGATATTTAGAAATTCTGTTATTTTTATATCCCCAAATAAAGGGCATTATTATCGAATCAACTGTTTTAAAAAATGATGATGGTAATTTAATTGGAATATTCTGAAATAGATACATGAACTTAGGAAGAGAGATCATCTTAATAGCGTTTATGCGCCCAACCATAGATAAAGGCAGCGTCCTCCAATACTCAATATCGGCTTTAAGTTTGTCTAATTGAGATATGAAATTATATTGAAATAACGATTTAGGGTTCAATGGGATAGATAGTCCAAGATATGTAAAGTGGTCGGTGATTATCTTGAATGGTAGAGTATCCAGATACGACTGCTCAAGGTTATTTGCAAATGGAATAAATGCGCTTTTTTGCCAGTTTATCGAATAGCCTGACAGTTTACCGAAATATTTAATCAATGATAGAAGCGGGGGAAGGGATGATGATGGATCCAGCATAAAAATTAATAAATCGTCGGCGTAAAAAGACAATTTACATTCTACGAGCCCAATTGTAATTCCTTTAATATCGAGGTGTTGTCTTATACAATTAGCGAGCGGTTCGAGCATTAGGTTAAACAATAGAGCGCTAGCGCAGCAGCCCTGTCGCGTACCACGTTGCAAAGTGAATGGAGCTGATCTAATGCCATTGGTGAGAATGGAGGATGTCGGGGCTGCATATAGCATTTTAATTAATTTAAGAAATAATTCGCCAAATCCGAAATGCCTTAGTGTAGCGTGCATATATCTCCAATCTATCTGGTCGAAGGCACGCTCTGCGTCAAGAGATATAATTACTGGTTTTTCATTTGGAGAATATTTCGAATACATTATATTAAATAATCTACGTGTATTAAAAAAAGAAAATCTCCCAGACAAGAAGCCATTTTGGTCCGGATGTACGAGAGATGGCATGTGCTTCGCAAGCCTAGTAGAAACTATTTTCGCTATTATCTTTTGGTCAAAATTAAGTAGACTAAGTGGCCTATAGCCCGAGGGATCCATTTCATCCTTCCCTTTTTTATGCAACAAAGAGATATTAGCTTCGTAGATTGATTGTGGGAAAATATTTGCTACCAATGAGTGTTTAACCATTCTGAGTAATAAAGGAGCAAGCAGATCGCTAAATTCTTTGTAAAACTCGGCAATATAACCATCGGGCCCGGCTGCCTTGCCGCTGGACAATGATTTTATTGCGTCTTTAATTTCGCTAATAGTGAAATCGGAATCAAGATGAGCCTTAGCAATATCATCAATTTTAGTAGGTTAGCAGATTGTAAAAATGATTCCAGCTCAACATCGGTAGCATCGCATCTCGCAGAGTATAGTTTTTTAAAGTGATCTCTAAAGTAATTATTTATATCATGAGGGTCAATTAATAACTCACCCGAGGATGACTTCAGTTTGAGGATCGAATTGCTTGCCTGTGCGCCGCGAAGCTGCCTGGCCAGCAGTCTTCCCGGCTTGTCACCAAGTTCAAATTGTTTCTGTTTCAATTTGAGTATCTGCTTGCTCACCTGATCGCCCAGAATGGTATTATATTCATGTTTCAGTTTCATGACAGAATATAGGTGACCCAACGACAAAGATGATCTATACAAGCTTTCTGCAATAGGAAGCAGCGACTCGATTTCGACAAGACGTGAACGCCTTTGCTTATTTTTAACGGCTTCATAGGCGATTATCTTGCCTCTCAATACAACTTTGAGGGCTTCCCACAGAGTGGAATCAGAAACATCGCCGTTATCATTGAATTGTAGAAAATCATTAATGGCGGTGTTCATATACTGAATGAAACCACTGTCTTGAAGTAGTAAAGAATTGAAACGCCAGGAAAAAATAGCTTTGGGGAGCGACCATTTAAGAGTCAATGTGAGGGGGCTATGGTCGGAAACTAATATTCCAGTATATTTTGTACTTGTTACATTCGATATCAATTTTGCATCAATGAAGAAATGATCGATCCGAGAGTGGCCTTATGTGCATGAGAGAAAAAAGAGTAATCTTTGTCGTTGGGTGTTTGATTCTCCATATATCAATCAGGTTTAAGTGATTTGTTCATATTATTCAAAGTGGACGCCGCTTTGCTCAAAACGTACGGACGTGATGATGAGCGGTCAAGGTAACCATCAAGAATTGTATTGCTATCACCGCCAAGGATCAAGTTAGTAGAATTAGGGTCAGGTAATAAGTCATAAACTTTCCTAAAGAAATCGGGATCATCAATATTGGGGCCATAAAAATTAGCACAGGTTAGTGGAATATTATTGATTTTTCCTGAGACTATTAAATATCTGCCGTTCGGGTCACAAGTCAAGGAGGAAAGCTGAAAAGGGACACTTTTTCTAAATAGAATCGCAACACCTCTAGCTTTAGAAGAGAAAGTGGACTGATACACTTGCGAAAACCAATTAGCTTTAATTACGTTTTGATCGGCTTGATTAATGTGAGTCTCTTGGAGAAAAACAATATCGGCAGATAACGAATTTAAATAAGAAAAAACCTTCCCTCTCTTGACTTGCGTACCCAAACCGTTTACATTCCAAGTAACAAAAGTCAGTGTTCCGTCAGTGTTATTGTTGCTCATAGCGGCACAACGAAATTAATAGCGATCATGATGGGCAGACGCATAATGTTACTCCTTTTGTAAGCTATAAGGTATAACATCCAACGCAGTCTGGTACATAAAACATATAATCCCCCACCACCACCACCCCCAACCCACCAGAAAACCAAGTAGGTTGGCGTTGTCCCAACCCCCAGCCCCCATAATCTAAACAACACAACTAGGCAGACTATTAGGCCTGATAAGACCATCAGACTACACTACTAGGTCACGGCGATAGGGGGTAACCAAGTGACACAGTAGGCTAACAAGATCCCCATCCATCAATCGTGCATCTAAATTATATAAGCATTACCAATATGAACTAAGGTGTCCTGCGACCATATTTTAGATCAACCAGCACAAGCGGTCCATTCACAGCGTAGCTAGCGCTACAATTTATAGTGATATCAGTCCATGTTACATGAGCGAGTGGTCCACTCCCGTTGATAATACCCCCGCCCCATATCACCCCCAGAATAATTAATAATAATCAAAATAAATTGAAAATTACGAATTTGTTGTGATATAAATAAATAGATAGGCAGATAAGGTAGAACAAAACAGAAAAAAAAGAGAGAGAAAAAAAGAAAACTAATCTATATATCTATACAAATAACAGAGATAGCATTAAAAAAAATAAATGAAGTAAAATAATAAAAATAAAACAAATAATATTAACAAATAAAAACTGGAGGTGAGAGAGAGAGAGAGAGAGAGAGACAGAACGAGAGAGAGAGAGAAGAAAAAAGAAAGAGAGAGAGAGAACACACACTCACACACAAACACAGACGAACAAAGTCAATCACACAGAAAAAAGGCAACTTCTACGAGTCATCTTCAGTGTTCTCCGTGTTGGGATCAGTGGTCCGCGACTCCCACCGCGGCCCCCAAGCCCTCATCAGGGGATTGGAAGTCGACGGGGCCGCAGTGATGGCGTTGTAGAAATCCTCGGCTTCCCGTGGCGTCGCGAAGAGATGTATCTTGTTGTTGTGGAATATTCTCAGCTTGCATGGGTTATGATGGAAACCACGAAAGGCGTCCAAGTCGATACCCCCCAGTCTTAAACGTAGAGCTATTTTGGTCAACAGTGAGAACATGGACATAGTGGCGCTGGACGGTGACGTACCAGCAACGTACGTAACAGGTGACGTCAATGCAATGGGTGTAAAGCAGCCCCTGACTGTCTTGCGAAGTGACGTTGTGTGTAGGAGGGGGGGGGGGTTGTTTCCGTGGCTGTTTCCGTGCAGACAGACCCCTGCTTTGCTCTGCAGACGGTCCGCAACATCATTGTTGTCAACAAATAATTCACGTCGCAGCTCATGACAAGGCAGTGCTAATGTGTGCGTGGTGTGGGTGTTGGGGTTTAGCCAATCACAAGTCTCCCACAGTTTCAGCCAATCACAGTCTCCAGTAGTTTCAGCCAATAGAGTTGAGGTGAGGCGGAGTTACATTCGAATGTGTTTACAAACACAACGTCTTGTATGCCTTTAATGTATCAATTCACTTCACTTCAAAAGCCTGGATGACAAAACAACAGCTCTAAACACAGTACTACACCAGACTGCAGTTAAAAAGGGTGCAGCTCAGGTTGTGCTGTCGCAGCACCAATCTCATTCACCACCCCTGGGTGTTGTTGAAACGACAAAAACAACAACAAAAAAATGACAGTGTCGCGCGATCGCGCCGGCCAGAGCTGAACTCCTCCTGCTCACAAAGTGGTTGTTAAGGGGCTTCGTGGATATACTGTATTATCACAAGAACAGGCTCTCTACATGGTCACGGCAGGGCCGTATGTAACATTTCCAAATGGGGGGGGCAGGTGACAATGGTATGGAGGCGGCTTCATCGCTGAATGAAGCCGCACCCATACCATTTTCGGTTACAGGACTTACACATTAGGCAAGTGAAGTAAGCATCAATAATAACATCAGGTGTTGTTGAGGTTGCAACAGACACACGGCATGCATAAAGCTAAAGGTCTGACTCAGAGAGTTTTCTGTTTTCAATGAGGAAATGCTGTTGGTTTAGTGGTGACACCACTGCAGTTAGTTAGTAGCAGTAGTAGTAGTAGTGCTGTTTCAAATCATTTTACATGCATGCCATCCTGTTTGGTGGGGCAGTCTGGACATTTAGGGTGGCATTGCCCCCCCATGCCCATGCATGCCCTGGGTCACGGACGTGACGCGCAGCTACGCGTCGTGAGCTTGCAGATCTGCTGTTTATTGTACGCGACGTCATGGCGAGAAACGCGGTCCTTGGTGCCACGCTCTACCATCTGAGCCGGGCAAGCCCTTAATCACTGTGATTACTAAACCACCAGAGTCTCTTAAGTGCCTCTTATCGGGGCCTCCTCGGGAGGACAATTACACTGTCAGAACGCTTTGAGATAAGACCGGCTGAGGCAGTCCTACCGTCGGCACTCTCTCTCTCTCTCTCTCTCCCTCTCCCTCTCCCTCTCTCTCTCTCTCCCTCTCTCCCTCTCTCCCTCTCTCTCTCTCTCTCTCTCTCTCTCTCGGCTCAATCTTCCTCTCGCTGTTTTCGCGGTGTCATGCCGTCGCCCCTTCACCGGTCTTAAAGGCAGGGCGGATCTACGCATGGTCATGGGGGGGGGGGGGGGGATTTAGGGGGGCCCCCCCTAAATGCCCAGTCTGCCCCTCCAAACACGATGACATGCAAAACAACACACAACACAAATTAAAGTGCCTGTATTTAAAAGTATTTGAAACACTACTACTGCTACTAACTAACTACAGCTGTGGCACCAGTAAACCAACAGCATTTCATCGTTGAAAACAGAAAACTCTCTGAGTCAGACCTTTAGCTTTATGCATGCTGCGTGTTGGTTGCAACTTCGACAATAGTTCCCTGAGTATTGGAAAACCACAACCTGTCTAATATTCTGTCTGGGTACCGAGTTTACAGTAACAGCTCCTTTGTGTAGAAGTTCCCATCTATAAAATAACAACAATAATAATAATAATAATGATAATAATAAAACAAGAAGTTATTAAAACAAGCAGTTGCTTTTTGTTGTGGCCCAGTGATTCCCAAAGACAGAGGTGTCCAGGGGTCCCTCGCTACATTATATAATATACTTTGTAATATACTTTGTAACTAAATAGCCAGGGTATAAACTAACTAAGTGTACATATGAAATCAAATGGACCATTTGTACACTCAAGAGTTAATTAACACCGATTTTACAGTTAAAAATGGGGTCTCAGGGATAGAAATGGCACAAATGGGGGTCCTTAAACTAATACACGTCAAACTGGAGGTCCTCGGCTCGAAATCAAAGCCTTATAATAAGCTAGTTATGCAAACACCATTCACTTGGGGGACAGTCCAATGGCGGCTCTTCTACATAGACTTCTATTGAATTAGCACAACAAAAGGGGACACAACATCAGTTGTTGTTGAAGTTGCAACAGACACGCAGCATGCATAAAGCTAAAGGTCTGAAATGCTGTATGAAATGCTGTTGGTTTAGTGTGGTGCCACAATGGTAGTTAGTAGCAGTAGAGTAGTGTTTTAAATCATTTTAAATATAAACACTAATTTGAAATATCTTGGGTTGTTTTGCAAGCCGCCGTGTTTGGTGGGGCAGACTGGGCATTTAGGGGGGAAATGCCAATGCCTAGATCCGCCCCTGCACGCCCCTGCTGCTGACTTCACTCCTTTCTCTTTCTCCTCCTCTCTTTTCACACCTCCTCTGCTCTTCTGCCTCATCCCTCACCCTCTCCCCTCCTCTCCTCTCCTATAGCTGCTCTCCATATGTCACCCTCTCTCTCTCTCTCTCTCTCTCTCTCTCTCTCTCTCTCTCTCTCTCTCTCTCCTCTCTCTCTCTCTCTCTCTCTCTCTCTCTCTCTCTCTCTCTCTTTACTCTCTCCTCGTTTGTATCCCAGTAACCTTTAGATTGCATAAGATTTGTACCAGACCCAAAACAACGAGAGAAACCGAACACTGCAGCCTAACGCTGACCTATCGCGTCAACAGACACCACGCGCTAGGCACACGAGTGTGTGTGTGTGTGTGTGTGGCGTATGCGCACACATCTGCATGCATGTGCATACAGTATATAGTGCACATTCTATGTATTCTTGTAGGCTATGTGCAGTATATACTGTGTAGCCTACACTGCATATACTGTACAGTGTGTGCATGTGCTCTCTCTCTGTCTCTAACTCTCTGTCTCTCTCCGTCTCTCTGTCTCTCTCTGTCTCTCTGTCTCTAACTCTGTCTCTCTCTCACTAACTCTCTCTCTCTCTCTCTCTCTCTCTCTCTCTCTCTCTCTCTCTCTCTCTCTCTCTCCTCTCTCTCACACACACACACACACACACACACACACACACACACACACACACACACACACACATACACACGCGCCTTTCTTTTCTTCATTCTCCCTATATGCGCGTGCATTGTGCGGATGCACGTGTTTGATTGTGTGTGTGTGTGCGCTTGCGAGTGTTGTTGTTGGTCACACTTCTTCAAAGACATACTACAGTTTCAGTCAGCATGATGAGGACGCTTCAGTAGCAGTAAAGGCAACCCAATACTGTACACACACACACGCACGCACACGCACGCACGCACGCAAACACACGCACACGCGCGCACACACACACACACACATGTGCGCTCACGCACACACTACATGAAGGAAAGAGCTTGGTTCACATGGGATTTTCGCAGCTATCTATCCCAGAGCAGGGCATTAAATATCCCATTGTTATGTCATCACGGGATATGTCACAGGAAGAGAGGGGGAGATACATACTGGGGGGTAATATATGGGCTGTATAGTTTATGACAGTCAGAAAGGAAGCGTTATGAAGCAGTGTTGTTTTTGTCGACTAAGACTAAGACTAAAGACTAAGTCGACTAAGGTTTTTGATATTTAGCCGACTAAGACTAGACTAATAAAAATGAATTTCAGGAGACTAATTAGTCCTAGTCTTTTGCAAACACACATCTTTTAGTCCTAAGACGAAGACTAAATCATAACCTAAGACTAATGGAAATAGGAAACATTTTTAACTTCTTTTTTTCGTTCTTTTTAAGTATGTGAACATATCTGCAGTATACATTACATACGTTTTCAGGAAAGCAACTTATTACTACTGCAGTAATTTTATACAAAGAAATAAAACGAAACATCTTTCATACTAAAAACTATAAATCTGTATAACATATATAAACCTCCAATGCATTTGCATGTAAGACTAAACTACCAAGACTAAGACTAAAAAAAGACTAAGACTAAAAAAGACTAAGACTAATAAAAGACTAAGACTGAGACTAAGACTAAATCAATGTTGATAATTCGTTGACTAAGACTAGACTAAAAAAATGAATTTCAGAAGACTAAATGGGACTAAAAGACTAAATGTGTGTTACTCAAAAGACTAAGACTAAGACTAAGTCAAAACATTCGTTATGAAACGTTATGAAGAGGAGACGGACGGAGGCACGGAAAGAAAGAAAGAAAGAAAGAAAGAAAGAAAGAAAGAAAGAAAGAAAGAAAGAAAGAAAGAAAGAAAGAAAGAAAGAAAGAAAGAAAGAAAGAAAGAAAGAAAGAAAGAAAGACCCGCAAGGGTCCATTTGGTTTCATTTTTACGCTCTCAAAGAGTTACATCTGGTTCACTAACTTCATTCACTTCTGTCCACAATTCCAGGCTGGATTTGGGAAACAAAACAGGAAAATCAACACATCAAAATGACTAATTAAGATGATGAATTTTAACTCTTGAGAGTGTAAAAATAAAACCAAATGGACCCACAAGGGTCCATTTGGTTTCATTTTTACGTTCTCACGAGTTACATCTGGTTAACCAACTTAACTGGGGACCACCTGGAACCTGGGGGGCAAGTGACCTTGACCTGAGGGCAAGTAGAACCTGACTTGCACTTGCCCGATGGGCAAGTGCCTCAGAGACCTTAGTGTCAACCCCTGTGAGCTCATACACACATTGTAGCACTTTGTTGGAAAAAAGGTCCATTTACACCGCTCTATTTATAATGCAACATCCTCGCCTCCATTCCATTTCCATCATAATGTTACCACAACTAAAGCTCCACGCAATTCAGCTGTTGACACACGACACCACTGTGCATTTTCACCCTCTATAACAACATTCCAATTTGTCAGCAGTGGGATAGCATTTGTTTTGGTGTCTAGGCATTATGGAAGTAGCTAAGTACTCTCTCTCTCTCTCTCTCTCTCTCTCTCTCTCTCTCTCTCTCTCTCTCTCTCCTCTCTCTCTCTCTCTCTCTCTCTCTCTCTCTCTCTCTCTCTCTCTCTCTCTCTCTCTCTCTAGGATAGCTTTTATAGTGACTACTACAACTTTATGTACATTATTAACACTTAAAGGTAGGGGAAGTGATTTCACTTTTGTCAGATATCACCAAAAAAAAAATCTGTTAAAATGCTCTATTATAAGGTGTGCAGACCATATATGGAGTTTCCCCCTCCCCCACGTTAGCAGAGGAGCCAATAAAAGTTCCCCAGGTGGAGGGTGAATTCTCCTCCAATCAGGATCGAGCAGCAGGTTCACATAGTGTAGCTACTCATAGTGTAGCTACTCTTGTAGCTACTCTCGCCCCTAGTGCACCAGGCTGGTACTACACAATGAATTTCAAATCACTTACCCTACCTTTAAAGGTTATACATTTTCCACCTCCTCGAGCAGTAGGCTACAATTAGACAGAAAGCCACGGAGTTGCAGAAAGCATTTTCACTGACGAATCCTATAATATAAGGGCAATTGCACGGATATGGATTTACTAGAAATCAACTAGGAAATAAATATTTAAAGGGGAATTTCACCCAAGTTCAAGTGCACAAATGTCAACCAAATGGTTCACACGGTTCACATTTGTACACTCTCAGAAAAAAATAATAAAAAATAATGAGGTACTGTATAGTACTAATGGCACAGTAAAATGTTGAAAATGGGTGGGATTCTCCTTTAAAATCCCGAAGAAACGCAGCCTGCTGTAGTCTCGCCGTCTCACGTCATCAGTCTTCATCATGAGTCAACAAAATAATCTGTGACCATTTGCCATTTGTAGAACTAAAACACTAATGAACCCTAAGCACTGAAATGGGCAAAATGTATCCTTGCATGGCGTTGTGGTTGGATCAGCAGCAGCTCTGCCCTGTAGGTTTGGGCAGAAAAAAATCGATAGGCCTATGCCAATATATCGCAATTCTTAATGCCAAGATATCCATATCGCCAATATAAACGGGGCCGCTCCCCAACTTTAGTATCCTATCTGTTCATGTAAAAATATAAACATTTTAATTTGGTCAATGAATGCCCAAAAAAGACGCATTTAGGCGCATATATATTCAGAGCGCTCTTAGCGCCATTGTCCTACATTACCCACAGTGCATTGCGCGGCACTTCCTCCCACTCCGCTGCCTCCAGGAAGTAGGGTAGAGCAGGATGTTTTCCTTTCCTTTTTCTCTCGGTGTTGTTGTTGCGCGATGATAACGTCCATTATTTAGCGCTAGTAGTAAAACTAACAGTAGTAGTAGTACTATTGTAGTATTGGTAATAATAGTCATTTCGTGTCGGCGAACGGTGATGGATGGACGTCGGACTGCGACACACATTTCAAGTACCAGTTACACCGGACTAATGGCAGAGTGGACGTAGCCGCGGCATCGGTATGTTATACAGTATGATATAGTATAGTTATATACGTAGTAAGCTATACTATATGAACTGGAAATCGGTAAAATGCTACAGATAAAACAATACGATTTCCTTAAAATGCATGGCCATCTGGAAATGTAAATGTATTCTTTGAGTGGTGGAACTGGGCTTTTTAGAAGTCCAAAACATCTATTGTTTTGTGAAGTAGGCTACCACAAATGTTTCACACCTCCATGAATAGACAATGTTCCGAGTACCAGCAATCATGCAGATGCATTTGCAATGCTAAATGCCCAGTGCTGCCATTATGACCCTAGCTGTATTCAAGAATGCAACATTTCTGTACTTTCTGGTACTTGAGTGAGAATTGAGGATGCTAAAATACCCCTTTGTTGAAATTAATACCACCACAACATAGAATACCACGATTACTGCATATTCGAACTACAAAAAGTTATTTAAAAATAGCAGATACGATATACAAGCTCAGTGTCACTTGGTGCTGTGCTAAAAAAAAAACGTATTGTTTACCATACTATGATTGTGACAGAGGCCAATAAATGCATATTTTATTTGCAGGAGCTGAGGTCCTGGTGGGTGTCATCACCTCAAGTGGTTTTCAAGGAAGTATACAATATATTATATAGTTTGTATGTTACTGTAATGGCTATAAAGACATCTACACACAATCTTGATCAATATTTTAAAATTAGATCACATTGATATTGTAGCTGCCCCCTGGCAGTTACAGATATATCAGACATGTACATGAACTGTAGTGTTGCATTTAACAACAATGTACATTTTAAACACATTATGTGTGTGTGTTTAACCTCATGTTACAGTTCAATAAACAACTCAAGATTTATTTCCATTGTGTGTGGTCTTATTTGTATAAAGAGAATGGTGTGAATGATCTGTAGTTCTACGGTAGCCTTTGATGACAATTTCAACCTTGTATTGGTCAGAGTGTATAAATACAATAGCCCACATGAATAAACAAACTTGACATCAAATCAACTATATGTTAATATTATTTTATTATTAGTGATTTAACAATTCTACTGAACACAATATGGAATCTATCAAACTTCATGTACAAGTGCATTAGTCAGACTCGGAGGTCACTGCAGGCAGGAGTTTTGCACAGTCGATGACCCGACGATGGATCTGGATCTGGGCACACAGCTGTGAGAGAAGACATGAGTCAAAAATGGTGAAAACACTCAAAGATGATTGAGTGTAGGCTACAGTATGATTCATGTGATGTATGCTTGTACAGTATATTGGACTCAATACTTTAAAATGTACAGACCAAATTATGCTACAACTGAATGGCACGTATTAATTTCACATTAGAAATATTGCATGAATCAGAGAGCCTGTCTGTCATGCACAATGCAAAAAACACTGAGGTGTGTGTGTTTTGCTGAAAAAGAAAACAACTGAGAGAATACAGCTTGTCAGAAATGCATGAGTAAATTTATATACCCACTACTGCAAATACTTTGGTGTTTTATTGTGGCTATTTTATTTCTCCATTGATCTCTAAAATACTTTGTGCTGCATTTCATTTCGTGAAAGGTGTTACACAAATGGACGTATTATTAATCAGTGCAAGGCACGTTGTGTAATTTGTACAATGTTGTCAGTTTTATAGTATAGTTTGTTACAGTATTATAAAGGGTTAAAGTCAATTCACTGTCATCTGGGACAGATGTTAGTGTGATTTAACAGATGCAATATTACAGAGTGAGACAAAGGACGGTATACAATATTTACATTTTTACAGAACTTGGTCAGACTTGGTTGGCTAGTAGTATACTGGGAGATGAGGGGAGCAAATATAATACAGCTAGGAGCTTGTGATGTGCTTTATGTATAAAGTTTGAGTTGATTATGGAAAGCTCACCATTCTGTCAGCAAAAAGATCAGCTTCTGTACACCTTCATCTTCATGGGCTGACCTGATGGACACAGTTGGACAGGTATTTATATGCTGAAACATGAGCAAGCATCACATGAATATGGCAAATGTGTTCATGGTTTACAGCAATGGTTCCCATTTCCAAACTATTCCATGTCAAGGACCCCCAAATTTATTCCATAGACCCCACTAAGAGAAATGCCATCTCTTGGGACCCCCAATTTATATTGTAAGATGAGTTGGGCAACTCAGATTTAACTCACCCATAACGGTTCATTTGGCTACTGCAACTATCATTTAGCCTACCCCTAGTAGGTTTAAACCTTTTTCATACCAGGACCCACCATTTATTCAGCATTTGAGCCACAGACCACCATTTGATGACATTTTAGCCCCACAGTCCTCAAAGATTTGTTTGCTTTTGTCCACAATACCAGGTTGGATTTGGGAACCAACACAGGCAAACATGCAGATCAAAATGACCATTAATCTAATACATTCTCTAGTTGTGTAGACTTGGGCTAATTCACATGATGAATATTTTAACTCTTGAGAATGTAAACATGAAACAAAATGGACCAACAAGGGTCCATTTGGTTTCATTTTTACACTCCTAAAGAGTTACATCTGGTTAACCAACTTTTCATATGGTTAACCAACTTAGCTGGGGACCACCTGGAACCCTCTCAGGGACCACTGGTGGTCCCCGGAAAACCACTGCCCTAGCCTACAGGGCTACACGACCGTATTGTAAACAATACGTCGTACACACACACACACACACACACACACACACACACACACACACACACACACACACACACACACACACACACACACACACACACACACACACACACACACACTTACTTCCAACTGATGTCCCTCTCGATCCATTCCTGTGCAGAAAGGTTTGCGTGTGGATCCAGTGATGTGATGGTTCCTGTGTGTGTGTCAGCTTCACCCAAGACTTTTAGCTAGACGACATTAGCTACACTGGCGTTAGCATTAGCCCTTAGCTACGTGGCTGGCTTCCTGGCTGGCATACAGTAAGCTCCGTGGCTGCTGCACTCCAGTGTCCTCCACCTTCCACAACAACTTGCTTGCATTTCTTCATTATATTTAAGTAGGAGCCTATCACATATTCTGCCAATAAGTAATAATAATCTCCTCAACAAACGCAGTTATACTGGCTTGTTGTCTTGTGTTGTTTGGTTAGGCAGTTTCACCCCGATGGCAAGCCTACCGGTCCAACACTCGCTGTAGTTTTAGGCAGAGGGACGTTCTATACCAGTGACGTCACTGGGGGAGAATCTGACAACTTGGGAAGCACGGCGCTGGAGCCACAGAATCCCAATGTTGTTAATCAGGAGGTCATTAGCATGTATGCTAATGACCAACACCACACAAAGAGTGTTGAAAAGTGGCGAAGTTGCCCTTTAATGCCATGATATCCATATCGAATCGATTATATGATTCTATATGAATTACTTATATTTTCACCACACCTCCTGGCGGTCATAGTGGTCATATAAATATTCATATGAAATCAATAAAAACAGCACAAATGCCGATTTCAGCAGCGCATTTGGAATTCTGAAATTTCAGCACAAATACAGCACTAAAGAATGACACCATTTTTATTTTATTTTATTTTTATTTTTTTTCGAAATTTGAAAAATCATGGGGTGCTAACTTCACGCAGGTACCCGTAAGGGTCCATTTGGTTCAAATTGTACGGTCTCAAAAAATACGTTAAAAATGGGTGGAATCCCCCTTGTTCTAGTATAATAAAAGCAGTCATCTGTGGGCCAAAAAAAATGTGATACCGTATATCGATATATCAAATCGAATCACAGCATAATTAAGAATCGCATTATAAATCGATTCAGGACCCTGAATATGAATATTGTATCGTATCGTGCGATGGGCCTCTCTGAAGACCATAACTGGAGCCCTGGTACAAGGTTTCTTTGACTATGCCTGCACCTCTTGGTACCACAGCACCTCAAAAACCTTAAAAACAAGGCTACAGACCTCCCAAAACAAACTTGTCAGACTGTTACTTGGCCTCACGCCCCGAACCCACCTCACCCCTGCCCACTTCGACAGTCTGGGTTGGCTTAGGGTTTGACGACAGAGTACAACATCTCGCAATGGGTTTGGTCCACAAGATACGATACTCTACCAAAATACCCTTGTACCTCTCCAAATACTTCCTTAATGTCAATGAGGTCCACTCCCACAACACCAGAGGGAGTGCCACTAAGAATGTTCAACCCAGATTTGGCACAAACAAGGGTCTTAATTCCTTCCGCTCATATGACACCAAAATGTGGACTGCCCTACCAACAGTCATAAAGGCATGTGAATGCCACGTTAGCAGAGGAGCCAATAAAAGTTCCCCAGGTGGAGGGTGAATTCTCCTCCAATCAGGATCGAGCAGCAGGTTCACATAGTGTAGCTACTATTTGGCGCCCCTAGTGCACCAGGCTGGTACTACACGATGACTTTCAAATCACTTACCCTACCTTTAACTAGTGTGTCCAATCAGCTCTGTCAGATTTGATGTAGGCCTAGTTGTACTTGAAATGTACTGTAATTCTCCAAGCTGTTATCAGTTTTGTTGCAGTGTGTGCTTGACTTGTACTGTAACTCTCATCTCTGTTAATAAAATTCATTCATCATTCAGGCCTAAGTGAATCATCCCACCCCTAATCATAAGCAGCAGCAGCAGCACTGCTCATCCTCCTCGCAGGTGAGACACCAATGCACGCAGCAGGAAAAGCGAAGCCGCTGCTGCATTGCTACTGTAAAGTCTGCTTTTAAAAGAAGAGACAGACTTGAACGGGACACACAAGGCGAGAAGAAGAAGAAGTTATACGTAAGTTGACTTACATTCAGGTCCGCAGCAGCATGGCGATCGGTTCCTCCCGCAAACGGCGTGGTTTGATCTTCATTGAAACGAGCCCCAATGACGATCGTCGCGATGTAAGTGGTTAAAAAAGAATTCCCCGCACAGCACAGCACAGCACAGCACGGCACAGCACAGCACGGCACAGCACACGGCAGCCTCGGCCAGTCAGCTATACTGTAGTGGAGAGAGCCAGAGCCGGCAGTCTCTCTCTCTCTCTCTCTCTCTCTCTCTCTCTCTCTCTCTCTCTCTCGCTCTCCCCCCGCCCCGCCCCGCCCCCACCAGGGGCGGATCTAGGCATGGACATGGGGGGGCAATGCCCCCCTAAATGCCCTGACTGCTCCACCAAACATGATGGCATGCAACCCAAGATATTTCAGTGCTTAAAATCATTTGAAACACTACTACTATACTAACTACAATCGACACAACAGCATTTCATCATTGAAAACATAAAACTCTCTGAGTCTCTTTAGCTTTATGCATGCTGTGTGTCTGTTGCAACTTCAACAACAACTGATGTTATCATTGATGCTTTACTTGCCTAATAAAAGTCCTGTAACAGAAAATGGTATGGGGGCGACTTCATGGCCCGTGGCGCAAAGCGACACGGCGATGAAGCCGCCCCCATACCATTTTGTCCTGCCCCCCCCCCCCCCCCCCCCCCCCCCCAAAAAAAAAATGGTAAATGTTAGATCCGCCCCTGGCTGGCCCCCACCAGTAAGCTACCTCTCGTGCTCTCAAGCCAGATGGCGCCAGGTACTGTACCATGATACAGAACGGGGCCGGATCTAGGCATGGGCATGGGGGGGCAATGCCCCCCTAAATGCCCTGACTGCCCCAGCAAGACATTTCAAATTAAAGTGCTTATACTTAAAACGACTTGAAACACTACTACTGATACCCACTGAGCACAAGTGTCTGAAACACGTCTAAAAGTGAACATTTTTAGAGATCTAATCTTAGATCAGGTGCAGATCTAGGCATGGGCATGGGGGGGTAATGCCCCCCCTAAATGCCCAGACTGCCCCACCAAACAAGAATGGCATTCAAAACAACCCAAGATATTTCAAGTTAAAGTGCCTATTTTAAAATGATTTGAAACACTACTACTGTCTGCTACTGACTAACTACAGCTGTGTCACCACTAAACCAACAGCATTTCATCATTGAAAACAAAGTTTTATAGCTAAGGGACAGTAATGGGAATTATCATGTCAAAATGTCAAAATCCAAATAAAAGGCAGGTATTCATATATCCATACAGGGGCGCACAGAGCATTTTGTAACGGGGGGATCATATCTCTGCAATATTTTCCCCACACTTTTGGGGATACGCTCCCCAATTCGCGCTGAGGTGGAGAGGGTGAGAATGTATTTTTGGCACATTTATTCGCATAACACACCTGACTTCAGATGGGTGCAGATCAGTTTTAAACATCTGATACCTGCATGGTACACTGTGGCAGCAAGCTGCAGGAGGATGGCAGGCCAAATGTGGTCTGACTTAGAGATTTTTTTTCTTTTCTTTTTTGAATGATTGAGGTATAGCGTATAGTGTTTGAGATCCGTTATTATAAATACTGTATTGTCCCGAATATGAGAACATTTTTTAGGATATTTCCATTGAAAAATGTGTGTGTGTGTGTGTGTGTGTGTGTGTGTGTGTGTGTGTGTGTGTGTGTGTGTGTGTGTGTGTGTGTGTGTGTGTGTGTGTGCGCGCGCGCGCGCGCGCGCGCGCGTGTGTGTGTGTGTCTGTGTGCGTGCGTGCGTGCGAGAGAGAGAGAGAGAGAGAGAGAGAGAGAGCATGCGTAAAAAGAAAAAATAATATATGTGTATACTCTGACACTGTACAGACACAGCAAAAGAAAAGAAACAAAAAACAGGAAAATGTGTACAGTACGGAAAAAAGGCAGGGGAGAGAGGGGGAACTGCCAATTAAACGGCAGTCTGTCTGTTAAGTGCCATTCAAACATCACAGATTCACGTCAGATCTCTCTCCTCCGCAAAAGGTCTCCCGGCAATAAACTCATTAGGCAGCATTAAAACACCATGGAGCTCGTTTAACGGCCGGCCTGCCGCTCTCAGCTCTGCCGCGTCTCATAGAGATTAATGAGGGCCTGATGCAGGGGAGGATGTAACATTTCCCAATTGGGGGGGCAGGAGAAAGTGGCCACGGGCAATGAAGCCGCCCCCATACCATTTTGGGTTACGTACATGACTTTTATTAGGCAATTAAGCATCAATACTAACATCAGTTGTTGTTGAAGTTGCAACAGACACGCAGCATGCATAAAGCTAAAGGTCTGACTCAGAGAGTTTTCTGTTTTCAGTGATGAAATGCTGTTGGTTTAGTGGTGCCACGACTGTAGTTAGTTAGTAGTAGCAGTAGTAGGGCTTCAACTCATTTTAAATATACAGGCACTTTAATTTGAAATATCTTGGGTTGTTTTGCATGCCATCGTGTTTGGTGCAGGGGCAGACTGGGCATTTAGGGGAGGGCATTGCCCCCCGCCATGCCCATGCCTAGATCCGCCCCTGGCCTGATGTAGCCAGACAGTCCAGAGACAACAAACTATCTGCTGCTAGAGACAGATGGACCCTGGGCAGGTGGTTGGCCGCAGGGGGATATAGGAGATGACTACGCTAGAACATACTGTATGTATGCCTTTGAGTCATTCATTTTCAATATTTGACTCATTGTCATTGATGTACCTTCAAGGTGTTGTGTGGACTTGATTAAAAAAAAAAAGTTCCCCCCATTCTGTGTTCCCAAGTAATGGATTGTCTGAAGAAAGCCACTAACATGGTGAAACATCTTGACCATGTTAATGGATTTCTTTGGGCGCTTCTTTTTTTCTGAGTGTACAAATGCAACCAAAGGAACCCTAATGGGTTCCTTTGGTTGCACCAAACGTACAATGCAGAATGGTTTAACCCATAGATTCTACAAAACATTCGCTCTGAAAGAACATACTGAAATATTTGTGCAAAACCCCAGGATACCCCAGGATACTGCGCTGGCACCCGCTTCGACCTCTATCCATCGATTGAATAGACACTTATCAACAGAAATGTTACGATCCAATCGTGCCGGTATAGCAGATATTCAGATACCCGCCGGGCAAGTAGATATTTTGTATTCATTGCATCGGTGGATCACGGATACTACTAGTAGGGCGGGGCGAAGGAAGTTTTACTGAAGTTATGGTTAGGGTTAGGTTAGGTTTAGGCATAAGTTTACTGAGGTTAAGTTTAGGGTTGGGGTTAGGTGTAGGCATAGCCTAGTTTTACTGGGGTTATGTTTAGGGTTTAGGATTAGGCTAGGGTTAGGGTTAGACGGTGCTTTATGCGGTTACTAACCCTAAACATAACTTCAGTAAAACTATGCTTCGCCCCGCCCTACTAGTAGTATCCGTGATCCACCGATGCAATGAATACAAAATATCTACTTGCCCGGCGGGTATCTGAATATCTGCTATACCGGCACGATTGGATCGTAACATTTCTGTTGATAAGTGTCTATTCAATCGATGGATAGAGGTCGAAGCGGCTGGCGCTGGTGTTCGACTCTCCAGCCTTCCCGCTTTACTTAGAATTGAGTACTGTCAAGGGGGCCAAAACCTCATAGTGTGTAGGGTACCAGGTATGCACAACCCAGAAGGAGAGGGGGTGAGAAATGTGACAGAGCAGCCCCTGTCACTGTAGTGTTAGCTACTTTCCAGCAAACATGATCAATAACAATAATACATTTCAACTACAATATAATATGAAGAGACTTTAGTTTATAGCCTGGAGGGTTCCAGCCTGAATCGTTGTTTTCCGCACGTCTGAAATGCCACGAACGTGACCTTTTTTTTTCCTCAAACAAACCACAGACCAGTCAGAATCCTCGGTTGCATTTCAACCTCCATATGCCCCGCCTACCTGTGGGGATAGGCTTCTGGCTGGACAATCCAAATATCTGGCAACCCAGGCTGGGTGACGTCATCGGCAGGTGCCCGGTTGGCATTCTACCTCCAAGTGACAACACGACAATTTATACTATTATGTGAGAACGGGTCTGCAACACCAAAAACACCTGTTTTTCCACTGAAGGCTGTGCGACAAGGTGCTGCTGTTATTGCTGTATCTCTAAAGGCCCTGCTACACTAGCAATATTTTGAGCAATATCAACTAGCAATGTCAACATCAACAGGCAACATGATGAGACACATGGCAACAGGCAACATTAAAAGGGGAATTCCACCCATTTTCATTTTTTCCTGAGTGCACAAATGTGAACCAAATGGACCCTAGCGGGTCCATTGGTTCCAAAGTCAACGTTGATAGTTGACGTTGCTCAAAACATTGCTAGGTGTATCAGGGCCCTAAGGCAAGGGTTTTCAACAGGTGGTCCTTGAGAGGGTTCCAGGTGGTCCCCAGCTAAGTTGGTTAACCAGATCTAACTCCTGACAATGTAAAAATGAAACCAAATGGACCCTAGCGGGTCCATTTGGTTTCATTTTTACACTCTCAAGAGTTAAAATATTTAACATCTTAATTAGCCCAGGTCTGCACAACTAGAGAATGTAGAAGATTAATGGACATTTTGGTCTCTATGTTTTGTCTGTTTTTGTTTCCCAAGTATTGTGGACAAAAGCAAAATAAATCTATAGTTTTGGGGTCTGTGTGGTTGAAATATAATCAAATGGTGGTCCGTGGCTCAAATGCTGAATAAATGGTGGTCCCTGGAGTCAAAAAGGTTGAAAACCCCTGCTCTAAGGTACAGGACGTGAAAGTGGGCTCCTCCCGCTGTTGTTTGTAATGGAAATAGTCCTTCAGAACTCCCTTCAGAGTCTCCTTTGAGGTGGTCAGACCTTCAAGGTTAGCTTAGAGGAAAAACACACCTCAACAGCAGGGCTCCTCGAAAATAAACCAACCCCAAGCTGGCGCTTGCGTAATGTGTGTGTGTGTGTGTGTGGGGGGGGGTGTATACAGTATACACAACATACTTGCACTACAATACACTGTGCCCCCTTAACCCCTCGTGTTTAAGTGAGATGTAATGTCAACTCAACCTGTTATGCATCGAGGAAAAAAATGGCGTACTATAGTATGCCGTTTTTCAATGTTTTCGAGAATTAAAAAAAGACAAAATCAAGGAAAAACCCCAGGCCATAGTACGTGGTCCTGTACACCATCTGGTAGGCTTTATTAGCTCAAGACTCACCGTGACTTACCTGCATGAAGAGAGGGTCCATTTGGTTCCATTTGTACGCTCTCAGAGAAAAAAGAAGCGTGTAAAAAATCCATTAACTTGGTGAAAATACATCTTGATGACGTCATCAAGATGTTTCACCATGTTAGTGGTTTTCTTCAGACCTCCATTTCTTGGGAACACAGAATGGGGGAACTTTTTTTTATCATGTCCACCCAACACCTCTAGGGTATACTAATGACATATTAGAATGTTGAAAATGGGTGAACTTCCCCTTTAAACCGCTCTGACTAATTATTGTTGGGCAACTTGTGCCAAGCATTTGAAAGCGGTTTAGTATGTTGGGCACATAAAACGGTCTGACTACTACAGTGATATATTTTGAATACAGATGCACAGTAGCACTATGGCGGGGGGATTCATTGCAGCGTTCTGGACCAACGCCAGGCGAACCCTTCATGAGGTCCCCAGTTATTCAGCAGCACCACCCCATACATCAACAGGAGCTCTATGGGCCTGTCGACAGCCAACACAGAGCCCCCAGTGAGCCAGAGAATGGGCTGTTGATTGTACCACATTCTTATAGCTTCTCCTCCTCCGTTCTCTTTGAATCTTCCTCCGACTCCATCTCTCTCTCTCATTTCCACCTTTGTTTTCTGTTTATGTTTCACCTCCTTCTACGATGACAGTGGTTTTCAACCTTTTTCATACCAGGGCCCACTATTTATTCAGAATTTCAGCCACGGACCACCACTTGATGACATTTTAGCATCACAGACCCCCAAAACTAAAGATTTATTTATTTTTTGTCCAGTGTCCACAATACCAGGCTGGATTTTGGAGAAAACAAAACAGCCAAACATACAGATCAAAATGACCATTAATCTTCTACACTCTAGTTGTGTAGACTTTGGCGAATTCAGTTGGTGAATATTGTAACTCTTGAGAGTGTAAATATGAAACCAAATGGACCCGCAAGGGTCCATTTGGTTTCATGTAACTCTCAGAGAGTTACATCTGGTTAACCAACTCTCCATCATGTAGCCTGGGGACCAACTGGAATCCTCTCAAGGACCACCAGTTGAAAACCTCTGATGTAGGGCAGGGGCGGATTGGCACATATTTTCCCACCGGGACAATTTTGCCTTTGCCAGGCCACCCTGGGGGTGGCAGCTGGTTAACCAGATGTAACTCTTTGAGAGCGTAAAAATGAAACCAAATGGACCCTTGCGGGTCCATTTGGTTTCATTTTTACACCCTCAAGAGTTAAAATATTCATCATGTGAATTAGCCCAACCTAGTCTACACAACTAGAGAATGTAGAAGATTAATGGTCATTTTGATCTGTATGTTCCAGGCGAGCATCTAGCACATTCTAGTGCATTTTGGAAGTGCCACTAGTGCATTTTGGATCATGTCCAGGCCACTAGGTGGCGCAGGCCACCGGGAAAACTCCCTGTACTCCAGATGGCCAATCCGCCCCTGATGTAGGGTGTTATTAATTGATGTTTGCACTGTCCTGAATCTGTCATCTTGGAAAGCCTAGTGCTGTAGGGTTGAATGAATCTAAGCAAGACACTACCATCACCAGCAGAGGATTATATTGCTTGCATTCAGTTCTATGACTAGGGTTTGACACTAAGGTCTCCGAGGCACTTGCCCATTGGGCAAGTGCAAGTCAGGTTCTACTTGCCCCCCAAAAATATATTGTAAATTTTACAGATGTAACTCTTGAGAACGTAAAAATGAAACCAAATGGACCCTTGCGGGTCCATTTGGTTTCATTTTTACACTCTCAAGAGTTAAAATCCATCATTTTAATTAGCCCAGGTCTACACAACTAGAGAATGTAGAAGATTAATGGTCATTTTGATGTGTATGTTAATTTGCCTGTTTTGTTTCCCAAATCCAGCCTGGAATTGTGGATTGCTAGAAAGCAGGGAAAGACACAGAGGCAGAGTGCAATGACTGCCTTCAAGACAAATTTATCTTGTGTTGTGTTATAGTGCACTAAGTTGTACACTTGCCCGATCGGGCAACCAGGTAGCAGTCTTCACTTGCCCCACCATTTTTTTTACTTGCCCCGGGCAAGCGGGCAAGTGTTAGTGTCAAGCCCTGTATGACTAGCAGCATTTTCTGTATATCCCCTGACATTCGCGGCCAAACGGGAAGCAAAGATGACTGATCTCGATTCAGAGGTCATCGAGTCGTTTACATGTACATGCTGTCTGTGATCTTGTGTCATATTTGAAGAGGTTGGAACGATGTGCGTCATAATCCAAAAACATGAAGGCTAAATAACGTAAAATGAAACCAAATGGACCCTCACAGGACCATTTGGTATCATTTTACGCTCTCAGTACGCTCTCAGTTACACTCTCAGTACGCTCTCTCTTACGCTCTCAGTATTTAAATTATGCTTAAACATCTGAATTATAGAATGTACATGATTAGAAAACTTATTAGAATTGTTATTTTGAGCACGATTTTGCCAGTAATCTCTCTCTAAATTAAGGATTGAAACTCCTTAGTTTTGGTTCAGAGAGACTGAACTGGTCTCTCTAGTGGTGTTCCTGGCTAACATGCAGAATAAATAGTGGGCCCTGGTATGAAACATGTTGAAAACTACTGGTTTAAGGGTTCCATCCATTGCTTCACGAACACACCATGCCGTCAGTGACCTTTACACAATTTCTCATCGTGGCTGTGGTCAAGTTTCAGGAGATAAGAGTTACGGTTTGAGCTCAGAACTCTGATCACGAGGCAGAGAGAGAGAGAGAGAGAGAGAGAGAGAGAGAGAGAGAGAGAGAGACAGAGACAGAGACAGAGACAGAGAGACAGAGAGGAAGAGGGTAGGGTAGGTATAGGAGAAAGAGACACACTGTACACAATACAGTAGCAGATATCAGCAGGGGCGGATCTAGGCATGGGGGGGTGCCCCCCTAAATGCCCAGACTGCCCCACCAAACATGATGGCATGCAAAACAACCCAAGATATTTCAGTGCTTATATTAAGTACTGTATTTGCTTATATTAAGTACTGTATTTGAAACACTACTACTGCTATTAACTTACTAACTAACAATCATCTCACCACTAAACCAACAGCATTTCATCATTGAAAACAGAAAACTCTCTGATTCAGACCTTTAGCTTTATGCATGCTGTGTGTCTGTTGCAACTTCAACTGATGTTATTATTGGTGTTTTACTTGCCCAATAAAATCCTGTAACCGAAAATGGTATGGGTGCGGCTTCATCGCCCGTGGCGCGAAGTGACACGGGCGATGAAGCCCGTGCCCCCCCCCCCCCCCCCCCCCCCCCAATTGGGAAATGTTATATCCGCCCCTGGATATCAGGCCTAGAGGAATGCCCAACATTCAGGAAGGGAGTCATCATCATGCTAAGCACATAGCAGTATGGACTCTTCAGAAGAGCCACATGTGGCACAAAGACCATTCACTGGCTGTACTGACATCACATGGTCAGCAGATTGAGCTGGACAGACAGACAGACAGACAGACAGACAGACAGACAGACAGACAGACAGACAGACAGACAGACAGACAGACAGACAGACAGGCTCCAGTCGAAGAGGAATTAACCCTATAGTCCAGTGTTGCTTTTTAGCAACATTAATGCTTTTTAATTAATTAAAAAAAAATGTTAGCATTATTTTTTTGTTATTTTTTCCACATAAATATCATGGTTGAGGTTGATTGTTTAGAATTTCATTGAAATTGGTCATGCTATTTGCATAACAATACCCCCCACAGAGGCTGCAATTAGCCTCTTCAATTAATCTCTGGAGTGGAATTTCTGATGATTTTTAACATTTGACCTTTACCCTTTAACCCTAATAAAAGTATGTAAAATGACTGCAATAAATACATTTTTGTGATTATTAGAATGTCTAGAACATGTACATTCATTATATTAAAAGATATCCCCAAAAAAGTTTTTTTTTTTAATTTATTGTAATTAATTAACGAATTAATTAAATAACATAAATAAACTCTTGAAGGGTTAAGGCTGCATGGGATCGGGAAGGATTATTGATGACATCAGGGATCTCCATATATGGGCTTATTATTGGGTGACATCACGGGACTCCATGCAGTGGCTCAGGGGTAGCCTATAGGGTCACCGGATGGAAACCGCAAGGTTGTTGGTTCGATCCTGGGCTCCCGCAGAGTTGCTCCACTGCTATTATTAAAGGGGAATTCCGCCCATTTTCAATTTTTTCTGAGAGTGTACAAATGCAACCAAATGAACCTGTTCCATTTGTACGCTCTCCATTAGAAGCGTCTAAAGAAATCCATTACCATGGTGAAATACATCTTGATGATGTCATCAAGATGTTTCACCATGTTAGTGGTTTTCTTCAGACCTCCATTTCTTGGGAACACAGAATGGGGGAACTTTTTTAGCATGTCCACCCACCACCTCTAGGGTATACTGTAGTCTCGTTAATAATCAATATTCATAAAGCTACACATATCAATACAGTATGCTACAGGAATCTACAGTATGTGCTAATTACTAAGTTGTCACCTCGGACATGGGTAAAGCCCCTTTGAGCTTTTGACCTGGCCCCTGGTGATTGCAGACGATTACATTTGTGAGACAATGGGAATGTTGACATAACAAAGATATGGTGATCAGAGGAGTCTCTTGAAAGAACATTGATGGAGACATGTCTGAGTGATTGTCCTCCATTTTGTGGGTCATGTTCTGCACGTCCCACATGCACTCCACATAATTTAAATGTATAAAGTCATTCTGTGCTACAGGGGTCAGTTCTGGTGTGTCACTAAGGTGCACACACTTGTGTCGCCCGGGCCCTGCGTGGCCCAGGCGTACACTGCATGCTGTACTGCCGATGCTTCTCTGAAATAAACGCAACCATCTGAAGAACACCAGCTGCCCAGAACTCCATATACTTCGCTCCGATCAACTATGTTTTTTCAGGATGTGTTTGGTATGTTTAGCTGGTACATACGTTATTTGTACCGGTGAAAATTTACCACAATACTAATGACATTAGACATTAGAATGTTGAAAATGGGTGGACTTCCCCTTTAATAATACAACTAACAACAACAACAATAATAATGTCAATAATGACAACCTTCGTACAGAACAGAAACACTGCATTTACTGTAGGAAGGATGGACTGTGCGCGCGCGCGCGCGTGTGTGTGTGTGTGTGTGTGTGTGTGTGTGTGTGTGTGTGTGTGTGTGTGTGTCAGGGGCCGATATAACATTCCCCAATTGGGGGGGCAGGAGAAAATGTCATGGGTGCGGCTTCCTCGCCCGTGTCGCTTCACGCCACGGGCGAGGAAGCCGCACCCATACCATTTTCAGTTACAGGACTTTTATTAGGCAATTAAGCATCAACAATAACATCAGTTGTTGAAGTTGCAACGGACACGCAGCATGCATAAAGCTAAAGGTCTGACTCAGAGAGTTTTCTGTTTTCAATGATGAAATGCTGTTGGTTTAGTGGTGACACAGCTGTAGTTAGTTAGTAGCAGTAGTAGTAGTAGTGTTTCAAATCATTTTAAATAGAAGCACTTTAATTTGAAATATCTTGGGTTGTTTTTGCATAGCATCATGTTTGGTGGGGCAGTCTGGGCACTTAGGGGGCATTTAGGGGGGCATTGCCCCCCCATGCCCATGCCTAGATCCGCCCCTGGTTTGTTGGGATAGTACATTCTGCGGTCAGGACCCCAGACAGTCAAAGTGTTCCACTCTCTGTGTTTGATTAAGGCTCCGTCTGTGAGAACGGCTGTTGTCTGTTCCCATTCCTCTATCTCTATGAACACAAGACCCAGGAGGAAGAAGAAGCACTTGCTTTGTCTCTTTCAATATACAGCAGCACACAACAAGGGTCACCATGACCGTCTCTCTTCACTTCACTACTAGTGCTGTAGGAGGACTTGCGTCCGGTCTCGATCCGAGTCCACATTTTGCAATCGTCTTGGTCTCGCAATAATAGGTAATAGAGGCAATTTTAGTGTGTACAAACAGTTTTCGTAAACAGATTTGCTTAAAAGTAGGGATGTGCTGAAATATCGTTATCGTGATAATATCGTATACTTCCTCCCACAATATATATCACATATTCCTCAGCAAATATCGTGATATCAATCTCATGTTGCAGAGCTTCCAAAACGGGTATAATTTCATGCAATATATTGATACATCGCAAATACCGCAATATATCAAATATTGTGAGATATTCATTATCGAAGGCCTAATATCACCACCTTTATTACTGTTAGTCATCATAATGCATTATTATGGTCAAAGGAACAGCACATCATAACTACTATCACTTAATCAGTTATAACGGCACATGATGAAGTGATGTACTACACCACAGTGCATTATAACCATATGTTTATTAAATTAAATAATGTCTTATAAATGACAATAACATGCTATAACATGCTAGTAAAGTGGGCAGATATTCATGCATCATTAATAGTCATAATATAAACTACAGACATGAACATGACTAATTAATGGTAGTTATAATATGCTGTGCTGATGCGCATCATAATGCACTATGACTAACAGTAATAAAACGTTAGTCATACACAAC
The DNA here is from genome assembly GCA_039105355.1 of Benthosema pterotum. NCBI lineage: Eukaryota > Metazoa > Chordata > Actinopteri > Myctophiformes > Myctophidae > Benthosema > Benthosema pterotum. The sequence goes on along the minus strand of CM076977.1, from coordinate 49,567,961 downwards.
GAGTTATATATGGCTATGGATATTCATAACAAGTATTATTATGCATTATAAATGTATTATGCATTATAAATGAGCTTATAATGCATTATACAGATGACCTTCAAAGTAAAGTGTTACCATTGCTTCTATTACCTTCACATTGCTTTGGCACAGGTCTTGGTCTCGACTTGGACTGGCTTTAGGTGGACTCAACGCTAGCACAGTTACACAATGATAGGACCATCTGGAATCCCAGCTGCTGACTGCTGCTGAACCATCTGACTCAAGTATCCCTATGCTGGGGCAAACAGCTACAGTAATATAGCCACTTGTAGATTGGTTACTTTTGCCCAAAAATATTTCTTGTAGATCAGGTTCTTTCTCTTGCACTTAGCTGAGAGACAGATGAAGCAGTATTTCATAGATACTAGGTTTGCCAGCTCTGTCAACAACAGCTGCTTTGCAACATTTTTGTTTATTTTTCCTTTTTTTTTTTTTTTTTACACATCATTTGTGAGATTCATGTTAATGGATATTTTCAGACTACTTAGTAGTTTGCTCTTTTTTTCTCTCTACACCACGTGTTTTTCAACCGCTTTCATACCAGGGCCTACTATAACCCCAATTCTATAAGGGTCCATTTGGTTACCAACTGTCCATCATTTAGCCTGGGGACCACCTGGAATCCTCTCAGGGACCACTGGTTGTCGCCGGACCACTGGTTGAAAACCACTTCTCTACGACAAAACACCAAAATAATAGAGGATCTACAAAATCTTATTTATTTTTTGTCAAAAGTGTGATGTGGAAAAACAACCCCTAGGGTTCCCGGACCCCCTGACTGCAGGACTTATAGACCCTCTGGGGGACTGTGGTCAATAGGGTTTAAGTATCTACATCTAGATTAGTTCTGTGCCCACAATGATGCTGGTGTGGTCACAAGGCCTCTCTCTGAACCCCAATGGAATCAATGTTTTAGAGGCCTGGGGGAAAATCTCACACACCAGGGGCGGATCTAGACATGGGCATGGGGAGGGGCAATGCCCCCCTAAATGCCCAGATTGCCCCACCAAACATGATGGCATGATATTTCAGTGCTTATATTTTAAGGTATTCAAAACACCACTACTGCTACTACTAACAGCTACAATCGATCAATCATTGAAAACAGAAAACTCTCTGAGTCAGACCTTTAGCTTTATGCATGCTGCGTGTCTGTTGCAACTTCAACAACCACTGATGTTATTATTGAGTCCTGTAACAGAAAATGGTATGGGGGCGGCTTCATCGCCCGTGTCGCTTCGAAACACGGGCGATGAAGCCGCCCCCATGCCATTTTCTCGTGCCTCCCCAATTGGGAAATGTTACATCCGCCCCGGTCTCACACACGCACGCACGCACGCACGCACGCACGCACGCACACACACACACACACACACACACACACACACACACACACACACACACACACACACACACACACACACACACACACACAATAATAATTAAAGGTAGGGTAAGTGATTTGAAATTCATCCTGTAGTTCCAGCCTGGTGCACTAGGGGCGCCAAACAGTAGCTACACTATGTGAGCCTGCTGCTCGATCCTGATTGGAGGAGAATTCGCCACCACCTGGGGAACTTTTATTAGCTCCTCTGCTAACGTGGGGGAGGGGGAAACTCCATATATGGTTTCCGCACCTTATAATAGAGCATTTTAACAGAAAAAAATATTTTTTGGGTGATATCTGACAAAAGTGAAATCACTTCCCCTACCTTTAAAGTGCTTATATTTAAAATTAATTGGAACTACTACTGCTACTAACTACAATTTTGGCTAAACCAACAGCATTTCATCATTGAAAACAGAAAAGACCTTTAGCTTTATGGATGTTGCAACTTCAACAACAACTGATGTTATTAAAAAGTACTGTAACTGAAAATGGTATGGGGGCGACTTCATCGCCCGTGGCGCGAAGCGACACGGGCGATGAAGTCGCCCCCATACCATTTTCTCCTGCCCCCCCAATTGGGAAATGTTACATCCGCCCCTGCTCTGCGTGGTTTCAAAGAGACAGTAAAAAAAGAAAGGAAACAAACTAAACAACACAACCGTCATCTTCAATTTCAGCAGCACCTAAAAGGAGCTGTTTTGGGGGAGGGGCTCTCATATTCTCTATTTATTCTCCCAGGAATGTCCTGGGAATGAAGACAAAATTCAGTTCATAAATCCTGCTAATGTTATCTTCATATAAACCAAAGGATCAAATCTATTATTTGACTGTCGGAGAAGTCCTGGCAACTGGCTTATACAGTATAGGTCTTAAAATGTGTACTGGCGTTTGTTTCATACAAACATTCATAGAGGGGAGTGACAAGCGCGTGGATAAACATTTTGTTTGCAATACATCTGCTACCAGACTCATGCTAGGTTAGGGTTTGTGTTAATATTAGATGTGATTTGTACAGAAGCAGGCCTTGTGGGATCAGAAAACTGGAACGCTGTACTCCAAGCCAACGATAAACAGTCGTTTGTTAAGTCGTTGACACTCACAGCAGGTTATATGGCCTACCTAATATTCAACTCTATCCAGCTGGGCTTGACACTAACACTTGCCTGCTTGCCCGGGGCAAGTAAAAAAAATGGTGGGGCAAGTGAAGACTGCTACCTGGTTGCCCGATCGGGCAAGTGTGCAACTTAGTGCACTATAACACTACACAAGATAAATTTGTCTTGAAGGCAGTCATTGCACTCTGCCTCTGTGTCTTTCCCTGCTTTCTAGCGATCTCTACCTATCTCTCTCCCAGGTTCATTTGGTTCCAAACTATCATTTTGCTGGGGTCAGGGACCACTGGGTCTGTGACCACTATGGGCTAATTAAGATGATGAATTTTAACTCTTGAGAGTGTAAAAATGAAACCAAATGGACCCGCAAGGGTCCATTTGGTTTCATTTTTACGTTCTCAAGAGTTACATCTGGTTAACCAACTTAGCTGGGGACCACCTGGAACCCTCTCAGGGACCACTGGTGGTCCCCAGACCGCCTGTTGAAAACCCCTGGTTTAAAGCACCCAAGTAGGAAGTAAACTTAAATGCAAAATGTACAATATTTTTTTGGGGGGCAAGTGACCATGACCTGAGGGCAAGTAGAACCTGACTTGCACTTGCCCGATGGGCAAGTGCCTCAGAGACCTTAGTGTCAACCCCTGCTATCTAATTCTAGTGTAGGCTACTTACTGAAGCAGTCTAGCAGTTCGCATCTGTAGCGTATGCTAGGAATGGGTTTACATGATTAGTGGAAACTAAACTGCAGCATTGTGTTTTAATTTCAAGAATTAAATTAAATTAAATTTCAAGAAGTATATATTGAAAGGAAGACGTCCACATTGACTATGTATCGTTTTGTAATACAGATAATCGGTATTGAATCATTTTCTTTGCAGATAATCAATTGCATTAGTACTACATCAAATTTTACATTTTTAATGAAAAAAAAGAAAAAGAAAGCTTTGTTTAATTACTTAGTATCCTTAGTTGAATTACTTGGTTTGCTGACGTATTGCATTAATGCTATCTAAAATGTATCATTTACACAAAAGAACAAACAAAAAAGACTGGTTTAATTATTAGGTTTAAGGCAATGTCAATGTATTTTAACTAGTTACTATATCGCTTTCAAATCATTGAATTGGATCGTATCGCTAGAATGACCCAATATCGTCCATGTATCGTATCGTCGACCATATATCATGATTAGAGCTGTCAATCGATTAAAATTTTTAATCGCGATTAATCGCATGATTGCCCATAGTTAATCTTTGATTAATCGCAATTTAATCGCATATTTTCATGAGTTCTAAATATACCTTAAATGAGTGTTTTTCAAGAATATTCATATCAAGGTCAATTATTTATTCTGCATTTGAGCCACAGACCACCATTTGATGACATTTATTTAGACTTCCAGACCTAAATTAAAGAATTTGTCAACGATATCATTAGGAACGAACATGCACATTTTGTAGAAAGTTCTCTACATTCTGTAATTGTGTAGACTTATTTTAAAGTAACTTAACTGATGCAGATATTTAAAAAATATTCACCTGCATTTGGCGAAATTGAACCAAATGGACCCACTTGGCTTTTGGTTTTACTTTGAGTTAATCTCACACTAAAAAAATTAATCGAGTTAACTCATGGCTGAGTTAACTCGCGATTAACTAGTTAACTCTGACAGCCTTAATCATGATACGTATCGAATCACTGAGAAAAGTATCGACACCCCTAGTAAGTAATCAAACATCAAAGTAACTCGCAAAGACTCCAAAGAATGTTGCCGTACTCCGTGTTGTTTATTATGAGGGGACACAGTACTGCGTGACACCTCCCGTTCTCTGGACTACGAGGTGTTGACAGGCAACACAGCCATGGCGAGCAGTGACCACAACATGACCCTGCAGGAGAGAATATACGTATCAATGCCACATAACTCCCTTTCAAGAGTGCTACCGTTTGTTTGCACTGTGATACAGGACACTGATAAGTTACAGCACGAAAGATAATGTTAGATAAGTAGAACATGGGGGGTGAGGGGAGGCTGTAAGTGGAATATCATATCTATATCTATAAATTCTAAAATTCCGGTTCTCAAAAATAGAAGATAAACAAGCTTCCCCCACTTCATATGACGCTGTGAGCATGTTTGAAAGAGTTGGAATATTTTTATGAATAATATGAAATGTACGTAACACTTAGGGGGATCCTGGCACTTAAAAAAAAGTACTGGTTTAGAAGGCATTTGTACAATCGGCCTCAGAGAAATCATTTGGAGATAACCAACTTTAGAATAGCCTCGGTCCCCAGGCTATTCTAAAGCTGCAAAATGAAAACCTGGGGACAAAGTATCCCAGAGAGTCTATCAAAAGGAGGGATTAAATGGGAACTCCAGCCATTTTCAACATTTTACTATTTCATTGATGACATCTTGATGACAAGATGTATTTTCACCATGTTAATGGATTTCTTTTGGATTTCACCATGTTAATGGACGCTTCTTTTTTTCTGAGAGCGCAAATGAACCCTAACGGGTTCATTTGGTTCCATTTGTACGCTCTCAGAAAAAAAATAAAAATAAAATGGGTGGAATTCCCCTTTAACTTCCCCCGGAAGTTGCCAAATTTCCCCTAGAAGTTGCCACTTTTCAGCCAACCGCGGCTGAAAAATGGCTCGCGGCCGGAAACATTTTACTGGAATGGAATCGCGTGCACTTTGCACACTTCTATAATCTGCTTTGTTTGTTGAATTCATTTTTATCTGAAAGTAACAGTGAACAAGTCAAGATGCTAGCGAAGACTGAACGGGGTTGTTTCTCTGGGGACTGTAAATACAGCACCTTCTGCAACTACCATTGATAGTCTCTAAAGCGTCCCTCGCGCCCAGGGTGACTTTAGAACGACTATTGGGAACAACTTTATGCATAAAGTGAGCAGGGGCGTTGCTAGCAATTCTGGGCCTCCTGCACAGCTTTTTGACATGGGCCCCCCTTCCTGGAGGCGCGGGGGGGGGGGGCGTGTTATATACAATGTGTGGAGTCCTTGAAATCCAAAACTCATTATTATGTTTTGTTGCGCCACTCATTCGGTTTATTCAGGTAATATAGTGATTCAAATATATTTTTATAATAATCAATACAAATAAAACCTTATTAATCCAAGCTTTTAGTGGCCCCCCCTGGCTTCGGGCCCCCCTACAACTGTCCCCCTGGTCCCCCCGTGTCTACGCCCGTGCAGTGAGCCTAGAAGTCCATTATGCCTCACATGATCAACCTTTGAGCATGCTTCAAGGGCGCCTTGCAGGTGACGTTATTGTGAGTGACCGTCCCATGTTTGCCAAATGACGGGGTCAGGGTCAACCTGTTGACTGTCAACAGGTTGCTGTCACCACAACATCGTTAACGTCTCCTCCTTTCCCTCCTGAGGGGTCACAACGTGTCACGAGTACTGGACTACTAGCCTGGCTTTGTACTAGTGTTGCCACACATCCCGGATTTTCCTGATTGTCCCAGATTTTCATGGGCTGTCCAGGAAAAAAATAAAATAAATCCTGGACACTTGAATGTCCCGGATTTTTATACATGGTCAAAAGTTTTTTTTTTTTTTTTTTTTTTTTTTTTTACATGGCCAAAACTAGAGACCGCAACTAACCTGACTTGCGTCACTCACAGTCTCAGATCAGTATGATAGTCCTATTAAATTGTACCGTGCCTGTACTTACCAGTGTCGCCAACTTGGCACATTTGTCGCTATATTACCTCTTTTCCAGACCCCCCTGCCGCCAAAATTAGTGGAAAAACGACTGAATCTAAATCTGTTAATCTAAAGATAACTGAGATGAGAAAAATGAAAACTGGACTGCTCCAGAAAGAGTTGGAAATTAATGGTTAAGTTGCCTAATTATTAAACCGATATGTAGAAGAGTAATCAAATAAATGAGAGCAGCAACATTTCAGTGTAAAAGTGTGATGTTTAAAGAGGTGCGTTGCTTATGACCAAAAGTTTTCAAACTTTTTCACACCAGGGCCCACTATTTATTCCGAATTTGAGCCACGGACCAACATTTGATGACATTTTAGCCCCACAGACCCCACAACTAAAGATTTATTTTGCTTTTGTCCACAATACCATGCAGGCTGGATTTGGGAAATAAAATAGTCAAACCCACAGATCAAAAATGACCATTAATCTTCTACATTATCTAGTTGTGTAGACTTGGGCTCATTCACATGATGAATATTTTAACTCTTGAGAGTGTAAAAATGAAACCAAATGGACCCTTGCGGGTCCATTTGGTTTCATTTTTACGTTCTCAAGAGTTACATCTGGTTAACCAACTTAGCTGGGGACCACCTGGAACCCTCTTTGAAGGTTGTACAATGACGTACTATAGATGAATATATGGGCCAATGATAAAGAATACAAAATAAAATAATAATTAATAATAATGTACATTGTATAATTAAATGAACATTCAGTGATTTGGAGGAAAGAAAAAACGGTCTGCCCTGGTAATAAAATGTACACATGCAGATGCATGCCTATACAGTATATATTTGATACATATGCATATATTAGTAACATCTGTCTGTCACTAAAAGTAGCACAATAATACAACATCATGTTACATTTAAGTATTAAAATAGCACAGCTTGGATATAGCATATACACTCTATAGACCTTTGCTAGATTAACAGCAGCTCCAAAACAGTCTGGTTCATGCTAAATGTCTTACATTATAGTGCCATCTAGTGCCTCTTCAGCACATTACAGTTACAGCACTAAACTGTAGTTTTGAATGAGACGCTGTGCAGGATCCTCGGGGGACAAATACAGTTCACTAGTGTCTGAAAATCTCACCTTATAGCGTTATTAATATTAAATTTAAAATGTTCATAATGTGAAATTTTACACAGCTGGTTATAAACTCCCGTCATGATGCCAGTCTGTTGGCATTGGTCAATTCAATTAACCATCAGGAGCTGTCTAAACTTAAAGGCTCAATCATACTCCACAGTGAAGCGACTGGTGGTGAAAGGGTATCACCATGGTGTGGTTTTTACTTTTTTTAAGCTTTATACAACTTGTTAACGTCTGCTGCTCGGACCATGGACTTTGACTGTTTTGGACTTGATCTACAGGACTTCACGTTATTTTCTGCACAATATGTGCTCTTGTGTCACGTTTTTCTTATTGTTTGGTTTTATTTTGTAGCATTGTTTCCTGTCTGCCATGTTACTGTTTACCTGCCTTGTCTAGCTGTAATGTGATTAGCCTATAGTGTTTCCACCTGTGTCCTGTTAGTTCTCCAGCCTATCCCAGTGTTGATTGTTTATTGGTTCCACCTGTGCCCCGTTCTCCTGTGTCTATTTAAGTCCTGTGTTTGCCTGGTGTTCTTGTTGGTTTGTCGCTCATTGTTATGCGGGTTCATGCATGTTCTATGATTTGTCCCTGCTTATTGAGTTTATTGAGCTCAGTTAATGAATTTCAGTTATGAAACTACACAACTCACAACTACAACATGATGTCTTTCCACCAGACAATGCTGAACAGGCAGTGGAAAATTCACTTGCGGAGAGAGTTGTGCACAATGAGCTGTAGCCCAACTTTCTATGCAAGTTCATTTTTCACTGACATTCCAGTATAGTGTTGGTTAATATTACTTATTCATATAGTAATATATCTTTACTTTAGTCATGACTCTTTAAGGTTAAATTGTATTTATTATATTACTTGTTACTTGGATGGAATAAAGATGTACTACACAACTTGCGACAACTACAGTGTATGTCAGAATAGCTACATGAGTGTGATAATCATTGCTTCTCTATTTCAGTCAGCAATATTTTCAAATCAGATGTTGGTTAAACTGTTAAGTGAAGGCCACTGGGGGAAAAAGGATAAGGTTTACACAGACTAAAACACAATATGAAGACCATGACCAAATCATAACCAAAGTTACCCTCTGTAGATTTTTAAACATTTAAACATTGAATATTAATAACTTACATTGGACCCAATGGAACATAGGTTGTATTGTCGCTTTATTCACAGAACTATTTACATACTGTAAACTTGATACAACGTCACCTGCTTTAATCTCTTCTACCAAAATGTAAAAGTGTTCTTACTGGAAAGTGGAAGCAATGTCCAAAACTCCGACTCCACCTTGGCCACGTTGTCGTCATACATCCCTTTGATGATTTTATTCATCTTTTTCCGGGAGGGTAATTCGTATCTGGGATCGGCTTTTTTCATCACCCTTTTAAACCCCCGTTTCTCTACTGTGGAGATAGGAACTATGTCTATGCATATCATCTGAAGTTGTACTAAATAACAAATAAGAAGCAGGACAATTAAGATCGATTAAGTGTTAATAAAGGTTAAGCCTATATATACCATCAGATGCCGGCAACTGCAGGTTTAAATGATCAGTGTCCATTCCCTCGGCATTGGGGACGCCATATAATGCCACATCGCCTATAGAGAATGATCTCAGTTTAATGGTATAGAAAAGAAAATAATACAAATGTAATATAGAATATAGATATGAAAAAGACTCGACCTACCAATTAGGGAACGGACCCTATCATCCATCGGCGACGGTGGTGGTGCGTCGCCCGGACCCCCCCCCCCCCCTGTAGCCGTCAGTGACCTTCTTTGTCTAGTCAGCCTGCGCTTCACATCTAATTTCAGGTTTTTTTTTTTTACTTCCTGCGGTGTCCTTTCATGTAATGAAAAATCACCGGTTTGTGAATAGTAGACATAAGTTATACAATGGTGCAAAATGTGCACAATAAAGAAACTTGCATGGGCTTGTTTGCAGAATGAATTATCCTTTTTTTTTTTCTTTTTTTTAAATTAAAAAAAAAAAAAAAAAAAAAATTTGGCCAAACCCAGTATTGGAAGTTTGGCTTGCTCCCCTCAAAACCTGGGCAAATTGCTCGAAATCTGCTATCCCCGCCGGTAGTTTTAATGTGTTAAAACAGGTGGAGGATTGCGGCAGGGTAGAGGTGATGACCTCCACCTCCAGACGCTCTGGCAGCACCTCCCAGCCAGTCCAGAACCGAAGTAGATTCCTCAGCACCTCTGTTTTTTCTTAAGGGCAGGGGAAACTCAAGTTATTTCTCTGAAACTCAGGGAGACATTTTTTTTTACACGGCACATGTCCTGTAGCTCAGTGGTTCTTACCCTTTCCCCCCTAGAGCACCCCCTATCTGTGCCTAAGACAAGCCGCACACCCCCATCCCCATGCAGCAAAAAATCCTACCCACATGTGATCGAAGCAAAGGCCAAATTTTAGAAACAATGGGGACATGTTTTCAATATGTTTTCCAATGTTTTATGGACCGAGATGTGTTGCCATTAGGATTCTGTAATGTTGAACGAAATTTCACTGCATGTAACAGTAACCCTGTTTTATTATGGAAAATGTTACACAATTCTACGCACCACCTGAGATTTCCAGTGCTAAACTACGTATATCAGGAAAGGTGGATATTTTTGGACTGAGGTTTGCTACCATGAGAATAAGCTGTACATCTTAAACCTGGAATTGGCAGGTTTTATCTCTAGCTCGTAACAGATTGATCCAGGGAGTGTAGATCATTCTTCCGTGTTAAGGTGTAAAACAACCAAGAGAGAAAGCATCATGAACAGACCTAACTTACGCCATATTGCTCAAGGCGTCTTCTGATTGTCGTACAGGACACCCCATAGGCGACCGCTATGTCACTGGGCTTCTCACCAGCGTTCACGCGTTCCTCGAGTGCCTGTCGCGAAATGTCATAAGGGAGTCGGCCTTGACGTCCTACATAGATTCGGAAACACAATGAAATCATTACACCTACCTATTCAACTGTGCCATGTCACTTCTAAAGATGTTGAATGACGTAACCTACCTTCATACAGCTCTTCTGCAGCCATTTTTCCACACTTCACTTCTTCACAATGAGACGTACCTGTAGCTAGCTAGCATCCAGTAGACTGGCTTAGCTACGGTATGCAAATATCCAGTATGTTAATGAGCAAGACTGACTGGGCCCGCCCAGGACAGCCCACTAAATTAGCATTCTCACACACGGGAATGATTGCAAAAAATAAATAGAGCCGGTAAATGCAGACATAAATAGAGCCGGGAATGTAAATGTAGGAGAAGGAAATGTAAAAGTTTGTAAGCATAAATAAATATGTGGGACAGAAATACAGGAGACGTAAAAGAGCATCAAGGAAATATTGCAGGAAATACATGTGTAAATAAATAGAAAAATAAAAGGGGAAATAAATGTATTTGGGAATTAATGTAACCGTAATTAAATGCAACAGTAACTAAAAATGACTTATATCCCATTTCTTTTCTCATAAATGTGTGATATATATTTTTCTAAATGTGTGATATATACTTTTCTTTGATTTATTTTTTTTTCATTTTATTTATTTATTCTACATATTGCTACATGTTTTTATTTACTTAATAAGGATATAAAATGGTCTTCCATACCTAACATGGCGATTGCATAAATATTAATACAACCTTAATGATGACACTTCTTTGCAAAGAATCATGGGTAGAAGTTCAAAAATGCATGATGTAACTTCACTTTAGAACATTCTCGAACACTCGATGGAAAGGGAGGGAGGGAACAGGGAGTGAGACGATCCCACACAAGTGAGCACGGTCAAATGCCGAATTTAGTCGATAAGGCCGTCTGAACTAAAATGAAAACAAAACCAAGGAGGTACACCGAAAACCTTTCACTGACTTTTCACTGGGTGAGAGGCCAAAATGCAAAATGCAAAGTGTAGGCCGCTTCGACCTCTATCCATCGATTGAATAGACACTTATCAACAGAAATGTTACGATCCAATCGTGCCGGTATAGCAGATATTCAGATACCCGCGGGCAAGTAGATATTTTGTATTCATTGCATCGGTGGATCACGGATACTACTAGTAGGGCGGGGCGAAGCATAGTTTTACTGAAGTTCTGTTTAGGGTTAGTAACCGCATAAAGCACCGTCTAACCCTAACCCTAGCCTAATCCTAAACCCTAAACATAACCCCAGTAAAACTAGGCTATGCCTACACCTAACCCCAACCCTAAACTTAACCTCAGTAAACTTATGCCTAAACCTAACCTAACCCTAACCATAACTTCAGTAAAACTTCCTTCACCCCGCCCTACTAGTAGTATCCGTGATCCACCGATGCAATGAATACAAAATATCTACTTGCCCGGCGGGTATCTGAATATCTGCTATACCGGCACGATTGGATCGTAACATTTCTGTTGATAAGTGTCTATTCAATCGATGGATAGAGGTCGAAGCGGGTGAAAATGCATAGTGTAGGCCTAATCAAACAGGTTGAGATTGAATTCTTTCCATACTAAAGCTGAAGGTGGTGTAGTTGTGTATCCGTTTTTAAAGTGTCTTGGTCGTCATATCTCCTGGGTGCTGAGCTGCCCATCTCAACGGCCACTATGTCCTATTTTTTTTATATATGTATATTTAATCCGTTAATCACACAATCAAGGAAGGAATCTTTTGCAGCTGCGCAAAGGTATTCAATCTAGCGCTGCAGTGCATGGTACGTGTGTATCTCAGTTTGGTTAAGATGAAAAAAAAAATAGAGTTTATCTGTACTTCATAAAGCTTGCGACAACAAGCGCCACCTTGCAACAACAAGCGTCGTTATGCGCCAACGTGTGTCAACATATCACACCGAAGGGACATGCCGAGATATGCGTCAAGACCGCCTTGACGATTTGGTGTAGAAAGGGCATTACGACTCTTTAGTCTCATGTCATTTCCGTAATTTATTTCTCTGTGATTTTCCGCCACTTTTCATTGCTATAGATATATATGGACGACACCTTTAAAACGGTCCCAAGGCCATTTTATCAATTCGCCACTATACATGGCCTCTACTTGGGGATGGTGGTGCCATTTATCATGGTACTCATGCCGGGCAAAACCGCCGACAAGTACCAGGCTGTCCTCCACCACGTCAACAGGAAGTGTGTGTGCATGTGTGTGTGCGCGTGTGTGTGTGTGTGTGTGTGTGTGTGTGTGTGTGTGTGTGTGTGTGTGTGTGTGTGTGTGTGTGTGTGTGTGTGTGTGTGTGTGTGTGTTTTTACCGGATCGGTGTGGTTACTCCATCCGATGCACATTAGGCTACTTGTTCAAAGTTCAGGTTTACGCAACAGTTTAGCCAATCTGTGCCAGTAAATCATGCAGCTATAAATATTTGCTTCTGGTAAACTGTGAGTGTCAAATCCTTTTGGTTTCATTGTTACGCTTGAAAACCCCTGATCTGATGACATTTGGGACTTTTTTGCATGGCATCATGTTTGGTGAGGCAATCAGGGTGTGTGTGTGTGTGTGTGTGTGTATGGGGGGACTCATGCACGCACGCATGTGCATAGTGCATACGTGACTGTACAGTACAATGGGGTAGGAGGGGATTTGGGAAATATATAAGGTGTTTTAAGGGTCCACTCTTCTGTACACCTCCTCACAAACACACACACGGACACACACACACACACGGACACACACAAATCCTCTTCTAGGTCCAGTCATGTTGTCCACTTCTGTGAAGGTCGTGCTCTTTGCTCTACTGATGACCATGGTCACCTGCAGGATTGTCTTCGAGGGACAGGCTGGCGACTATGAGAATAATGTTAGTATTATTATTTTTATTAGTCGTAGTAGTATTATTTGTATTTTGTATTTATTTATTTAGCACATATAAAAAGAGGGCACTATAAATGTATCACAGTATATATAAAAGGAAACAGTGCTAGGAGGAGGCAGGAAGCCCTAGGGCTTATAGGAGGCCTCCACCCAAATACAGTCTCCTAACAATAAAACATGATTTAAGTGCGAGTACAAAATGGCGACATGATTGAGACATATATATTAGTAACATAGTTGCGATATACTAGTAGATAACACGATTGCGACAGTGATTTGGTATAAGTTGATAGGAGTATGATTACAATATAGGCCTATAAGTTAGTAACATGCAGTATGAAAGCAAAACATGTTTTTTACAGCATGATGTTAAAAGAATGATTAGAACATGATTAACAGCTTTTGAAATAAAATAAATACCAGTGAATGCATATATATATATATATATATATATATATATATATATATATATATATATATATATATATATATATATATATATATATATATATATATATATATATATATATATATAGTAGTAATGCCATGATATCAATATCGAATCACCAGGTTCAAAGTCGCTTTTTAAAAAATATATATTTATGTAGGCATTAATTTGTTCATGTCAGAAAGACTGGCTGCACTGATGTGTGTGATTGCACTTTTTGTTATTTATATTGTTTAAAATTGCTTTAAAAAATGTTCTAAAAATGTTCTCCATGACCAGTTCTGTTTGAACTGGTCATGGTCCATAATATGGACCATATTATAACAATATTATTGTTCCGAATTCTGCCCATTTTCAACATTTTACTGTACTATGTTTTACTTGATGATGACATCATCCAGTTCTGTTTGCTAATGATTTTTCTTTTAGGATCTTTTTTCCTGAGGGCGTACAAATGGAACCAAATGGACCCGTCAGGGTCCATTTGGTTCCATTTGTACGCCCTCCCCTTGTTCTAGTATAATAAAAGCACAGTCATTTGTGGGGGGAAAAATGTGATATAAATCGATATATCAAATCGAATCACAGCATAATTAAGAATCACTATATAAATAGATTCAGGAACCTAAATATCAATATTGTATTGTATCGTGAGGTAAGTGAATTGTCCCACCCCTACTAGTAGAAGTAGTAGTAGTAGCAGTAGTAGTAGTAGTAGTAGTAGTAGAACGTAGTAGCCTATCATGATTTTTTGACCCAGACATAATATCTAAGAACTGTTTTCAACCTCACTACTATGTACTTTGTACTACCATGATTTATTAAAAAAGAAAAAAAGGGAGAAAAAGAAAAAAATATGGTGTTTATGCAAATTAGGATAATTATTAAAATAATTCTAATATAAAAAGATGGGATATGGGATAATGAATGTACATCAGTTCAGTTCAGGTTTATTTGTCATATGCATAAATACAGTGACTGTATAAATACAATGAAATTCATTGTGCTACAGAGCATCTCAGTCTTCTCAACAACAACAACAACCACAGGCAGAACAGACGCAAACAAAACCACAGGCAGAACAGAAACGTAACACACAGAGACAAAGTGCATAAAAAGTGGCAGTGCACTACGGTACAGTACAGTACAGTACAGGTCAGCTGTTCAGCAGCCTGACTGCCTGCGGGAAGAAGCTGTTAGTCAAACGAGTGGTGCGAGATCTGATGCTACGGTAGCGCTTTTTGGAGGGAAGTAGTTGGAACAAGGCATGGGCCGGGTGGCTGGAATCTCCAATGATGTTATGTGCTTTCCTTTTACAGCGTGTGGTGTAGATATCGCCTAGACTGGGGAGTGATGTGCTGTTACCAATGATTCTCTCTGCTGTTCTAACAGTCCTCTGCAACTTTTTGCAGTCCTGGGCGGTCATGTTGCCGTACCACACAGTAATACAGCCTGTTAAGACACTCTCAATTGTGCACCGGTAAAAGTTTACGAGAGCCTTAGTGCTCAGACCAAACTTTTTGAGCCGTCTCAAAAAGTACAGTCGCTGCTGTGCTTTCTTAAGAATGTGCTCGGTGTTCAGGGACCATGTGAGTGTGTCTGTGATGTGAATTCCTAGGAATTTGAAGTAATCAACTATGTCGACAGTTTGCCCATCGATGTAAATGGGAGTATGGATCACACTGGACTTCCTAAAGTCGACAATGATTTCTTTGGTCTTGCTAATGTTAAGTGAGAGGTTGTTTTTCCTGCACCACAGGACTAGCTCCTCAATCTCTTCCCTGTATGCTGTCTCATCACTGTCTACTAACAGACCGATCACAGTGGTGTCATCCGCAAACTTAATTATGGTGTTATTAGGAAAACGTGCAACAGAGTCGTACGTAAACAAACTGTACAATAGGGGGCTAAGACAACAGCCTTGAGGAGCACCGGTTCTAGTAAGAACTATGGATGAGCATTTTTCGCCAATGCGGACCATCTGGGGCCTGCCCGATAGGAAATCAAAAATCCAGTTACAGATATAGCTGCTGAGACCAAGGTCTCTGAGTTTCAACACTAATTTAGATGGGACAATCGTGTTGAATGCGGAGCTGTAGTCAACAAACAGTAATCTGACATATGAGTTTTTTCTTCTCCAGATGTTCTAAGGCAGTGTGTAGTGCAAGGGAAATAGCATCATCCACAGATCTGTTCGAGCAGTAAGCAAACTGTAAAGGATCAATGCCAACAGGAATTATGCTCTTGATATGAGAAATAACTAACCTTTCAAAGCATTTTATGAGAACCGACGTCAACGCAACAGGTCGATAATCATTGAGACAGGTTACAGGGTTTTTCTTGGCAATGGGCACAATGATTGTTTTTTTTAAAACAACGAGGCACCACACACAACGACAGTGAAAGGTTAAATATATCATTGTATACCCCGACAGCTGGTTGTAACATGTCTTAAGGACACGGGAAGCTATCCCATCAGGGCCAGCGGCCTTGTGGGCATTAACTTTTTTAAACACATTACTCACAGTGTCCTGGGTCACTTGTAGGACCGTTTCCTCAGGTGAGCTCCGCACATGTTCTAGACATGTTCTAGACATTCAAATGGTCAAAAAAATATAACCTTTGTTTTATTGTGGGCACAATTCTTAAGAACGATGACTCATCAGGCAAACTGGTGAGTCCGGCGTGCTTTCATGGAATGGTTGGCAACATTTCTGTGGAAGGAAATACATACAGAATCGTCACTTCGCAATCCCTACATTATTAAATGCATTTTCAGGGACCACAGGTCATGCAACAGTTACCTTTAACGGACCACCACTGGTCCACATTTTACCTGTTGAAAACCCTTGAATTAGAGACACTTGCAAAAGTATTGCAAAAGTATTTTCAGAGATAGAGAATGGTTATTTTAAGTGAAAAGTAATTACACTATTTTTTTTTTACACAGATCCCAGATGGCACAGATGCTGAGGTCCTTGTCTTTGTCATCTACACTGGAGGGACCATTGGAATGACCAACAGTAGTGGGGGTAGCGTTATGTTAGAAATAAGCTTGAGGAACCTATACA
The DNA here is from genome assembly GCA_039105355.1 of Benthosema pterotum. Classification (NCBI taxonomy): domain Eukaryota; kingdom Metazoa; phylum Chordata; class Actinopteri; order Myctophiformes; family Myctophidae; genus Benthosema; species Benthosema pterotum. Next base: position 49,551,214 of record CM076977.1, on the reverse strand, counting down.
GGAAAGCAGGATCCAAGTTTCTCTCAGGAGAAAACAATGAGAAACATAGCATTGAGATACAACACTTGAGCCCTTAAATATTAGAACAAAGGGAATCTACCAAACGGCGCGTTTGACGGCATGTGGCCAATCCGGTGCATCACAGGAGCAGGGACAGCAAAGTGCAGACTGTGTTGCCAACTGCCAAAATCCAAAATGCACTAGTGGCACTTCCAAAATGCACTAGAATGCGCTAGATGCTCGCCTGGAACATACAGATCAAAATGACCATTAATCTTCTACATTCTCTAGTTTTGTAGACTAAGTTGGGCCAATTCACATGATGAATATTTTAACTCTTGAGGGTGTAAAAATGAAACCAAATGGACCCCAGCTGGTTAACCAGCTGTCCATCATTTAGCCTGGGGACCACTGGTTGAAAACCACTGTCATAGGAGGAAAAAATGGTGAAAAATGAGGGTTTTATCTCTGGCGCCTGTCAATCAATTTCGTCCCAACTCACCAGTAAAAAAGCACTAGATTTTCCGCCAGGAGTTTTTCACTAATTTTGGCGCTAGGGGAGTAAAAAAAGCTAAATATAGTGACAAATGCGCCAAGTTGGCAACACTGAGTGCAGAAAGGAGGAGAAGACTGGAGCAACACGGACAATTCAGGACTTTCTATTAAATATGCCAGTAACAAACGGCCAACCTTTCGACCTACTTGGGTCTTCATCAGGGTCATAAAGGCCTTTCTGGCTTAAATATTACTCACAGATATACTTAAAAAGTTATGTTTCTCATTGTTCTGTCCTGAGAAATAGATTTGGTATGTCTCAGGTGGAGCTCAAACCTGGATTCTGCCTTTGTCTGGAATATGATATTAAAGGGGAATTACACCCATTTTCATTTTTTTCCCCTGAGAGGATACAAATGTGAACCAAATGGACCCTAGCGCGGGGTCCATTTGGTTCCATTTGTACCCTCTCAGGAAAAATGGGTCTGAAAGAAAAATCATTAACATGGTGAAATATATCTTGATTATGTCATCAGATGTATTTCACCATGTTAATGATTTTTTTTTCAGACCTCCATTGTTAGGAAATACAGAATTGGGGGAACTTTTTTCATCATGTCCACACAAGATCTCTAAGGTGTATTAATGACATATTAAAATGTTGAAAATGGGTGGAGTTCCCCTTTAAGGGCTCCATTTTCGTTACTGCTAAACCCCTTATGCCTTAACTTCTTTGCCATTTTAAACTATTTAAAACATATATATTTCAGTAGTTCAAATGGCCATAGTCTACAAGCACACAACGTGTTAATAGATTGCATGTTGAAATATTCCAAAAAAGTTTTTCAAAATAGTAAAAACGAAATAAGGGATTTGGGATAAGAGGTTTAGCATGTAACGAAAATGGAGCCCTAAGTATTTAAAACAATTTTAGGAATGTATGTTATCTGCCAAACGGCTACCTGCCCAACGGAGCGTCAGTGCACTTTCTCCAGCATGCTCTCGCTGCTGATGCAAAATTACCTCTATGGGTTCAGTGCGAGCAGTGTTGCCAACTTGGCGTATTTGTCACTATATTTAGCTTTTTTTTTTCCAGACCCCCCTATTGCCACAATTAGTGAAAAACTACTGGCGGAAAATCTAGTGCTTTTTTTCCTGGTTAGTTGGGGTAAAATTGGTTGCCATGCGCCAGAGATGAAACAATTCTTTTTCACCATTTTATCTCCTATGATAGAGTCCTCCTTCCTACCTAGAAAGGACCATTGGTAACCAAATGGACCCTCATAGAGCTGTAACTCTTGAGATCTCAAGAGTTAAATCATATTTAACCACCTGAATTACCTAATTTTCAAGAATCTACACATTTAGAAAATGTAGAAGAATTGCCATTTTGACAAACATTTTGTCAGTTATCTCTCCTAAATTAGGCTGAGAGACTAAACTCAACATCAAACAGTGGTCCTCTGTGGCTAAAATGCAGAATAAACAGTGGGCCCTGGTATGAAAATGGTTGAAAACCCACTGCTCTAGTGCATTCTGGTGCATTTTGGAAGTGCCACTAGTGCATGTTGGATTTTGGCAGTTGGCAACACAGAGTATGAGACTGATGTGTGGTGGTTAGTTTCATGGGGATACAGTCATAGTACCAGTAACAAAGAAAATGGAAAGAAAATCACAACGATCCTCTTGTGTTACTATGATCCACAGCATTGAAGCCAGAACCCAATGTTTTGGTGAAGTTCCTACGCGAGCTTCCTATCTTCCATGATCAACAATATGCAGAGAGAACACACTTGTATCGTCGCTATCCCGAACTGGAAAACTTCTTGGTCCTTCCGTACGTATTATTGATCCTGCTGTTGTCAACCCTTATAGAGTTTTCTGCTGTTACTTTTTTCCACACTAGCTGTTACTTAATTTATAAAATGCTGGTGAAATGTGAGTAACGTATCACTAAATTTGCTTTAAAGGAATATTATTATTTCTTTTCAGTTTAGCCTTTCGCTGAACATGAGCTGTGATGTGTGAATATTCAAGATTATTTTGTCTGATTTCGCTGTCACATAGCTAGTCACGTGTTTCCAATGTGTCTCTACTTCCAGTTGTCATGGAAGTAGAGACACAAGTGTTGCCAACTGCCAAAATGCACTAGTGGCACTTCCAAAATGCACTAGAATGCGCTAGATCAGTGGTTTTCAACCATTTTCATACCAGGGCCCACTATTTATTCTGCATTTTAGCCACGGAGGACCATCATTTGATGTTGAGTTTAGTCTCTCTGACTAATTTAGGAGAAATAACTGGCAAAGATGTTGGTCAAAATGGCAATTCTTCTATATTTAGAAAATGTGTAGATTCTTGGAAATTATGTAATTTAGATGTTTGAATATAATTTAACTCTTGAGAGCGTAAAATGAAAAAAAAGAAACCAAATGGACCTTACGGGTCCATTTGGTTTCATTTTACGCTCTCAAGAGTTACAGATCTATAAGGGTCCAATGGTTACCAATGGTCCTTTCTAAGAACTAGGAAGGAGGACTCTATCATAGGAGGAAAAATGGTTAAAAACAAGGGTTTTATCTCTGGCGCCTGTCAACCAATTTCGCTCCAACTCACCAGCAAAAAGCACTAGATTTTCCCGCCAGGAGTTTTTCACTAATTTTGGAAAAAGGCTAAATATAGTGACAAATCCGCCAAGTTGGCAACACTGAGAGACACATTGGAAACACGTGACTAGCTAAGTGATCGTCTATCTGTCTTCCTATTGGCTAGCCTATACACAATCATACCAATATAAATTAAATCAGGCATAATATGCAAATAACCAAATGTTAAAATGCTAAAACCATATAAGGCTTGTAACTTATGTTAAACTTGTTTCTTGACCTAGGCTGAATTCATACAAAGAACGCATTGTGTACTCTATTCTGGAGTATGACACTTTGCTGGACTCCTCCAACATGACACCAGCTGACTGGGAGAAAATTGCAAAGGATATTAAGGTAATAATTGCATTTCACACTCCACATGCTCCAACAAACCATTCACATTGCATCAACATTGTACATGTACCTTCGACAGGAAGTCTCTGTGGATATTTTTATAGCACAGCTCAAGACCTACTTCTATACTTTTGATTTTTATTGATCTTTTAAATTCCTTGATAGTCATGTCCAGTGTTGGGCAGTAACAAATTAAATATTACATATTACTGTAATATCATTACATTTTCCTGCTAAAGCAAAATAAAGATACCAGAACAGTGGCCTTGTGGTTAGAGTGTCCCTCCTGGAACTGGGAGGCCGGGGTTCGATTCCCGGTCGGGTCATACCAAAGACTCTAAAAATGGGACCCAATGCCTCCCTGCTTGGCACTGAGCTTCAAAGGGATGGATTGGGAGTCAAAATCAGCTAATGATTCCCGAGCGCGGCAAGCCGCAGCTCACCGCTCCTTGGAGCTCACTGCTCCAAGTGATGGGTCAAAAGCAGAGAACCAATTTCGCTGCGGTAACATAGTGACAAATCATGTGACTTTGACTTTGATATTACCCTGCCAAAATGTGTAATAAGTAATATGTTACTCTGCCAAAACACACCTCATTACTTTTGAGCTTGTTGTTGCATGATGTGAAAATAGAACAGATTTACGAGGTATCGACAGATAACAACAGAGATGTGCAGTAGTTTGTAGATGCTAATCCACCGCAGCATTCTGCACACGTGACATACACTACAAGTTATTGCAGTTGTCTCAAGTTGACACTAAACAGATTGTGTTGTACATCTCTATTCCTTTGCGGGTGTAATATATTACATAAGTAATATTGTAATATGTAATATATTATATTTTGAAGTAATAAGTCATATTATTACTTTTCCTAATGTTTTACGTTGTATTTCATGCCTGTGATGTGCATGTTTGTGTGTGTTATATTTGCAGTCTAACTATGCCACGTACAAGGGTTTCGTGATCCTCCACGGCACAGACACCATGGCGTACACGGCGTCGGCACTCTCCTTCATGTGTGAGAACCTGGGAAAGCCTGTCGTCCTCACTGGCGCACAGGTGAGAGCAGCATTCTTCATGAGCCCCAAAAAGCTCAGATTAATAAGTTTTTATGTGTATTTATACTGCAACACAGTGGGGGCCCAGTGATAAAAAAATTGCAGGGGGGCCAGTTTTTTTCTTTGATGGCCCTGTGTAAATGTTTGTATATAGATACTGTCTGTATAGATAGATACTCTTGCAACGTTAATAGCCAGGTCAGAGGCCTTTGTGACAGTTCTGGATATATGCAGGTCTGACTGACCTCTACAGTACTCCCTGTGGCTTACAGACATAGTATGTAGATGCTTGTTAAATTTCCTTACAAATGAATGAATTAATCTTATACATAACTTATTAATTCACAAGTACATACTGTGTGCTTGCTCAATTCCTTATAAATGTATAATAGGGTTAATAGGTGTCTTATAAATAGCTTATTAACAGCTAATAAAGTGTTTATAACGAGTTTCCTGACCAGGTAAATCCCTGTTTTTGCAGCTGCCAATCTATGAGTTGAGGAACGATGCCATGGACAACCTGCTGGGGGCGCTGTTGATTGCCGGACAATTTGACATTCCTGAGGTGAGTGAATTGTTGGGCTGCAGTATCACCTGCTGCCAGGCCCGGATGTGAATTTTCCTAATTGGGGGGGCAGGCAAAAACGGTATGGGTACGGCTTCATCGATGAAGTCACACCCATACCATTTTCGGTTACAGGACTTATATTAGGCAATTAAGCATCAATAACATCAGTTGTTGTTGAAGTTGCAACAGACACGCAGCATGCATAAAGCTAAAGGTCTGACTCAGAGAGTTTTCTGTTTTCAATGATGAAATGGTGCTGGTTTAGTGGTGACACAGCTGTAGTTAGTTAGTAGCAGCGTGTTTCAAATTATTTCAATTATAAGCACTTTAATTTGAGAACTCTGATTTTTTTTTTTTTTTTTTTTTGCATGCCATCACGTTTGGTGGGGCAGTCTGGGCATTTAGGGGGGCATTGCCCCCCCCCCCCCCCAATTATTTTTCCCAAGGGGCCAAATGACATACATAAAATATTGTGGAGACTAAAGACTGAACTAAAGTCTGCATAATATTGATTTAATTTTCAAGGTAAAAGAAAGAGTAAGACCAACCATTTTGACACCAGGGCCCACTATTTATTCAGTATTTCAGCCACGGACCACCATTTGATGACATTTTAGCCCCACAGACCCCAAAACTAATGATTTCTTGTGTCCACAATACCAGGCTGGATTTTACAAACATAACACGATTTTTATATCAATATCGTGTGTAAATATATCAAAAATGACCATTATTTTACATTATCTAATTGTGTAGACTTTGGGCTAATTCAGATTATGAATATTTTAACTCTTGGGAGTATATACATGGATCCTTGCGGACCCATTTGGACCCTTGCGGTTTCATTTTTACGCTCTCAAAGAGTTACATCTGGTTAACCAACTTTCCATATTTAACTGGAACTCTCTCAAGGACCACTGGTGGTCCCCGGGCCAGTCAGTCAGCCAAAGGGCCGCATATGGCCCCCGGGACGCATATTGGCCTGGTCCACATAATGCCCTGGTGGGCGCCAGTGGCTCAGGGGTGGAGTCACCGAATGGCAAACGGAAGGTTGCCGGTTCTATCCCGGGCTCCCGCAGAGTTACTGTCGAAGTGTCCTTGAGCAAGACACTGAACCCCTAATTGCTCCTGATGTGCTAGTAGGTACCTTGCATGGTTTCCACTGCCATCAGTGTATGTGTGTGTGAATGGGTGAATGTGACGCACAAGCTATGTAAAGCGCTTTGGATAAAGGCGCTATATAAATGCACCATTTATATTCTTGATTATACAATGTTAGGTTGTGGGTTGTGGGACATGCGAGAATACCATTGTCATGTGTCTCTCTGCCTTCAGGTCGGCCTGTACTTCCATAACAAACTCTACAGGGGAAACCGTGTGACTAAGGTGGATGCAATGAGCTTCAGTGCCTTCAATTCTCCCAAGCTGGAGCCACTAGCCACAGTCAATGTGGATATGAAAGGTAACCATGTGTGGGAATGGCTTCTGAAGATGTAGGCCAAAGAATAAAAAATGAAAATTAGAATCGAAAACAATAGCCTCTGTAAAATGTGATTCTCCTGCCCACTTTTCCCCTCCTTGTATATAATTTGTATGTCTATTATAATGTCTTGATGAAATAGCATTGTGGACACCAGGGTTATTATAGTTATGGGTTTTTCATTTTAGTTAGTTTTTACTCTTTCTTTTTTTTTTTTTTTAGTTAATCTTAATTAGTTTTCAGGGCGCATTTGCTAGTTTTTATTTAGTTTTTATTTTGTAAAAAAGTTTTAGTTTTAGTTAATTTTAGTTTTAGTTTTAGTTGTGTTTTGGTATGTTTGGTATTGTGTGGTACCGTATGATGCTGAAAAAAGTTTATATTATAAATGTCTGAAATACATAATGCATAATATACAGGGTGCACATAAGTGGTGCTCCGGTGCTCAGGAGCACCAAAAATCCTACAATGAGCTGTCAATCCAGGGGTAGAAAGCTCCTTTGAGCACCACACAGCTGGGGCTCATCATGACTGCCCAACTGGGCCTCGAAAATGAAATAATTATAACTTCTGAGTCTGACCTCTAAGTCTAAAATACTACTAGTATTTTTAATCGATGTAGAATGCAGGTACGGTAGTACTACTACTGTTAGGCTATCAATTCAATTCAATTCAATTCAATTCCTTTATTGTCTCCGAGGAGAAATTCATCTTGGGCCTCAAGAGACAGCGTTATACAGTACATACACAACAATTCGAACAATACAAAAAATACAAAAAACAGCACTACATCTAATGCCACTCTCCCACAACCCGCGTACGCGTGTTATGAGAGAGCGGCACGCACGCACGCACACACACACACACACCCTGAGCAACAAAATCCTATCCTACACCACAGTGTGCAAATAGTGCAAATACATCATAGCAGCAGTACAGAATTGCACTCCCCCTCCCTAGGGGGCTCCCTATACCCCCTATCCATAGTTAATTCTTGTCATTAAGTACATTAATTGATAGTGGAACGAATGAGAATTTGAACCTATTGAGTTTACAGAATGGTAACCTGTACCGCCTGCCAGACGGCAGTAACTCGTATTCTTTATAGAGAATGTGATGTGGGTCTTGTGTGATTTTGAGGCCCTGTCTCCTCAATTCTCTCTCAAAGATTTCTTGAAGCGAACAGGGTGGCTGCATACCTATGATTTTACCAGCCCTCTTGACTAGGTTTTGAAGTTGGGATTTGAGTTTGACGGACAGGTTACCAAACCATGTAGTTATACCATAGCGAATGATAGATTCTATATTTGCTCTATAAAAGAGCAACATGATGTTTGTTGCCACACCATGGACCCTGAGTCTTCTCAAGAAGTGCATACGCTGGTTAATTCGGGAGCAAACAGAATCAACTTGATTTCCCCAGTTTAACTGAGGGTCAAAACAAATACCTAAGTACTTATATGAGGTTACTTGTTCCACTCTCTCCTCATGAATAAGGATCGGGCTATGATCCCCCACAGACCTTGGATCAAATATGATCTCCTTTGTTTTTTTAACATTTAAAATAAGGTTTTGCTCCTCACACCACCTGACCGCCCCTGCAATTTCTTGCCTGTACAGCTCGGTGTTGGAGGACTTTTTCAATAAGCTAAGGATTACTGTATCATCTGAAAACTTGATAATATAATCATCAGGATACAGGTTCCGCAGTTGGTTTGTGTAGACGATGAAGAGGAGTGGGGAGCTTACACAGCCTTGAGGGGCCCTGTACTTATGGCCTGAACATCGGAGAGAGTGGAGTTGACCTTGACTTGCTGTTGCCTCTCTATGAGGAAATCACAGTACCATTTAATTATGTAAGGGTTAACGTCCATGTGTTTCAGCCTGTCTAACAGGATCTGAGGAAGGATAGTATTAAAAGCTGAGCTAAAATCCATAAACATTAATCTAGCATACGCCGAGGAGTTCTCAAGATGTTTTAAGATCAGATGAGTAGTGGAATTCAAGGCGTCATCAGTGCCTCTGCCTCTATTGTAGGCAAATTGGTGAGGGTCAATGAGATGTTCTACCTTCTCACACAGTTTGCCTACCATGATACGTTCTAATGATTTCATCACTGTTGATGTCAATGCTACAGGTCTGAAATCATTATTTTCCTTCGGACAGGGTTTCTTTGCTACCGGAATAATGACAGCCTTTTTCCAAATAGCAGGAATAGTACCCGAGTCAACTGACTGCTGAAATAGAGGGCTCCATGCTGGAGTTAGCTCCTCGGCGAATGTTTTCAGTAGATGGGCAGATATACAATCGGGCCCACTGGCCTTCTTAATATGTAATTTTTTAAAAACATTTGCAACTTTCCTCGGCTCAATTAGTACTCTGTGTTTAATTGGGTCACAAACTATTGAGGTTAGGAACCCTTTACAATCATTAATATTCCTAACAGGATCAGAATCAAAACGTTTATAGAACCAGTTAAATTCCCCCGCCGACTTTTCCCCTCCTTGTATATAATTTGTAAGTCTCTAAATGTCTTGATGAAATAGCATTGTGGACACCAGGGTTATTATAGTTATGGGTTTTTCATTTTAGTTAGTTTTTACTCTTTCTTTTTTTATTTATTTAGTTAATCTTAATTAGTTTTCAGGGCGCATTTGCTAGTTTTTATTTAGTTTTTATTTTGTAAAAAAGTTTTAGTTTTAGTTAATTTTAGTTTTAGTTTTAGTTGTGTTTTGGTATGTTTGGTATTGTGTGGTACCGTATGATGCTGAAAAAAGTTTATATTATAAATGTCTGAAATACATAATGCATAATATACAGGGGTGCACATAAGTGGTGCTCCGGTGCTCAGGAGCACCAAAAATCCTACAATGAGCTGTCAATCCAGGGGTAGAAAGCTCTTTTGAGCACCACACAGCTGGGGCTCATCATGACTGCCCAACTGGGCCTCGAAAATGAAATAATTATAACTTCTGAGTCTGACCTCTAAGTCTAAAATACTACTAGTATTTTTAATCGATGTAGAATGCAGGTAGTAGTACTACTACTACTAGGCTATCCACTATTGCAACACCCAAACTATCGCCCTGTACTGTAATACTGTACATTGATTGGGCTGTACGGAGTGGAAAAAAGGGGTCCCAGGGCCCGGCGATGCGGGTCGCCGCATTTTGGGAGCACCAAGTAACATCCCCAGGTGCTCCTCTGAGTACTGGACCAAAATAGTTATGTGCAGCCCTGATAATATACATAGTGCAATACATAATATACATAATGATAAAAAACAAAAACGAAGGGTATTTTGAGTATTCAGTTAGTTTTAGTTAGTTTTGTGAACCCACAATGCAATAGTTGTAGTTTTTTATATTTATTTGTAGTTTTTATTTAGTTTCAGTTAACAGATATTTAAAAAAAAAAAACATCTAAAATATTTTTGGGGCAAAAGTAGGCTTATGTTTTTTGTCTTGTCATTTACTTTCATGGATACAATTAGGCATTGTAAACAATCTTTCTCGATATGGACTACTTGTTTTAATAGCGTGTCTGTGTGTGTTGCGCAGCCGCGCGCAAATGCAAGTGTGCATGCACGTGCCTTAAAGGGAATTCCACTCATGTATAATTTAATATTTTACTATGTCATTAATATACCTTAGATATGTAGTGTGGACATGATAAAAAAAAAGTTCCCCCGTTCCGTGTTTCCTAGAAATGGAGGTCTGAAAAAATCATTAGCATGGTGAAATACATCTTGATGACATCCAGATGTGTTTCACCATGTTAATGAGTTTCCTTTTTGTGAGAGTGTACAAATGGAACCAATTTGGTTCACACTTGTACACTCTCAGAAAAAAAAAATGAAAATGGCTGGAATTTCCCTTTAAGAGGCATCCCCCCACTTCTAAAAGTCCTACTACAACACTGGCACCGTGGCACACTGAATGGAATTGTGGTTTGTTTGTTTGCATTTGTGGAACCCTACAGTTGACTGGGACGCAGTGCGGAAGGCCAATTCTACTGCAAAGTTCCGTGTGAGCACCAAGCTGAACCGGAACGTTGGTCTGCTGAGGCTCTACCCCGGGATCACTGCTGCTACTGTGAGTCACTGTTGCCACATTGTTTTTTTTTTGCTCTGAAAACAAGCCCAAAACAGCCACTATATAGAACCACACGATACAATGCTGCGTGTGATGTTTCCACGTGGTCGCTTCCCGAAGACTGATACCCCTGCTGGTACTTGAACCCCTCTGGTGGTATTCCCGCATATTGGACCCTCACGGGTCCATTTGGTTTCATTTTACACTCTCACAAGTTAAATTATGTCTAAACATCTGAATTACCGTATTGTCCCGAATATAAGATGACTTGTTTATAAGACGACCCTCATTTTTCAAGACCCATATACAGAAAAAAGAACATTGAATGTCAAATTGTATAGCCCCTGAATATGAGACGACTCGAATTTTTTTTTTTTTTAATTTCCATTGGGAAAAAAACATAGTATTATATTCAGGCCAATAGGGTACTTATTTTCACGAATCTACACTATTAGAAATGTGGAAAAAATGTTATTTTGAAAGTGTGGACAAAAACGTGAAAAGAGAGACTCGACTCAACATCAAATGGTGCTCCTCCGTGGCTCAAATGCTGAATAAATGGTGGGCCCTCCTGGTGTAAAAAAAAAAGGTTGAAAACCCCTGTTCTATGCATTCATCTGGGTTGCAGGTGAGGGCCTTCCTGCGATCTCCCATGAAGGGCGTCGTGCTGCAGACCTTCGGTGCCGGGAACGCCCCCGACAGTAACACAGGGCTGATGGAGGCGCTGGGGAACGCTACGGCCCGCGGCGTCGTCATCATCAACGTCACCCAGTGTCTGAGGGGGACTGTGTCCGCGGCGTACGCCACCGGACAGGCAAGGGCTCTTTTTTTTCAGTATAGTAACAGTAGGGATGGGGCGATCACGATACGATACAATATTGATATTTAGGGCTCTGAATCTATTTAAATTGTGAACCGTAGTTATGCTGCGTTTCGTTTTGATATATGGATATCACCTTTTTTCCGCGCAAATTATACTAGAACAAGGGGATCCCACCCATTTTCAAGATTCTGAGGGTGTACAAATGGAACCAGGTTCCATTTGTACACTCTCAGAAAAAAATCCTGAAAAAATCTAGTCATTTGTGGGAAAAATGCAATATATCAATGTATCAAATGGAATCGCAGTATAATTAAGAATCGCAATATAAATCGATTTAGAACCCTAAATATCAATATTGCAACATTTCCTTTGCATTGTCTTGTCTCAAATTGTGACCAAGACAAGACCAGGAGACAAATGAAGTGCAGAGCGGCAAGACTGAGACAAGACCAAGACAATTGAGCAGGGCGAGACAAAAGCAAGACCGAAAATTTGTCTTGAGACTGGTCCGAGACGAGACAACGCCTCGAGAACTACATTAATTAACAGTTCTGCCGTCTTGAGAAAGAAGGAAAATGCCTTGACTTTCCATGTTGTAACTCCCATCAGGCTCTGGAAGAGGTTGGTGTGATCAATGGCCATGACATGACTCAAGAGGCTGCCCTGTCCAAGCTGGCCTACGTCCTCTCCAAATCGGAGCTTGACCCACAGGAGAAAAAGAAGGTGTGTGTGTGTGTGTGTGTGTGTGTGTGTGTGTGTGTGTGTGTGTGTGTGTGTGTGTGTGTGTGTGTGTGTGTGTGTGTTTTCTTCTTCATCTTAGACCGTTTCATCACTTCCAGAAAACATCTGACATCTATGACAACCATAGCAGCCGCAGTGGCCCTTCATAATTCATAGTCCACCACCACCTCCACATTTGACTCCACAGCTACAAATAGTACCTGCCGACCAGTGTTGTTTTTGTCGACTAAGACTAAGACTAAAGACTAAGTCGACTAAGGTTTTTGATATTTAGTCGACTAAGACTAGACTAATAAAAATTAATTTCAAAAGACTAATTGGGACTAAAAGATGTGTGTTTTCAAAAGACTAAGACTAAGACGAAGACTAAATCATAACCTAAGACTAATGGAAATAGGAAACATTTTAACTTATTTTTTTTTTCGTTCTTTTTAAGTATGTGAACATATCTGCAGTATAGATTGCATACGTTTTCAGGAAAGGGACTTATTACTAATGCAGTAATTTTATACAAAGAAATAAAACGAGACATCTTTCATACTAAAAACTATAAATCTGTATAACATATATAAACCTACAATGCATGTGTATGTAAGACTAAACTACTAAGACTAAGACTGAAAGACTAAGACTAAAAAAAGACTAAGACTAAATAAAGACTAAGACTGAGACTAAGACTAAATCAATGTTGATATTTCATCGACTAGACTAAGACTAAAAAATGAATTTCAGAAGACTAAATGGGACTAAAAGACTAAATGTGTGTCAAAATATTCTCAAACAAACAACACTGCTGCCGGCACCAACTTTTTTTTATCATGTCCACCCAGCACCTCTAGGGTATACTAATGACACACACACACACACACACATATATATATATATATATATATATATATATATATATATATATATATATATATATATATATATATATATATATATATATATATATATATATATATATATATATAATTTTTATCCCACGATTTTGCAACCCATTTTCCCCCCAGGCCGCCTTCTTTTCACCTGACAGGGGGGAGTTTCCGTGGTTGGACGTAGCGCGTGTTATTCCAACCAGTTCCAGTCCCCTCCATCAGGCGCCCCGGCTGGCCAGGGGGAGGCAGTTTAGAGTCCAAGATTACTGCATGTTTTTGTGAGGGTATCTACCCTAGGGAACTAATGACATATTAGAATGTTGAAAATGGGTGGACTTCTCCTTTAAATGAAAACTTCATGAAAAACATACAAACGACAAAGAACGTAATTCTTATTTTGACCATAAAATGACTCTTTTCAGATGATGGAAGAGGACCTGAGGGGTGAGCTGAGCCTGGAGGGGGGCAAGTAGTTGTGGATATTGCTTGCAACCTCACCTTTGATAACTGTGTTATGACAATACAACACCATGCAACACCATGTAATGGTTATAATCTAGTGCAGGGGTTTTCAACCTTTTTGACTCCAGGGACCACCATTTATGCAGCATTTGAGCCACGGACCACCATTTGATGACAATTTCACCCCAAAGACCTAAAACTTAAGAATTCTTTTGGTTTTGTCCACAATTTCATTATTCACAATTCACAATTTTGCAAAACAAAACAGTGTAGACTTCTTAATTAAGTGGTGCTGTACTAGATTTCTTGAACTAACAAGAATATGTAAGATAAAACATTTAAGAAATACACATGAGAGTGGAATGGAGAGGAATCAACGTCCAGGTTTATTAATAGAGTTTGTCCCGGTAACAACACTCAGGGAGACAAGCCTAATGCCAGCCTCCTGACTAGAGGTAACCTTCTCACTTTATTAGAGGTGGGACTCGATTAAATTTTTTGATCTAATTAATTTGAAGCCTTGTAATTAATTCATCTCAATTAATCGCATACCAATATTTGACCCAAGCAGCATTTTTTTTTTTTTGTCAATTAAAACAGGCTGGTATAGCGTGTGAGCGTTTTTCTAAATCAAAACTTTGTCAACACTGCAAGTTGGTTAACCAGATCAAAATTTGGTTAACTAGATCAAAAGTTGATTAACCAGATGTAACTCTTTGAGAGCGTAAACATGAAACCAAATGGACCCTTGCGGGTCCATTTGGTTTCATGTTTACGCTCTCAAGAGTTAAAATATTCACCATATGAATTAGTCCAAATGTACACAACTAGAGAACGTAGAAGATTAATGGTCATTTTGATCTGTATGTTGGACTGTGACTTTGTTTCTGAAATCCAGCCTGGAATTGTGGACAAAAGCAAAAGAAATCTTTAGTTTTGGGGTCTGTGTGGCGATTAAAATGAGTTCATTCTGTTAATCGCGTTACTGTTTCTGTGATTAATTAATCTCAATTAATCAGTTAAAGTCCCAGCCCTACACTTTATACACTTCACAAAGTCTTAAAATAAGCATACAGATACAGTATGAGGAAGATGAACAAAACCTTTGTTCATCTTCCTCCAACCTTGTATGGCACTGGATGGATGAGTCAGGTGTCGGCTTGTCTGACAGCTGCAGTCAAAGCTTGGAGAAGGTGACACTAGAACACAGACTATTTTGGCATTCTAAAAAAAATCCACTACAGTGCTAATTCAGATGATCAATATTTTAACTTTTGAGAGTGTAAAAATGAAACCAAATGGACCCGCAAGGGTCCATTTGGTTTCATTTTTACATTCTCAAGAGTTACATCTGGTTACCCAATTTTCCTTCATTTAGCCTGGGGACCACCAGGCACCATCTCAAGGACCACTGGTGGTCCCCGGGCCACCTATTGAAAACCCCTGATCTAGTGACACAGATGTGTTCCAGCTGTGGTTTTCAACCACTGAAAGTTGATTTTGCACTATTAAGTTATGTAAGCGTTGCTGGTTCCATATTCAGTGCACTTTCTGTATCCATGCACTTTCTATTGCTACTTCAAGGCTTGAATGTTTGATTCATTTATTATTGTTATGTATTATGTGATTTTGCATGTCACAATAAAGTTATATAAGCCTTGCTTGTTCAATATTCAATGCAAAACATGTTTGGGTCCATATTAAAAGGTTAATTTGTTCAACGTAGACCCGCAATTTTGTTCAGTTTTAAATTTTGGCCCACTTCTGTATTTGAGTTTGACACCCCCGCTGTATGCTTACTAAGAGAAGACAATGATCATGTTACTTTCAATAACATTTTCCCAACATGGCATGTTGGTCAAAATGTTACCCAAAACATCTCATCCAACGTGAAAATAAGAATTGGGTCTGTGTGGATAAACATCTAAGGGTTGCCTGTGACAGAAATGCAGAATAATTACAGTTTTGAAAAAACCCTGTCTTAAGGCAATGAATCAATGTAAATGTAAAATTAACGCTATTGAGGTCCCCGAACTACGGCCCAGTAGGGTCGGATGTAACATTTCCCACTTGGGGGAGTGGGGGGGGGGAACTATCGCATAAGCGATGGAGGCATGGAGGGCGGAATGGTTTTCATTATACTAATCATTCTCAGTCAGAAATTCATTCTGTTTCTTTAAATCTGCAGTCTCTCTCCATGTTAATTCATGATTGTGGATTATAGCATTGTGGTGTTTAGTTCTGTTATGGGTATCTGTGATCATGTGTTCTATGGTCATGTGTTCTATGGTCTGTGATATGTTCGGTGTGTGTTTGGAATGATTGTATCCGTGTTGTAATGTGTTTATGCTAGGCTCTGCTCGGGGGGTTGTTGATTTCAGAGCTGTAACTCGGTGCCGAGACACAGAAATCTGAGATATCAAATGTGACATCAGACCTATGTCTCGTTACATAGATTTGATATCACACAAGCAGAGCCACATCACCATGCTAACATGCAAAAGCTTTGCAATAAATGGTCCGAAGTGTGTCAATGAACTATTTTTAAACTTAAGAGCTAAAGGCGATGAAGCCACCCCCATACCATTTTCTCTTACCCCCCCAGCCCACCCCCCAATTGGGAAATGTTGCATCCGCCCCTGACCCAGAGAGGGTTATTAGAAGTCGAAAAGGATTGTTATTATTTGGTTGTGTGACTTTCTGGAAAACAATAAATGTTTACTTTTAGGCACCCATGCAATCGTCAGACTTTTTCTGTTACAAACTGACTCTGGTCCCCCCTTCAAAGGAGGGAAAAGTTATGTTGCCCTCACTGGAAAAAGGTTTGCTCTAGAATGCTGATTAAAACAATAGCTATATTATCATAGCAATAGCTATTGTAATTGTGTTTAAAGGTGTGTGTGTGTGTGTGTGTGTGTGTGTGTGTGTGTGTGTGTGTGTGTGTGTGTGTGTGTGTGTGTGTGTGTGTGCGCGCGTGCGTGCGTGCGTGTTGCGCACGTAAGAAAGGTGTTGAAAAACCCCATCAATATGTTCAAGATTTTGTGCGACGATAATTAACACTCAGTGGCGTGCACAGAGATTTTGAAGGGCAGGTGCTAAAATGTTACCAGGAGGGCATCCCAGGCTGGAAGATTTTCGGGGGTTTTGGGGGGTTAAAAACGCATAGAGAACTGCATTTCAGCATCTACAAGTACAACTATTCAAACACATTAGGCTACTGCTATATAAAATGGTTTGAAGAAAATAAACACACAAGAGAACTACAAATATCGCAAATTATAAAAAAAATGCAGTCTTGAAAAAAACACACTGCTCATTCCGAAGTTATGAAAATCTGGCAACTAAATTGTTACCAACAAATGTCTTCACCATTGTATGTTTTCAATGTTCTCGATTAACGTGTATGGTGGGGGAACAGCTAGTGCTAGTGGAGGTTGTGTTCCTGCCCTCTATTTTCTGCTCTCCTCTCCTCTGCATTTCTGACACTCCCACTCACAGTTCCAGCCCACCTGTCCCGGATCTCGCGGGACAGTCCCGAAATTCAACCCTCTGTCCCGCGTCCCTCAAAATGGACTAATGTCCCGCAAAACTGTCAAAAGACGGAGGAGGAGAAAAAAAGAGAGGGGGAGAAAAAAAAAGTCTGACGCTGTGCTGGCGTGCTGCTGCGCTGCCGCTCTCGTCCAAATAAGCGTCCATGAGCTGTTATTTGCAAACATATTAGGCCTAATACTATTACTATATTATTATATTATACCGTATGCGTTTGCAGACCTCATTCCTGCCGACGCGCCCCATGCCCTCAGCATCTCGCATGTCACAATGCGACAGCAGTCCTCCACCTCAAAATACTTGTTTAATTCTGCCATAAACAGCTTATGTAGGCCTACAGCGGTTGTTTTAAGTAACTCAGACTGCATAGGCCTATTATCTTAAACGTATAGGTCTAAAGTCATTCCGTGTGTTGATGTGTTGATGAGCTAACTGCGAGTTATAGCCTAAGCAAGCACTCACCATACTGAATCCATGCGTCTGTCAACAGGGTCACCGGAAAAGTCTAGCCGCAGCAAAGTCGGCCCGAATAGTGGAGAGGTCGGCCCAAGTCTGTGGAATGGCTGGTATGCATGTCTATTGCATGCATATGGCTTGATAATGGTTGATATGCATGTCTGGTTGATTTTGGCCGAGATTTCCACAGCCCTTGGCCGAGATTTCCACAGCCCTGGCCGACCTTTCCACGTCCCTGGGCAGGAGATTTCCGCACTTTTGCTCGGTCTGACTTTGCGGCGGCCCGACTTTTCCAGTTACCGTCAACAGCGCATCAATGCGCTCCGATACAAAAACTTTTTGAGATTTCAAATGTCTCATCCTCACTCAGTTTTCAAGCGATTGTTTTAATTCCAACTAGTCAATACAGTATATAATTTATATATTTTATATTTTCATTGGGTATAGGTATAGCCACGTTTTTTTCATCAAACAATAGATAGAAAAGATAGATAGGCCTAATGTCATCCTTTTTTCCACGCAGCTTAGAGACATGTGCGCTGGCTTGTACACTTAGCCTAATTATTAGAGCTTTCCCAGCGGTTTATTTGATTGGAAAAATGAGCACCATGTATTCTATAATGCAAAAACATCATTTCAAAGAATATGCTGATTGAGGTTATATTACAATATTTTAAAATGTTCAAACTGTGGAATGTTACACGGCTGGGCAACCAATTAAGTAATTACAGTCAATCATGTCAATCATGCCAGCAAGCAGCGCTGCCTATAATATTAAATGAAAAAGTCAATAACTTTGCCTCTATGTATGTTTGTCATAGGCTACCTTTTAATTTTGCACTAAAAACATGTTTTTAGTGCAACCGCCCCCCCCCCCCCCCACCGTGTCCCGCGGTGTCCCGCAACAGGGGGTCCCTTGTCCCTCATTGGCCATGTCTGGAGGTGGTCACGCTACTCCCACTCACAGGTCCAGCCCACTCTTCCGCCTCTCACCACCGGTTGGGCCACCACTCACCAGTCCACCAATCACCTTCAGTCATCAGTGTATATAAGTCACCTGTGGCCAGTTCTCTCATGCTCTCTCCCTCCAGCTGGGCAGACAACAGCTCCTCCAAACAATCCAGCTTATAGTGATCCAAGCATGCCAGTCAGAAATTGGAAACATAATAGAAAACAATTAATAGTTTTAAAGTCCTAAATATAGCCAATTCATACAAATAGTAATTGTTAAAGTCCTACTTGTCATCGCTCACAGCGCGCCACTCGGTGGCGCGCTGTGAGCTTGTAGCTCTGATATTTTTCAGAAGCTTAAGTGTAACATAATGCTTTGAACACCAAAACACGTTCAGTACACAAATGGTTAAAGAGGAATGACTGGTACACAACATGGTGACACCTGGAGTACAGGCAGAAAAGGCAGATTTACACAAACACGCTTTATTGCTTTTGATGGATCACTGAAAGCACAAAGCATGATTTTCCTGCACACATACTGTACATAGCAAGCTACAAAACACTTCAAAATAAACACGAGGGTTATACATAACCCCCCCCCCCCCCCCCCCCCCAACCCCGCCAATTACGCCAACATAGACACATGTGCCACTCAACTGTGGCTTTCAGCCAAACAAGAGAAGGACCCCATTGAAATTGACCATCAGCTGGACATCAAAAACTTACATGCAAGTAGTATGAGGGCTCCCATCATGACAGCTTGACAAACTGCCACATTAAACAGAAATATGTAACAAAAGTCCCAGTGGCCTAGATTTTTTGTGGTCTCCACTAAGTGGCTATCCAAGGAAACAAGGCTCTGGTCATGCAAAAAATTCAACTGGTCATGCCTAGCTGTCCCCGTAACATTATCACTATAGAGCAGATAACTGACGTGTCACTTGGTGTACACTATACAGACACAGAAGCTCTCGGGGTTCAATTGTTACAATAAGATGTTATGTCCAATGATGCCCTGGCCAGTGTTGTTAAGAGACTCGAAACACACAAATGCGCCTAAAATAAAAGGGAAATAAAAACAGGCTACAGTATATAGAAGCCTCCGCCCCCCAACCACACACACCATTTTTAAAGGGATGTCCTCCACAACTGCACACACAACCCATAAGACATGAACCCTGATATATACAAGTTTGAGTTGTTGCGCGACAAAACAATATGAGAGTTCTCAGAAACGTCATTTTCAAATTTAGAATATCCAATAGTTTTTTTTTTTCTAATTCTGCCCTATAGCACAAAATGATAAATAAAGGACTTTGTTTCCACTATATTTAACCAATTTGTATCCAATCCAATAGACCTTTCAGACAGTAAGCCCCTCCCCAAACTGCCATGGTCCAATCACAGCTAAGCATAACATGTGATAGACAAACCTCTCCACCAATAGCTTTCCAATATGATAAAACATTGTTTAAAAAAAAAAAAAATGTCACAAACACATTTTTCCACTGCATAGGGCAGGCCTTGTTGACAGATTTGAAATAGATTTTGAAGGTCTGCTGGTTCCAAAAACAAACCAGTATTTAATGTGTAATGTCCATGATATTTATATTGGTATGAATGAGCCCTGGGCTGGAAAGTGTCCTAGCCTTGGACACTGGTGGACACTGGGGAGTGGGCGGGGCTTACTGAAATGTCTATTTGCTGGAGTCCAAATTGTTTTTCTACCCCACACAAAACTAAAAATCATGCTCTGCCGAAACCATGTGTGTTGCACAATGCGAAGTCCATCATTTCTTTGAAGCCTTCATAGTTGTTGGGCACAGGCAGTTTTAGACAGTTAACACACGTGTTTGCCAACTAAGGGCAGTCTTGAAACTTCCCTGTCTTGGATGAACTCTACTTGTAGAGTCGGTTGGAAGGCGATGGGCGGGACGATTGGTCCAGGACTCCAAGCCGTGTCTGAACCTATTCCAATATTCTGTACATTAAAGAAAAGTGCTTTATTCATTTTGCAACAACATTTTTATTTTACAGTCAAAGCAAAGTGTAATATCAATAATATCAATACTAATGTATGCGGGCGTTGCCAACATTTACAACAAATCCGGTGGAAAATAAGTGCGGTATCGTCATTTAAAAAGTATATGGTCATAGACACAATGTTATGCTATGATAAGATGGCTGCCACGTAACAACGTCACTCCTAGTTTCCTATCCATATATCCATCTTATATCCATCTATGCACATTACACCTACAGCGATTTTCCTATCTGGCATACATTTACATGAATGCATCGTGTTTAGGCTGCAACATTCAGTAAAACACTAATAAAATGCGATTACAAATAATTCAAATACAAATGCAATACAACTCAGACTCCACAACGTTTGATGAGTATGCTTTCTTTCCAGGTAATGTATAAAACCAGATTTCAAATACTGTATCACTCTACCACAATGTTTGTCAGCATGCACATGCAGTCTTTCCATGCAGGCAATGGGTAAAACCACCAGATTTTACACATTAAGTCACACATACTTTGGCAAATTGTATTACAAAATGTTTTCGCATAGATAAATACAAAACATGACATCTATGCATTCCGGGGTATAGTAAAATAGTTACCATCTCATCAGACTCTGCCTGAGTGATGGTTGCAGACAGTGCAGATGCTGAGGATGCCATTCTAGATACAGATGATGTAGACGCAGGAGAGTTGATGACAGTACAGTAGTTCTTGCAAACTTGTTTCAGCTGTGCAACCACTGCTGGGAGCTCTACACAAGGTCAGGGAATGGAGATGTAAAGACAGGGGGATGAACGCATTAACCAGAGCAATTACAGTATACTGAAAAAAAAAATGCATTTTTTTCCATCAAATGTATAGAAACAGTATTCTAGGATGATAAGTAAAAACACCAATCATCAGGCAAAACCGTTAATTGGCCTTTTCATTTTTTGTTTCTGGAGACTTTTCTTTATTAAATACCTGTCATAGCATCTAGGATTTGTTGTGACGTTTTCGTCATTCAGGACCTGGTCCTCCCTCTGAAGCTCTTTAATCTTTTTTTATGCTGCGCTCCAGTTCCTGGGCAGCTCCCCCTCCTCCCTCCCCCGCAGAAAATCGACTCCTCTGTTGCAGCAAACTTCACAGGAAAATTACTACATGAACTCAAAAACACACACACACTAAATCTGAAATTTGTAGATAGTAAATTATATTTTACCTCTGAAGATGGTGATGACTTGCTTTTCATCTGATGTTTAAGTTTTTCAATCATCCGGTCCGATCCGCCTCTTTTGCTATACAAGCCTTTGTGGTCTTTTTCTAAGAAAACAACATTTTTTCAATTATAGGGAAATATTTAATATATTCAATTATCTGGTATTTATGAATCACCTGCTGATATAGCAATTCGGCTTACAGACACTCATAAATACCTTTTTTTTTGGTGGACCTTCCTTCTCCTGCTCCTCTTCCATAAACTTGCCATTTGGCTTAACCTTCCTCTTTGTTGATTCTTGCCAGATGTCTTCGCCATTGATAAAAGCCTGTCTCTTCTTACAGAGGTCGCTGTGCTGTACCTCTCTACCATGCAAGCGCTTTACCATTTGAGCCAATTCCCCTTGTGCTCCAGAACTTAGGGTTGAGATCAGAACTGGCCTGGCCTTTTCCCAGTAGCTTTTGGCCTGATGTCATGGAGCAGCCCTGCCCCAGTAGGTGTCACCCATGCACCACAGACGCCACATGGACAGTTGATTTGTGCAGCAACCTCCTGTGTGTGTGGATGCGTGTTATATGGTTGTAGTAGTCTTGCATGGGAGAGTCCACGTTGCTATATGGTTGATAATGTGATTGGATGAAATGTCGAGCAGCAAGATTTTTTTTTAGATACTCTAATGAAATGTCGAGCAGCGAGATTTTTTTCTTGGAGATAATCTGATTAAAGGAAGATTTCATGAAAAAAACATAAAACCAATAAAACCGTTGCAATTATTATTTTGACCATAAAATTACATAGGAGTATAATCTTTTGGTTTATGTCCAGTGTATTTGTGTACGTATTCAGTTCACATAACATAACTATAAATACATGCATTTTAAAACTACAACTGCACTCGGACGAGTACCAATTTGCAGATTCACACAAGTAGGCCATGGCAGACCTGGCAAGTGACACATTTAATATGCGCAGAAGACCTTGACAAACAAAATAAACTGGTTCATCTGGTCTAGAATGCTCTCCTTAAGTGTCGCTTTATGAGCTACTGTAGAAGACAGTTGTTTATCTAAACGACAATAGCACTAACAATATGTGTTGATCACAGGGCACTTCATGCAGAGATAACACACACCTCTATGTGTCACCTTTGTGTTCAGTGAAGTGAAGTGAAGTAGTGAAATAGCTGATGTCCATGTTCACAATAACACACACACACGCACACACACACACATATGCACAAGCAGGTAGATGAAAGAAACTGCGATGAGGCGATTATGCAATGTGTTTGACACACCTATAAAATGGAAGAAGGAATAAGAATGCACAAACAAGCGTGCACACACACACACGCGCACAAGCACGCAGGTGCGCACATGCATGCACATTGCACACACGCACAAACGCAGGTGCGCACGCACACGCCACACACACACACACACACACACACACACACACACACACACACACACACACACACACACACACACACACACACACACACACACACACACACACACACACACACACAGTTTTTGTGTCATTAAGCCAGAGCAGGTGTGTCCAGGATATGCAACATACTGTCGTTAGTACTTCTATACTATGCTGTAGTACGTATATAGCAGTAGTAATTCATAAATGGTGTATGTGTGTATAGCACAGGGTCTCCAACTAGAAATACTGAAGGTGCACAGATAAAATGTGAATAACTCAAAGGTGTGGTCCCATCAGGGGCGGATGTAACATTTCCCAATTGGGGTTGGGGCAGGAGAAAAATGGTATGGTCGCAGCGTCGCACCCATACCATTTTCAGTTACAGGACTTTTATTAGGCAGGTAAAGCATCAATAATAACATCAGTTGTTGTTGAAGTTGCAACAGACACGCAGCATGCATAAAGCTAAAGGTCTGACTCAGAGAGTTTTCGGTTTTCAATGATGAATGAAATGCTGTTGGTTTAATGGTGACACAGCTATAGTTAGTTAGTAGCAGTAGTAGTGTTTCAAATCATTTTTAAATATAAGCACTTTAATTTGAAATATCTTGGGTTGTTTTTGCGTGCCATCATGTTTGGTGGGGCAGACTGCTGGGCATTTAGCCCATGCCCATGCCTAGATCCGTCCCTGCATGGGTCTCATGCGTGTGCTGTGGGGCCACACAGTAGGTTTTGTTCAGGAATCCAGTAGAACCACCTCACCATGCACCACGTGACAGAGATCTGATTATGATCTGGTGCCAGTCAGAGACGCTGCCTGTCTGTCTGACTCCTGGTTCACTTCTGAGACTTATTATTATATTACAATATTATACTGCTGCTGACCACACCGCTGGACTCACTGGAGCCAACACATATGAGCGGTAAGAGCCCCCCCCCCCCACACACACACACACACACACACACACACACACACACACACACACACACACACACACACACACACACACACACACACACACACACACACACAGCTCCTGATCAGAGCTGTACGCACACACCAAACACAGCAGAGGGAATAAAAACTATTCATTTCAGAAACTGAGTTGCTTCGGACCACACTTTGTCTAGCCCCTTCTCTGAGACCACTTTGGATCTGATTGGTTGATTGATTGATTGATTGACAGATTGATGGATTGACCGATTGACAGACAAACCCCACTGATACACCAGGCTGTACGCAGACGACAGAAATCATCAATTACACTGTTTGAATGTTGTTTCATTTTGCATTTATCTTGCTATTATAGGACATTGATCTTTAAAAGGAAAAATACTATTTTGCTGTTTTCCTGGAATCCCCTCGTAAATTGGTGCCCGTGTGTGGACCCCGATTGGTCAACGACTAGTTCTCATATTTTACCCGGATTTAACACAGTCCGCCAGAAACATAGATCTGTAGGGAGGTTTTAGTTGAGCAGCCAAACCTGTAGCTTATGTTTTCTAGGGTTTACATTATTTAGTCTATGTGTTGATCAGATTAAATCGATAGCTGCTTGCCGTAGGCATCATAGTGCAAAGTGTGACAAATGACAGCGGCCATTTTGTGAGCCTCATGGTGGTTGTTTTTTCTTTTCTTTTTTTCCGCACCGACTGAGAGAACAACAACCGGTCAACACACCAGACACCCAAAATACATCATCATAACTTCTGGTTATGGATGTTTGGCATTTATTATAAGAGTTAAAAGATGGAACACCTTGACAATGCACAATTAATCAAATTAATTAATTTGCCTGGGGCAAGATGCATTGGGAAGGTAGATTAAAGGCTTATGTAAGGCTATTTTCTATTTTTTGTGCAGCTAGGAATTAAACAGCACAATCATCAGTGTTGTGTAAATTATAGGTGAGAGCAGTGATTTATTTCTTTAGTTTTTCATGTGTTTATGAGGTGACAGTACTTCATTAGTGTGGTTGTCATGTCCTGTGTTTATGAGGTGACAGTGCTTCGTTAGTGTGGTTGTCATGTCCTGTGTTTATGAGGTGACAGTGCTTCGTTAGTGTGGTTGTCATGTCCTGTGTTTATGAGGTGACAGTACTTCATTAGTGTGGTTGTCATGTCCTGTGTTTATAAGGTGACAGTGCTTCATTAGTGTGGTTGTCATGTCCTGTGTTTATGAGGTGACAGTACTTCATTAGTGTGGTTATCATGACATGAGTTTAGGGATGTCATTACTTCATTAGTGTGGTTGTCATGTCATGTGATGTGTTTATGAGGTGTCAGTACTTCGTTAGTGTGGTTGTCATGTCAAGTGTTTATGAGGTGACAGTACTTCATTAGTGTGGTTGTCATGTCAAGTGTTTATGAGGTGACATTACTTCATTAGTGTGGTTGTCATGTCATGTGTTTATGAGGTGACAGTACTTCATTAGTGTGGTTGTTATCTCATTATGTAAGCATTTATGTGTAAAATAGTGATTATACACTAGGGGCTCCACTTTCGTCACTGCTAAACCCCTTATCCCTTAACTTCTTTGCCTTTTTAAACTATAAAAAAAAAAAAAAAAAAAAAAAAAACATTTTTCAATAGTTTAAATGGCCAGTCTGCAAGCTCACAATGTGTCGATAGATTGGCAACATTGAACTATTCCAAAAAGTTTGTACAATAGTAAAGAAAAATGATAAGGGGTTTAGGATAAGGGGTTTAGATGGTAACGAAAATGGAGCCCCAGCTGTTTTTCCGTTTGACATGTTGACATAATGTGTTTGTAGTTATCCACCATGGCTATATATTGAAGCTGACATGTTAACAATATGTGTTTGTAGGAATCCATCATGGCTATACATTGAAGCTGACATGTTTGACATGTGATTGTAGGACTCCATCATGGCTATACATGGAAGCTGTGTTTGTATAGGAATGATCCATGGCTATAGCCTGCATTGAAGCTGGCATGTTGACATGGGGCTCAATTTTTGTCACACGCTAAACCCCTTATCCCAAACCCCTTATCTCCTTTTTACTATTTTGATAATGTTTTTTCAATCATTCAACATGCCAATACGACGCTGTGAGCTTCTACACTGTCCATTTAAACTATTGAAAAATGTTTTTGTAAACTAGTTTAAAAAGGCGAAGACGTTAAGGGATAAGGGGTTTAGCGGTGACGAAAATCTAGGCCTATGTGTTTGTGTAGGAATGATCCATGGCTGGTTGTTATGTCATGAGTTTATGAGGTGGCAGTACTTCATTAGTGTGGTTGTTATGTCATGAGTTTATGAGGTGTCAGTACTTCATTAGTGTGGTTGTTATGTCATGTGCTTATGAGGTGTCAGTACTTCATTAGTGTGGTTGTTATGTCATGAGTTTATGAGGTGTCAGTACTTCATTAGTGTGGTTGTTATGTCATGTGCTTATGAGGTGTCAGTACTTCATTAGTGTGCTTGTTATGTCATGAGTTTATGAGGTGGCAGTACTTCATTAGTGTGGTTGTTATGTCATGTGCTTATGAGGTGTCAGTACTTCATTAGTGTGGTTGTTATGTCATTATTTAAACATTTATGTGTAAAATAGTGATTGTACATCTGCTGTTTTCCATTTTGGTGGCTTTTGTTTCAACAACAGAATCACACCCGAATGTTTGGTTGGTCTGGACAGGAATCCTCCTTGGCTATACATTGAAGCTGACATATTGACATCATGTGTTTGTAGGAATCCTCCATGGCTATACATTGAAGCTCTCATGTTGGCATCATGGGCTCCATTTTCGTTACATGCTAAACCCCTTATCCCAAACCCCTTATCCTTTTTTTTTTTTTCTTTTTTTTACTATTTTTAAAAACTTTTGGGAATAGTTCAATATGCCAATTTATTAACACGTTGTGAGCATGTAGACTGGGCATTTGAACAATTGAAAAAAAAAAGTTTTTTTTTTTTTTTTTTTTTAGTTAGTTTAGTTAGTTTAAAAAGGCAAAGAAGTTAAGGAATAAGGGGTTTAGCTGTAACGAAAATGGAGCCCCATCTGTTTGTACAGGAATGCACCATGGCTATACATTGAAAAAAAATGTTGACATGTTGACATCATAATGTGTTTGTAGTTATCCACCATGGCTATACATTGAAGCTGACATGTTAACATTATGTTTTTGTAGGAATCCATCATGGCTATACATTGAAGCTGACATGTTGACATCATGTGTTTGTAGGAATCCACCATGGCTATACATTGAAGCTGACATGTTGACATCATGTGTTTGTACAGGAATGATCCATGGCTGTATTGTACATTGAAGCTGTCTTGGCATGTGTTTGTAGGAGTCCTCCATGGAGGGTCTTATCCAGGAGGCTCTGGAGGCTCTAAGTACAGATGAGTTCCAGCGCTTCAAGACTCACCTGCAACAGCTGGGCAGCGATGCTGGGTTCAAGCCACTGGCGGGAGCTCTGGACACCGCTAGCATCAAGGACGTGGCCGACCTGATCATACAAATGTTCCCAAAGAAAGCATCCGACATCATGACCAACCTCCTGCCCAAAGTCAACAGAGATGACCTGGTGGCAAAGTTTCATGTCACACCAACAGGTAAAACAATGGGTAGTGCAGGGCTTGACACTAACACTTGCCCGCTTGCCCGGGGCAAGTAAAAAAAATTGGTGGGGCAAGTGAAGACTGCTACTTGGTTGCCCGATTGGGCAAGTGTGCAACATAGTGCACTATAACACAACACAAGATATATTTGTCTTGAAGGCAGTCGTTGCACTCTGCCTCTGTGTCTTTCACTGCTTTCTAGCAGCTATCCACAATTCCAGGCTGGATTTGGGGAACAAAACAGGCAAATTAACATACACATCAAAATGACCATTAATCTTCTACATTCTCTAGTTGTGTAGACCTGGGCTAATTAAGATGATGAATTTTAACTCTTGAGAGTTCTCAAGAGTTACATCTGGTTAACCAACTTAACTGGGGACCACCTGGAACCCTCTCAGGGACCACTGGTGGTCCCCGGACCACCTGTTGAAAACCCCTGGTTTAAAGCACCCAAGTAGGAAGTAAACTTAAATGCAAAATGTACAATATATTTTTGGGGGGCAAGTGACCATGACCTGAGTAGAACCTGACTTGCACTTGCCCAATGGGCAAGTGCCTCGGAGACTTTAGTGTAAACCCCTGTAATGTTGGGTAGTGTATATGTAAACATAGTGTGGATTAGGGGTGGTCAAAAAATTGATATGCCAATATATTGCAATGCTTAATGCCGTAATATCAAATATCGAATCACCAGGTCCAAAAGTGTTATTTTTTTTTCTTTCATTCAATTCATTATTCATTTTTTATTCATTATTCATTAATTTGTTCATGTCAGAACATCAGAAAGATTGATGACTAGCATTATCAGGCTGCACTGATGTGTATGATTGATCACAACTGGACGACATCATCGAGTTGAGTTTGTGTTGTGTTTGTTAATGATTATTTTCTTTTTTCTGAGGGGTGTACACAATGGAACTGAAATGGTTTGCACACCCTCAGAAAAAAAAAATCTTGAAAATGGGTGGAATTCACCGTTAAAATGTTCTCGTATAACAAAAGCAGAGTCATTTGTGGGGAAAAGATGCAATATATCAAATCACAGCATAAGTGTGTGTGTGTGTGTGTGTGTGTGTGTGTGTGTGTGTGTGTGTGTGTGTGTGTGTGTGTGTGTGTGTGTGTGTGTGTGTGTGTGTGTGCGTGTGTGCATGCAGCCACCCTGTTCATCTCCTCAAGGCATTTAGAGACGTACAAATATTCACTTTCATAAAGTCAGAAGCAGCAGATCATAGTGGATATAAAATGGAAAAGAGAAATATACAAGGAGGGGAAAACGGGGGAGGGTAGGGTAATCATATTTTTACAGAGGCCAGTTTCAAATTGCAGCCGTCTGTAGGTGTCCTGAGAGAGTGTTTTTGGAAGAAGTCAAGGGATTTGCATGTCTTAATGACATTTTGAAGTCATTTGAAGTCATGAGTCAACGTTGACAGTCAGAACAGGTAGGCTACAGTACATGAGTATTGAATCTTGTAGGCCAGACCCACGGCAAGATGTTGTACTCTGTTTTCAACCCTAAGCCAACCCAGACTGTCAAGGTGGGCAGGGGTGAGGTGGTCTTGGGGAGTGAGGCCAAGGAGTAACAGCCTGACCAGTTTGTTTTGGGAGGTCTGTAGTCTTGTTTTCAGGGCCTTTGAGGTGCTGTGGTACCAATAGTTTCAGGCATAGTCAAATAAACCTTGTCCTAGGGCTACTGATAGGGTCTTCAAGGTGTTTTTGTTGACCAGTGAGGAAATCTTTTATACGAATATATTGTAGTTCTCCTTTTTGACTACGTTGGTGGCCATTTTATCACCTGAATAATTTGCCTCCTGGATGCAACCGAAAGAAATCAGGTGTCTCCAAAGGGAGGCCATTTGATCTCTAGGCCCTCCCTCTTCCGACACCACTCTCTCTGAGCATCAATTGTTCTATTGTTAAATTATTTGTTTTTGATGACAATCAAACATGCAATGTGTGTCCTGATCATTATCCAAACTGCTCATAATCCGGGCAGAAACTGCTCAAAATGGCAAAATATATGAGGGTGGAGTTTACTGGCTAAAGTGATAGATGTGTTCTCCATGAGTCAATGGACATCTGGAAACAAGTTCCATGAGTTTTGGCCAAATGAGACAAAGATTCAATTTTTAAAATATTGCACTATTCCCCCCTTTAGCTAATTGTGACTGTGAGTGACTACTTTCAGTGCTATTTGGCATGACCCTCTACATGTAAAATTACATTAGCATATTGCTTATTTTTTCCATGCAAAAATAAGTGCATTTTTTTTTAAAGATTTTCAAATATCCAAAGAGGAAATAGATTTGAACTGTGTTTACATATGCAAAAAATGGCAGGTGATCTAAAGGATGAGGGTCAAAAGTAAGATCAGGGTTCGGCATTAGGAAACACATACAGTATGGAAACGAAGTTTAATTGATGTCTGTGTTGTTTTGTAGAGGGAGAAGAGACAAGTCTACCAGTGAAGAAGGCTGACAGCAAGGAACGGCTTAATCCAAATTGTGAGTCTGCCATCTGAACTGGATTAACCCCAAAATGCACTAGAAATGTCTCAACAGCTACTTTTAAGTAGCATTGTAATAATTACCTTCATGTCTCTCTGTGTTGTGTATTTTCTCCATTGCAGTTAGCGAAGAAGCAGCCAGCTCGCAGCAAGAAGGAGACTCCACACAACAAGAAGGAGCCAGCCTGCAGCGAGGAGCCAGCCCGCAACAAGAAGGAGCCAGCCTGCAACAAGGAGCCAGCCCGCAACAAGAAGGAGCCTCCACGCAACAAGAAGGAGCCTGCACGCAACAAGAAGGAGCCTCCACGCAACAAGAAGGAGCCTCCACGCAACAAGAAGGAGCCTCCACGCAACAAGAAGGAGCCAGCCTGCAGCGAGGAGCCAGCCCGCAACAAGAAGGAGCCAGCCCGCAACAAGAAGGAGCCAGCACGCAACAAGAAGGAGCCTCCACGCAACAAGAAGGAGCCTGCACGCAACAAGAAGGAGCCTCCACGCAACAAGAAGGAGCCTCCACGCAACAAGAAGGAGCCTCCACGCAACAAGAAGGAGCCTCCACGCAACAAGAAGGAGCCTCCACGCAACAAGAAGGAGCCTCCACGCAACAAGAAGGAGCCTCCACGCAACAAGAAGGAGCCAGCCCGCAACAAGAAGGAGCCAGCACGCAACAAGAAGGAGCCAGCCCACAACAAGAAGGAGCCTCCGCGCAACAAGAAGGAGCCAGCCCACAACAAGAAGGAACCAGCCCGCATATGTGCCTTGTACTGCCGGTCTTCAAGCTACCAGTGAAGAAGACCAACAGCAAGGAAGGGCATAATCCAGATTGTGAGTTCTTTTTCAAAGAAACAACATGCGTGTGTTATTATTCAGTGAACATAATCAGCCAAGAGTGTTTAAAACATTCACAGCCAGTTGCTATTGAGCCAATAAACATGGTGGCTTTCATCTACTGCCATCTGAACTGGATTAACCCCAAAATGCGCTAGAAATGTCTCAACAACAGCTTTTAAGTAGCATTTTAATAATTACCTTCATGTCTCTCTGTGTTGTGTATTTTATCCATTGCAGTGAGCGAAGAAGGAGCCAGCCCGCAACGAGAAGGAGACTCCACACAACAAGAAGGAGCCAGCCTGCAGCGAGGAGCCAGCCTGCAGCAAGAAGGAGCCAGCCTGCAGCAAGAAGGAGCCATCCGGCAGCAAGAAGGAGCCAGCCTGCAGCGAGGAGCCAGCCTGAAGCAAGAAGGAGCCAGCCCGCAGCAAAGCCCGCAACAAGGAGCCAGCCCACAGCAAGGAGACATCTCGCAGCAGCCTGCAACAAGAAGGAGCCATCCCACAGCATGTAGTAGCCAGCCCGCAGCAAGAAGCAGCCAGCTCACAGCAAGAAGGAGCCAGCCAACAGCAAAGAGCCAGCTTGCATCAAGAAGAAGCCAGCCTACAGCAAGAAAAAGCCAGCCCGCATCAAGAAGAAGCCAGCCTGCAGCAAGCCATCCCGCAGCAAGAAGGAGCCAGCCTGCAGCAAGCCAGCCGGCAGCAAGGAGCCAGCCTGCAGCAAGCCAGCCGGTAGCAAGGAGCCAGCCTGCAGCAAGTCAGCCCGTAGTAAGAAGGACCATGCAGCAAGAAGCCAGCCCCCAGCAAGAAGCAGCCAGCCTGCAGCAAGAAGCCAGCCCCCAGCAAGAAGCAGCCAGCCTGCAGCAAGAAGCCAGCCCCCAGCAAGAAGCAGCCAGACTGCAGCAAGAAGGAGCCATCCTGCAGCAAGAATCAGCCAGACTGCAGCAAGAATCAGCCAGACTGCAGCAAGAAGCAGCCAGACTGCACCTGGAAGGAGCCATCCTGCAGCAAGAAGGAGCCAGCCCACAGCAAGAAGGAGCCAGACTGCAGCAACAAGTAGCCAGACTGGAGCTGGAAGGAGCCATCCCGCAGCAAGAAGCATCCAGACTGCAGCTGGAAGGAGCCATCCCGCAGCAAGAAGCATCCAGACTGCAGCTGGAAGGAGCCATCCTGCAGCAACAATCAACCAGACTGCAGCTGGAAGGAGCCATCCCGCAGCAAGAAGCATCCAGACTGCAGCTGGAAGGAGCCATCCTGCAGCAACAATCAACCAGACTGCAGCTGGAAGGAGCCATCCCGCAGCAAGAAGCATCCAGACTGCAGCTGGAAGGAGCCATCCCGCAGCAAGAAGCATCCAGACTGCAGCTGGAAGGAGCCATCCCGCAGCAAGAAGCATCCAGACTGCAGCTGGAAGGAGCCATCCTGCAGCAACAATCAACCAGACTGCAGCTGGAAGGAGCCATCCCGCAGCAAGAAGCATCCAGACTGCAGCAGGAAAGAGCCATCCCGCAGCAAGAAGCATCCAGACTGCAGCTGGAAGGAGCCATCCCGCAGCAAGAAGCATCCAGACTGCAGCTGGAAGGAGCCATCCCGCAGCAAGAAGCATCCAGACTGCAGCTGGAAGGAGCCATCCTGCAGCAACAATCAACCAGACTGCAGCTGGAAGGAGCCATCCCGCAGCAAGAAGCATCCAGACTGCAGCTGGAAGGAGCCATCCCGCAGCAAGAAGCATCCAGACTGCAGCTGGAAGGAGCCATCCCGCAGCAACAATCAACCAGACTGCAGCAAGAAAGAGCCAGCCTGCAGCAAGAATCAGCCAGACTGAAGCAAGAAGCAGCAAGACTGCAGCTGGAAGGAGCCATCCCGCAGCAAGAAGCAGCCAGACTGCAGCTGGAAGGAGCCAGACCACAGCCAGAACCAGTCAGCCTGCAGCAAGAAGGAGCCAGCTCGCAGCAAGGAGCCAACTTGCAGCAAGAAGGAGCCAGACCGCAGCCAGAACCAGCCAGCCTGCAGCAAGTAGGAGCCAGGTTGCAGCAAGAAGGAGCCAGCCCCCAGCAAGAAGCAGCCAGCTTGCAGCAAGAAGGAGCCAGCTCGCAGCCTGCAGCAAGAAGAAGCAGAAAGAAGAAGAAGAAGAAGAAGAAAGAAGAAGGAGCCAGTCCGCAGCAAGGAGCCAGCCCGTGGCAAGAAGGAGCCTTCCCGCAGCAAGAAGGAGCCAGCCCGCAGCAAGGTGCCAAAACAGCAAGTATGAAATAAAGAGGAACTTTGCAAATGTCACAGATGACTAACTAGATGTTTAGAAGATTTAGACCTGTCTATAGAAAAAAAATAAAGATTATCTAGTTCACAGCAAACTTAAAAACACACAGGTCCCTATTTAAGAAACAAGATTACTTTAAACCCAAACTGCTAGTGAAAAACAGATCCACATCAACATGATAGGAATAATGCTAAACATACCAGCTAACACCAATAACTGTCTAATCACATGTAACAAATGTAATCTACAGTATGTAGAGGAAACCAGAAACACAACATCAGATAGACTTAATCAACATAGATATAATAAAGAAAAATAAATGGTACTAATTGTACGTTTTATGACACACAGAATTAGTGCATTGGAATTGTGTTCATTAGAAATCCAACCACACATGGTCGGAGGGAGAGGGAAGTTTGCAAAAAAACAATGGATACTAAAACTAAATATGACATTTCCACAGGGTTTAAACCAATATGAAAGATAAACATTAGTTCTCTCAAACAGTTACTCTCGAAAATCAAGAACAAACATTCAAAGTCAAAATCAGACATTTACATTTAATGGGTGTCACCACCCTGGGGTTGATCCCCTCCAAGGGAACCACACTTTTGCATAACATAAGATTTATTGCCCTAAATTTAGGTATAATCCACATTAACTGGTTTATAGACATACAACAATGTGGAGTTCCACAAGGCTCTGTCCTTGGGACAAATTTTTCATTTTATATATCTGTAAATGATATGTGTTAGGCCATACAACACCTCCAATGCGTCCTATTTGCAGATGACACGAGCCTGTATTGCTCTGGGCGAATCTTAACCAACTCCTCCAGATAGTGGAGGGCGATCTAAAAATCCTTAAAGTGGGGGTGCTGTGATTTTTGTATTTTTTCCAATTTTGTACATGTTTGAGAGGTGACAGTATGTAAATATACCCCTTGGTATGTTTTTTATGTGCAATGATGTCTTCCCTTTGTATTTAGGGTTTCTTCCTGGGGGCTGAACCTTTACAGGCAAACGTGCCAATGAAAAAAACTCTATTACAGTGACATCACATTTTCAGCCACTCCCCTAACTCCTCCCCCTTTATCATGCAACTAAAGCTGTGGGTGTGGCTTCAGTTCAGGTGGATCTCCACCCATCACCACCCACCAGGCAAACCAGGCATACTTAATGAACTGGCTGGGTGGAATCATAAAAATGACAGTTTAACAAACACTGTA
Source organism: Benthosema pterotum (assembly GCA_039105355.1). NCBI lineage: Eukaryota > Metazoa > Chordata > Actinopteri > Myctophiformes > Myctophidae > Benthosema > Benthosema pterotum. Next base: position 49,516,589 of record CM076977.1, on the reverse strand, counting down.
CACTTTTTTTGAAAAAAAATCTTACTCTTCATATAACAATTATACCTGATGATCATGTTTTAGGGTAGAAAAAAATCATGGCACTCCATCTTTAAAACATGGTTTTACATAAATAAGCTTTCATTAATTCACGCCTTGTTTTCTTTTTCTTCTCTTTGCCTTTGATTCTGTTACGTCCATTTACCTTAGTAACTATATATATTTATTGGTTTGTATTTTTCTCTCGTGTGAAGTCTTTTTTGTACAGGGTGGGCGTAATAAACTTCGGCTTCAGCCCAAACCTTCTCGGTCAATTGTACGGAACATGTCGATTTTCTGTACATAGGCTATGGTGTGGAAAAAAAATGACCGAGATAAATGAACTAACTAAATGTAATTTACTCGGAGTGAGGTGGGGGCTAGATACCTGAGCTGAGCTGACAACACAGAGTCAGAGAGGAAATTAGAAAACTGCAGTCATATTAGATCAAAACCTTCCCATTTAATGGGGATATAGGGATTGTCTAAAGGCCCTCACTCTCCTAACATCGCTCTCTGAACATCAGCCGTTCTATTGTTAACATTATCCAATTATCATCCAATTTGCTCAAAAATCCAAGCAAAAAAAAAACAGTTATAAGCATTTTTTAAACTGCTCAAAACGTCAAAATATCTGAGGGCATCAGTGACGCGTGGTTCTGTTCTGCAGGCGTGCCAGCCTGTTCGCAGCAACCCGTCCTGCAACATTTTAATCAACGGCCCGCCCAGTTCTGCAGCCTGCAAAAGCAAAAAGTAGCATATAACGACGTGCAGGAATATCTCATTTTAAACACAAAGAAATGACCCAACCTGCAACCTGCAGGTTGGGTTTTGCAGCCCAACTTAGCTGGTTATCAAGGTAAAATGAGCAGTTGGAATGATTGTATAATTGAGAGAGCTAGGAGCGAGCAAGAGAGAGAATGAATGGCAGGGAGAGAGAGGGAGAGGTGACACCTATGCCGTGGCTTAATAAGTTATTTTACTTTAATAATTGACACGACATTCTGTTCACTTCACCCACTTGGGTGTGTGTAGCCTGCTGGAGCCATGTACCTGTAGGTCTCCACTCCAGATGAATAGCCACTCTACAATGAATACTCTAAAAGCTCACAATGTTGACGCAATGGATTGTGAGCTTATAGATCTGCATTAATTCTGGCTGTACGCACTGGGCACGGCCGTGCATGCCTATCAATTAAGAAAGATTGTGTGCAGAAGGCAGAGGCAGAGCAGAGGACACTTTGGTCAAAAGGCAGGAGCTAAAACCCCTTTCATTAGCAACATACAATGATGAACAAGAATAGGCCTATCACTTGATCTTAGCCAGGCTGACCATACGTCCGTATTTCCCAGGACATGTCCGTATTTCACGTCCTGTCCTGGGTGTCCTGGTTTATTTTTAGAAAATGAGGAAATGTCCCGGTTTTTGTAAAATTACTTTCATTTAGTTCCTTTCCGACACGTCTTTTCTTACATCGGACCAGTAAATCGACAGGCACTAGGCCACTGCGCACGATGACCTCAGCCCTGAGCAGAGTCAGTGCAGGCAGCCTTCGTCAATCAGTTAGTAGACACTAGACAGCGTGGTTGTCAGTCTCCACCACCATGCCCAAGCGCAAGTGCACGTTTACAGACGAGTTACAGAAAAAATTCCCTGTATTCAGACCGGGGCGAGACAAAAGTGAAGCACTGTGCACTGTTTGCAAAGCAGGCACGTATGTCTCGCTCTGCAATGGTGGTGCAAGGGACCTAAAATCCCACATTGACACAGAAAAACACAAAAAAGCTGTTCGATATCTGAATATTTCGTGAAATCCCCCCGCCCCCCCCGCTAAGGTGTCCTGGTTTTCTCCTTTGAGAATATGGTCACCCTATCTTAGCCAATAATGACCAGGGCATTTTAACATGTATACTTTAACTATCAAGCACAAAAGTAAGAACATGGCAGTTGTATGAGGAAACAAAGTTTGACTGATGTCTGTGTTGTCTTGTAGAGGGAGAAGAGACCACTCTACGAGCAAACAATAGAGACAGCAAGGAACGGCTTAACCCAGGTATTGAGCCTCATGTTTCTCAAAGAACCAATATGTGCATGCAGTATTTGATTAGCCCTATAGAGCTGAGCAGTCCCACCCTTCTTGTGATGTCGCCCCCACTCCAGAAATGGATTTCTTTTTCATTTTCTTCAATGACTTTTTGAAAATGATCTATATAAATACGATTACACCACGGACAAAGCCAACTGGGGTTGTGACAAATCATGACAACAGACACAATATTAACATAAAATATCTAATTAGCAAGAAAAAAACAACACTTTTTGTTTTGTTTTTCTTCTTAAAGGTAATAGAGGCAACTGGTTAGCCAAAAATCAGAATAGATATAGCTACCATATGGTTTGCCTTTTTCCCCTCTACATTGCTTCTACTGTTTGCCTGCAGACAGACACTTGCTTTGTCCTGCAGACGGTCCAGAACTTTGTTGTTGCCAATAAATCATGATAACAAAACATTCGTCTGGCTCAGGTAAGGGGGTGCTAATTTGTGAGGGGTGGGTGGGTTGTGTCGGGTGAATCAGCATTTTAGCCAATCACAGCACAACATTCTCCAGCATATTCATAATGAGCCAATAGCGTGGAGGTGAGGTGGAGTTTAAACAAATCTGTTTACAAACACAGTGTTTACACTAAAGTTGTCTCTTCTACCTTAAAAAAATGATTTGTCATGACCCAACTTGGCTTTGTCCATGTTTTTTTTTCTCTTCATTTTTTTCATTTTCGAAAAACACCTACGAGAAAAATGAAAGGGGAATCCATTTCTGGAGCAGGGTCGACATCACGAGAGGGGCGGGACTGCTGAGCTCTACACTAAACAAAGCTAAACCAAAGTTGTTCTCATGAGTAAACGCATACAGTGTGGAAATAAGGTTGATTGATGTCTGTGTTGTTTTGTAGAGGGAGAAGAGACCACTCTACCAGTGAAGACGAGTGACAGCATGCGGTATACTCCACATAGTGAGTCTGATGTTTTTGAAGGAACCAACATGTAACGTGTATGCGGTATTTGTTGAACGTTGTTAGCCCCGTACAATAAACATACATTTAGTCACAGTGTATGTCCTATCCGATCATAGCACCCCATTCAATGCACTAATGCGTTGTCGGGGACCAGTTATTATGGGAACCTTCAATGCACATGCACAGTCAGAGAAGAAGCTAGACTGGAGGAGCTAGCACACTGTGCCGAGGCTAGAGGAGTGGAGATCTTGGGGATCTAGGAGCACAAGATGACAGGATCATTTAGCGCAGAGTGGAGCGATGTACATTCATCAATGCATCTGCGTGTCAAATCGAGGCGCAGGCAACGGGGGAGGGGCGTCAAGCTATTGCTGGGATCTCTGACAAATAAGGCCCCAGTAACATCTGTCATAGTAGTGTACTTGCTCACCAACACGGCACCATCTGAGGAGGTGGAGAAGTTCTACGAGGACCTCAGCGAATACCTCACTGCCCTTCTTTTACCAATGAGGGGTGCTAATGCAATCTTTTAACATTCATTACAACATAATGTTTCTCTTTCAATGGAGTTTTTAAAACAAACGTTGAAAACAAACACTAAACCTGTGTGGAGGGGCTAGCAGCACTCAAAAAACATTTATTTAGGTCACATTAATATATTGTCCTCATGTCCCTCTGTGTTGTGTGTCTTCTCCACCAAGCAGTGAGCAGCATGGAAGCCTGCAGAATGGAGGAGCCAGTATGTCTGATAGAGAGTGACAGCGAAGGGAGACTCTGTGTGGTTCCAGAGGCTCTGCAGATCTTTCAGCAGATTGAGCAGAAAGTGGTCGTGGTGTCAATAGTGGGAATGTACCGAACCGGAAAGTCCTACCTGATGAACAGACTGGCTGGGGTGAACAAAGGTGAGCACTGTAACACTAATTCCAGACATACATACACACATTCACTATGGCCTGCTGTCGGGCCATAGTGTCCTCACCTGTTTTTCTGTCGTGGAAAGAGAAGCAGAATTGTCTGAACTGCTGATAGACTGTCACAGGCATTATTTTGCGGATGACACAACAGTAATTGGCTTGTGGGTGACGATTAAACAGTTTAGAGAAAGTAAGTTCATTTGCTTTCATTGCGTGACCCCCCAGTGACCCCACAAAAATGACCAGAACAACTTCATATTTCACCTAAACCAGAGAAGAACTCCCACCATGGGACTGTGGAAATCAATTAATACAGTTGACACCACTACTGTTTATTAACACTTACTCCACCAGCACTTTTTATTTCCTTTTAGATAGCTAGTGCCAGCGATTTTCAGGTAAAAGCCATATTTCATATCCCCCCCCCCCCCCTCCCTCGAGCACTATTACTATAACTGTAGCCAACCAGCGGTGTTGAGCAGCCTGCACTGCTGACTTCACACAGGTGTGGTTTTCTTATTGCTTGGCCCAGTCGTATGTTGTATTTTGGTTTGTTATCGTCCCATTTTCCCTCCACAAGGATTTCCTCTGGGTTATACCATCCAACCCCAGACAAAGGGCATCTGGATGTGGTGTGTTCCTCACCCCAGAAAGACTGACCACACTCTGGTGCTGCTGGACACAGAGGGACTGGGAGATGTTAAGAAGGTGAGATGACCCTTTTGTTTCATGTTCAAATCAGGTTTCATTCAATATATTACCTCGGAATCTGATGGGGATTAGAGTTGGGCATTCACCGCATCACATTTATTCCAAAATACTACACAAAACAGGACTTCCAAACAATGTATTGTGTTTTCAGGGAAATACGAAGCATGACAACTGGATCTTTGCCATGGCAGTTCTGCTCAGCAGCACCCTGGTCTACAACAGCATGGCAACCATTAATAATACATCCCTGAAGAAACTTCAGTATCCTTCATTATTCAATAATTATTCACTCTTTTGCCAATATATCTAGGCCTACATATAATTCACTTGGACCTCAGACATCTGTTAACCCATGTTAAGAGACACTACTTGTCACATGACACTAAGATTCATTGGACCTGCTTTTAAGATACACAGATCAAGCTGGATTTCTGAATTCTACAATGACCCCAGGAAGGATGGATTAACTTGTAGTCCAGGATGAAAGTGAGCGTGACCACATTTACATGAACATTTTGGTCATGAATGTGGCACCACTGAATATCTAACGACTTAGCTTTACAAACCCAGACTTGTGTGAGGTCATTTTGCCATCCTTAACATTACCCCTTACAGCTATGTGACAGAACTGACAGAGATCATTAAAATTAAGTCCAATAAGGAGAAGGATAATGAGCATACGATTGTTCGTTACCTTCCCTCCTTTGTGTGGGCCGTACGAGATTTTTCACTCGAACTGGAGATTGATGGAGAACCCTGTACAGCAGACCAGTACCTGAACTATGGACTCGAGGAGATACCAGGTTTCATGAACTGATGAAAATGATTTGAAGCTCAACCGTCTGGGCTTTCCTGTCTAATTACTGCACCCATAAAAGCCCAAAACACCCCATCTATAACAACAACAATAAATAATATAATTGAGATCTCAACAATTTAAACTATCGATTGGAAGGTCTACATGCTAAGATGTGTTGTGTTCTATTTTGCCAAAGGTGAAGAGAATCAGCAGTACAACGAACCTCGTGCCTGCATTCGGAAATTCTTCTCGCCGCGCCATTGTTTTGTGTTTGAGAGACCGGCCAACTCTAGGATAATGAAACGAATGGAGGATGTGACCGATGATCAACTGGATCCACTGTTTGTTGAACAGGCCAACAAATTCACTGAACACATCTACACCCAGTCTGACACCAAGTATGTCGGAGATGGTGTGGAGGTGACTGGCAGATGTAAGTGTGATGTAGGCTAGTTACACTACATCAAGGGTGCCCAAAAGGTAGATTGTGATCTACCAGTAGATCACATAGGCTGTGCAGGTAGATCACATGACATTCCCTCCAGCACTTGGACCCTTATAGATCTGTAACTCTTGAGAGTGTAAAATGAAACCATATGGACCCTTACGGGTCCATATGGCTTCATTTTACAATCTCAAGAGTTAAATTATTTTTAAACATCTGAATTACGTAATTTTCAAGGGCCCACACAATTAGAAAATGGAGAATAATTGTTATTTTGATCAAAGTTTTGCCAGTTCTCTTTCCCAATTCTGGACAAAAAACGTGAAAGTTCTTAGTTTTGGGTGCGAGAGACTAAACTCAAGATCACAACCTGTCAACTCTCAAACCTCAAATTACAAATACTGTTTTCAAACATCAGTAATAGCATATACCGGAAAACCCTTCCAATTCTCCCCCTCTATTTTTCATTATGAGTGCAGTATTCTTAAACATTATGTAACATTATGTATTCTTACAACACTAAGTAACACCATCGCCACAATTTCAAAGCTCAAGCGTTCTAGTGTCCTTGAAATGGATTCTCAGTAATGGAACAATCACATATTTGATGTGTAGATCTTGTTGAGACGCTCATTTTGAAAGTAGCTCTCAAGTCAAAAAAGTGTGGGCACCTCTGCACTACATTCACAGGGTATCTGGCATTTCTGTCAGGAATTGACAATGACCGCTAGGTAGGGCTCACTTTGAAATATGTATATGAATATTTTGACAACAAAATTCAGTTATTCCCTCTGTGTGAATTCATGAAGGTATACCATATCTGCTATTATACCTGCTACCCTCCTGTGTTTTCCCATAGGTGCTAATGGAATTAGCAACGCATGACTTTTGTCCTCCAAACATCGATCTCGGAACTACCATGACTACTGGTAGTCGTAACTCACTTTCTGAATGTTATCTTCCACAGTGCTTGGTCAGCTGGCAAAGACATACGTGGAAACCATCCGTAGTGGACAGGTTCCCTGTGTGGAAAATGCTGTGGAGGCTCTAGCAAAGGTTGAGAACGCCAAAGCCGTTGAGCAGGCCCTGGAGCTCTATGTACAGAGGATGAAGTCGGTACGATTCCCCACCAACACCTGGGAGGAGCTGTCTGACATCCATCTGTCCAGTGAGAGAGAGGCCCTGGCACTCTTCATGAAACGTTCTTTCAGAGACAACAACCAGGAATACCAGAAGAAGCTTGGGGTACACTTCATTCAACACTTTTAACATCCTCTAAAACTTAGTTGAAATGATGATAGTCCGTTTAAATCCCTTGTTTAGTTTATTCTCGATATGCATAGTTCTTGTCTGTTGTCTCTTCCCAACTTTTATATTCTGTGTGAGGGTCAGGGGTGGATGTAACATTTCCTAATTGGGGGGGGGGGGGGGGGGGGGGGGCATGAGAAAACGGTATGGGCTTCATTGCCTGAGTCGCTTCGCGCCACTTGCGATGAAGCCGCGCCCATACCATTTTCAGTTACAGGACTTAAATTAGGCAAGTATAAGCATCAATAATAACATCAATTGTTGTTGAAGTTGCAACAGACACGCAGCATGCTTAAAGCTTTTAAGTATAAGCACCCCCCATACCCATGCCTAGATCCGCCCCTGGTGAGGGTGATGCTGCAAGTTGAGCACTGCATTGTCACAGCCCTGACCAGTAAATCACTGTCTTACCACTGTGTTTTATTAGAGTGCACTTCAGGGAGAATACAAGGAGATCTGTGAGAAGAACTTCAGGGAGTCCAGGAGGGTCTGCGAAGAAATCATCCAACAAGTCTTTAAACCTCTGGAGGAGAAGCTGGCAGCTGGTCTGTATACGTTCAGCCAGGAGCTCCAGGAGATGAGCGGGACATACCGACGTGCAGAGGGCAGGGGGGTCATGGTGAGTTTGAGGGTGCCTCCACACTGGCTTGTGCACAGTCCGTGGTTTCGTCCAAGCTGTGACCTCATGTTCCGCATTTTTGAACGGGTGTCAATGACACTTCCGGCTTGTTCCTGCCTGCATTTTTGGAGGCTTTTCCTGCAAGCTGCCCGCAGCCGAAAATGCAAGCGATACAAGCCGGAAGTGCCCATTGAAACCCATTCGAAAATACAGGACGTGATGTCATAGCTCGGCCGAAGCCACGGACTGCGCACAAGCCTAGTCTGTAGCGGCTCTGATCGATTCCGTTCGACAATTTCTTCTCCAAGTCTGATAATGTGTGTGTGTGTGTGTGTGTGTGTGTGTGTGTGTGTGTGTGTGTGTGTGTGTGTGTGTGTGTGTGTGTGTGTGTGTGTGTGTGTGTGTGTGTGTGTGATACCAGGCTGAAGAAGTGCTGAAGACATACCTGCATCAGAAGGCGATCGTCGCCAAGAACATACTGGCTGCAGACAAAAGCCGAGCGGCAGAGCGGGGAGAAGAAGGTAACATATGAAATGGGACAGAACTGGATGTGATTTAAAGAGTCATCTCTGCTGACTAGTGTTTATAGAGCTGTGTGAAGTTAGCAACCCATGATTTTTCAAATTTCAGAAAAAAATATATAAAGTGCTCCAATTGTGCTGAATTGTGCCGTGAATTTCAGAATTTGTGCTGCTACCATTCTGGAGATAAAAGTTATAGGTCTTGAGCTTTGTCAATCTGCACCCCACACTTAAGTGGCCCACACTTAAGGTGGTCCAGAACGGACTAAAATGGGCTCCTCTTTTAATGCTCGATGTACTAGAATTTGTGCCGCTGAAATCGGCATTTCTGCTGTTTTTATTGATTTTATATGAATATTTATATATAATGAGCTGTTATGACCACTATGGCCGTGTTGTAATTATAAATATTTATATAAAATCATATAAAATCAATAAAAACAGCTCAAATGCTGATTTCAGTGGCACAAATTCTAGCACACCGAGCACTAAAAGATGAGCGCATTTTAGTCAGTTTTGAACTACCTTAAGTTGGGGGTGCAAGCCTATAAAGCTGATAACAGCTCATATTGCGCATAAATATTCATATAAAATCAATAAAAGCAACACAAATGCCGATTTCAGCGGCACAAATTCTACCCCGCCGAGCACTAAAAGATTTTTATTTAATTTTTTTCCCAAATTTGAAAAATCATGGGGTGCTAACTTCACACAGCTGTGTTTATAGTAGTCGACTAGTATAGGTGAAAGCCTATGATTGACTAAGGATGGATACAGTTTTGACACATGAATACGGATGTTGTTGTGTCATATCGGTTATTGAGGTACGACTCTGCCTTTGTAGGATGGTGACAGTGTGTTTCTGTTCAATGATTCTGTCTCACTGGGTTCTCACAGAGGAGAAAGCAAAAAGGGAGGAGGCAGAGAGAGAGAGACGGGCAGCGGAGGAGAAACACAAGGCGCTGGAGGCGGAGATGGAGCAGATCAGGAGAACCCAAGAGGAGTTTTTCAAGCAGCTCAATGAGAAGATGGAAAAAGACAAGAGAGAGGCTGACGAGAGATTTGCTAAACTGATGGAGGTAAGTGATGATTTGAATGGCATTATGTATGACAAGTGTTTTGTATATCCCTAGAAGGCCCAGTGTTGCTTTTTAGCAACACTGGGCTTTTGTTATTTTTTCACATAAATATCATGGTTGAGGTTGATTGTTTAGAATTTCATTGAAATTGGTCATGATATTTGCATAACAATACCCCCCACAGAGGCTGCAATTATCCTCTTCAATTAATCTCTGGATTTAGTGCAATTTCTGATGATTTTTAACCTTTGACCTTTAGCCTTTAACCCTAATAAAAGTAAGTTAAATGCCTGCAATAAATATATTTTTGTGATTATTAGAATGTCTAGAACATGTACATTCATTATATTAAAAGATGTCCCCCAAAAAGGTTTTTTTGAATTTATTATAATTATTTATTTATTTAATTAATTAGCATAAATTAAATATTAAAAAAACAACAACAATGTTTTTTTGTTTGTTTGTTTGTTTTTTTGCTTTTTTTAATAGATCATGGTAGTACAACCTAGTAGTAAGGTTGAAAACAGTGTTTTGTTTTGTTTTTTTCAAGTAGAAATAAGTCCGGGCCTTGGAGGGATATATTGTGATGATGCCTAATGTTTCTGTTTCATTTCAGGATTTGAAGGAACAAATGTCTAAAGTGAATGCAGCGGACAAACGCCTTCTGGAAGAACAGATGGAGGCTCTCCAGAAAGAGAAAGACGAGGCAGAACAGAAGAATAAAAGAACTTGGGGGGAATGGAGCCTGGACATACTCCCTGTGGTAGCAAAGGTTTACAATGATTATCCCTCTATATAATTCTAGGAATCATGTCTGTCTGCCTGCCTGTCTGTTTCCTATGATGTTGTGAGCTTGAAGATTGGCTGTAGTCACTTCATCTTGAGTAGTGTGTGTGTGTGTGTGTGTGTGTGTGTGTGTGTGTGTGTGTGTGTGTGTGTGTGTGTGTGTGTGTGTGTGTGTGTGTGCGTGCGTGCGTGCGTGCGTGTGTGTGTGTGTGTGTTTCATTGGTAGAATGTTGTACATGTTGGTACAATGTTCTTTTGGTTGACTTTTTATGATCCCATTAGTATAAGCTGTGCAGCAATACATTTTTAAAATATGCATAATTTGTCCTCATGATAGGATCCTTGGCAATATTTGCAGAATACATTATTATCCCTCTATGGTTGAATAAGTTGAATTCTCCCAACAGCTCTGAAGACATCCTTATCCTCAAATTCAATTTCCTCATTTTCCAGCAGAATGCCCTGAAGTCCCGGGCCAAATGAAAAAGAAAAAGAAAAAAAAAAAACACATTTTCAACATTTTAACATGTCATTAATATACCTTAGAGACATTCCTAAAAATGGATGTCTGAAAAAATCATTAACATGGTGAAATACATCTGATGACATCATCAAGCTGTATTTCACCATGTTAATGACTTTTCTTTCAGACCCCTTTTTTCCCCCTGAGAGGGCACAAATGGAACCAAGTGGACCCGCTAGGGTCCATTTGGTTCACATTTGTAACCTCTCAGGAAATTTTTGAAAAGCCAGAGCTAAAAAAAAAAGAGATTTTGCATGCTAATTGGCCTGGCCTTTGATCTGCACAACTCATAAAATACACCTGGGACTACCAGGCTGTGTGACAGAGCAGAGGCTACAAACTGGGTGTCATTCAGGTATCCATATTCATATGAACGATCCTCTGGGTTTGTTATAATTACATTCAGAAACATCTAATTTTGTGACCAACCAACTTTCCAACATCAACAATACCCTCCCAATCAACGTGATCAAGAGATAATTTCCGGATCATATAATACAGGGGTTTTCAAACAGTGATCCGGGGACCACCAGTGGTCCCTGAGAGGGTTCCAGGTGGTCCCCAGCTAAGTTGGTTAACCAGATGTAACTAACTCTTGAGAGTTACATCTGAGCACCCTGATATACCCTGATAAGTCTACATTGAGTGAAATGTACCCATTCTGCATAGGCTATCGAGAAATGATATTGTCACTTTTATCCATCAAAGCAGCAAATAAACGGTAAGCCTTTGTTATTCCAATAACCTCATGACTACGGAAGAGCTCAATATCTAAATGTCAGTAATTTCTTCCCTAACACCTGAACACAAAATAGGTTTAAACCAGGGGTGCCCACACTTTTTTGACTTGAGAGCTACTTTCAAAATGACCAGCTCAACAAGATCTACACATAAAAAAAAATCCATTTCCAGGCCCCCTAAGAAAGTTTGACCTTTGAAATAGTGGTGATGGTGTTACTGTTATAGTGTTTAAGAATAATGCACTCATATGTTGAATTTAGTCTCTTGCAGCCAAAGCTAATAACTTTCATGTTTTTGTCCACAATTTGGAATGAGAACTGGCAAAACGTTGGTCAAAATAACAATTATTCTCCATTCTCCATCTAATTGTGTGGATTCTTGAAATTACGTAATTCAGATGTTGAAATATAATTTAACTCTTGAGAGCGGTAAAATGAAACCAAATGGACCCGTAAGGGTCCGTTTGGTTTAATTTTAACGCTCTCAAGAGTTACAGATCTATACATTTTAGGGGACTGTCATGTGATCTACCTGCATGGCCTGTGTGATCCCATGCGTGATCTACTGGTAGATCACGATCTATACCTTTTGGGCAGCCCTGGTTTAAACTGTCCCAGCTGTTCCAGTGTCTTTCCCTTATGTAACTGTTACTGCTGTGATGTACCAGGATTAAAATCAAGCTAAAAGATCGTCTCATACAAACAGCCATGTAGGAATCCTCAAAAAAATGTTTCAATGCTTAACTTGTTGAAAGTGATGCTTGCTATGTTTTAATTGCACTATTTTTTATATTATTTCTTTTTATACTTTGAGTAAATGTTTGTATTGACTTTGTAAATGTGTCAGATCCCAGAAAGGTTATAGCTTTTGTCATGTCAAAAGCTAATGGTGATCCTAATAAACAATAAAGCAGACATATTAGACTGGAGTACACTGGTAGACCCTTGTCCCTTTGTTGATTGTGCAGTAGTTGTGGAACCAGATTAAGATGCCTTGAAACGTTCCAAGAATGTCAGTTAATGTTCACTGACATATTCTTTATTAAGTATTTATATACTGTACTTAATAAAGTATTCATCCTGTATTAAGTATTTTAATAATGTGTTTTGATTCTTGCTATATATTCAATGTATGTATGTACCTGGTATACATGCATTAAGCAGATATCAATAATTATTGACTTTGTCCACATTATTCTCAGATACTGTAGGTAGTGGTACCTACTAATACTGTACCGGTATCTCTAGTTAAAGGGGAATTCCACCCATTTTCATTTTTCTGAGAGCGTACAAATGCAACCAAATGAACCCTAACAGGTTCATTTGGTTCCATTTGAACGCTCTCAGGAAAAAAAAGAAGCGAAATCCATTAACATGGTGAAAATACATCTTGATTATGTCATCAAGATGTTTCACCATGTTAGTGGCTTTCTTCAGACCTCCATTTCTTGGGAACACAGAATGGGGGGACTTTTTTTTTATCATGTCCATCCAACACCTTGAATGTACATCAATGACATAGTAAAATATTGAAAATGAGTGGAATTTCCCTTTTAAGACACATGCATGCACACTTGCATATGCATGCACATTTGCATGCACCTGTGCAAAACACACAGACACGCTATTAGGCCTACACGCTATTCCCCTTTAATGTTACTCAAGTTGACTAGTGACAGTGTTGGGAGTAATAAAAGTGTTACGGGACGTTGTTAAAGTCGATAAATGCTTGTGTAGCAGTAGCTCAGAATAATGGCCTCAAAAATCGAATAACTCCCTTGAATATCCTTTGCATCTAAAGTTAGGAGCGCAGTGAGCCACCAGCAGTTACAATGAAAAAGAGTCGACATGTTTTTCAGTAACTGTTGCGTCATCGCAATTTCACACGTTCTTTCTGTGTGTGTGTGTCTCTCTCTCTCTCTCTCTCTCTCTCTCTCTCTCTCTCTCTCTCTCTCTCTCTCTCTCTCTCTCTCTCTCTCTCTCTCTCTCTCTCAAACACACACACACACACACACACACACACACACACACCCACACACACACACACACACACACCATTCGATGATAGCCTAACTGCGGAACATTTCAAAACACAGCAAGGCAATCCTACCCTAACTGCGGTACACTTCAAAGCACAGCGAGACAGCGCTTTTTTGGGGGGATCCGCCTTTTTTGACAGAAGGGGGCACCAAGCTTTGTTCCAGCCAGGAGGCAACAAGGAGAGTAAATCCGGCTCTGTGCGTGGAAAACTAAACTGGTTCAGCCGGTCTAGACTCTGTCCTCAAGTGACACAATGTATGTATAAGAATTAATGACGATATGTCTTGATAATGTGTCACCTTTGTGTTCATAGTGGGCATGACCAGGGCTTAATTTGTGCCGGAACATGAACTTGGGCCAAATGCGTTCCTCGATTCTCTGAAAACACAAGCACATTGCGCAACGGATTGAGCTTGTGGATCGGCGGTGTGTGCCATAATAGTGCAGCACACCAACCCAGTCTCATGAGGTTTTGGCGAATATGCACGCAATGGCACAGGGCCCATTACGTGAATACTCGCCAAGAATAGGCAAAAATCCGTGGATATTCGCTTACAATAAATCCGTGCATATTCGTCTTCCCACTGAAAATGACGGAGCGGCGCCGTCTCAGCCGACCATGAGCATTGTGAAGCGCCACTGAGCAAGGCGCTAGCCGAGCGAATTGACGCGCTGAGCATTGCGATGGTCGGCAGAGCCGACTCAGCCGCGTCCGAGTTGCGACATGTTAGGGACAGAATAGTAAATATTAAAAAACCCAAATGGCCCCATCCCCAACCAGCCACTTCCGGTTTGTGGAAAAAACACGCCCCCGCGCATAGTCACGGATTTTTGCTTTAACTCGTAGTGTATCCACGCAATTCCTAGGTGCCATTCCGTGTATAGTGTAGTACTTTCTGTGAGACTGCACTGAGCACACACACACACACACACACACACACACACACACACACACACACACACACACACACACACACACACACACACACACACACACGCACGCGCGACACGCGTGCGTGTCATCATGACATCATCATAACTTCTGGTCGGTTCTGGAAAGGCAGTTTTGAAGGCTTTCTATGTTAAGGCTATTGCACTGTAAATGGGGTCAAGTCACAGCTTAAACGTTATTCTATAGATTTTATACAGCTAGCCATTAAAGAGCACAATCGTCAGTGTTGTGTAAATTATAGATGATAGCTGTGATTTATTTCTTTAGTTTTGCATAATGTTTCAGTACTTTGTTAATGTGGTTGTTATGTCATGTGTTTATGAGGTGAAAGTACTTAGGAATCCACCTTGGCTGTACATTGAAGCTGACATGTTGACATCATGTGTTTGTATAGGAATGATCCATGGCTAACAGAGATGACCTGGCGGCAGAGTTTCAAACCACACCAACAGGTAAAATAATGTGTAACGTTTATTACTTTTGTTAATTTGTCCATGAAGGAAAACTGGTGGAAAAATGCAATCAAGGCAGAAACCCTTTTAGAGACAGAAACATACTCTAGTTTGGTCTGTGTGTGTGTGTGTGTGTGTGTGTGTGTGTGTGTGTGTGTGTGTGTGTGTGTGTGTGTGTGTGTGTGTGTGTGTGTGTGTGTGTGTGTGTGTGTGTGTGTGTGTGTGTGTGTGTGTGTGTGTGTGTGGACTGTCCACTTCATATCATCCTTATATTTCCAATTAGTTTTCTTATCAAGCCGGATGGGATTGCCATGGACGAATGCCAATCCCACCATTATTAGCTGTATACACTATGCATATTCATCAGACTATGTTTTAAGTACAGCAATAGATGACAACTTCAGATAGTGTTCTTTAATAGCATAATATGTCATCTGGACTCTACCAAAATGCGGAAAATACTGTCCATTTTTGTCACCGCTAAACCCCTTATCCCTTAACTTCTTTGCCATTTTAAACTATTAAAAAAAGAACATTTCTCAATAGTTTAAATGGGCATATGCTACAAGTTCACAATGTGTCAAAGGATTGGCACGTTGAACTATTCCAAAAGGTTTTTCAAAATCGTAAAAAAATAAGAGGTTTGAGCCCTATGTGTGCATACTGTATGTACGGGGTGGAGGGATAGACCAGGCTAGAGTTCAGCTAATACCATGGCAGTCGGAGCAGGCAGAACCTTTGGGTTAATTCTGTAGTTAATTCTAGTATGGAAGTGACTGATGTCTGTGTTGTTTTGTAGAGGGAGAAGAGACCACTCTACCAGTGAGGAAGAGCAGCACATTATGGGACCAAGCAAGTAAGTAATGGTTTAATCCAGATTGTGAGTTTGAGATATTTCAAAGAACCAACATGCAGTATTTGAATTGCATTATTAGCCCTATACACTAAAGATACATTTTGTCACACAATCACTAAACATGGGTTGTACAGCAATAGATGGCAACTTTAGATACAGTACTCTTCTTCAACTCACTCAGGCCAGGAATCATTTTTGGATTCTTACAGTATGTACAGTATTCATACATTCAATTTGGTTTCATGCTGATATATACTGTAAATATTTGCATATAATATATTTTTTTCATTTATATGTTTTTCAGAAAACTGGTAAAAGGTATAGGGTTCCATGCCGGTTCTAATCACCAAATCGAATTTAGCTTTGGATACATTTTGCATCTTCATGTTGAACTCTATGGACACGATTTGGGCATCAGTTCTTGTAATACAATATAGTGCCTATATTGTTTTTATTACACCTCCAAAAATCACACCCGTGTGAAGTGAGGGGTGCTTATAACTCATTTGTTTGCAACAAACCAAACATGTGTTACTCTTCAATGGCGTTTTTAAAACAAACATGGCTGAACACAAACATTAAACCTGTATATAGGAGAGGCTAGCACTAGGGTTGGGCGATATACCGTTTATGCTTATGTTTGATACAGTATAATCATATCGCCAGGGTTTTGTCCTCTATACACTGACCAAACCTTAGAGAAAAAGCAGTAGAGAATAGCAGCATCAAATAACGCTAGTTTCCATGAGATACTTTAATGGTTAAAATCACTGGGATGATACAGTAGTAGAGTATAGTATACAATAGATTAGAGTCTAGACTGCAGCCAACGGCTGCTCTGCTGGGACCTCTCAAGTCTCAACACTCTGGTAGGCACAGGGGGACAAGTCAGGCAAAATGTGAATATGAGTGACCACAGATTAGCCTACAACATGGTCAACATGGTCACAAGGTTTATTGGGAAGTCCTACTTAAAAAAAAAACAAAAAAAAAAAAGTTGGGAAATGAGTTGGGAACTGTGGCCTGTTCAAATGGCCTGTTCAAATCTCAAATTAACACGACCGAACTAACACATAACCGGACCTGTCAGGTGTCTGGTGCAGTGGCACTAATTATCGGGGACTTTCCCCAGTGGTTAAAGGAGAATTCCATACCAAAACATTTTGGACACCATCTACCTTGATTCCTGTGACATAATACATAATGCCCTTCATTCTTGTCATAGATGCCCCCTTTTCTACAGTTCAACCTGAGGTCCCCTCTCTCCAATGAGTTTGCATTATAGCTGCTTATTTAGTGAATTAACTATACAGTAGTATACAGCATAAACTCAATACAAATGCAATCAAGGCTAATAATAATATTGCCACCCCGTGGCAGGCTACTTTTTGTGTGTGTGTGTGTGTGTGTGTGTGTGTGTGTGTGTGTGTGTGTGTGTGTGTGTGTGTGTGTGTGTGTGTGTGTGTGTGTGTTTTGTAGCCTAGCCTAATTTGCTTAGAAGAGTTCAGTAATGCAAATGCATTTCAAGTTGATCAATAGATTATTCAGAAAAAATAAAATAAAAAAGTGAAAAGAAAATCACACCTGTGTGAAGAAGGCGGTCACTTTGCATTATCTAGCCTAACATTTGGATAGTTGGGTGTCAAGGTGATATGCTCACTATGGACCAGATTCAGGGAAGCAAATACGCCCACGCACTGAAGCGTACCGACATTAACGCTCATTCTCTCCCCTCGCCGGTAATCAGAAAGAGGAATTTCACACCGCAGGACGAGAAGTTCATCGCGCAGCCGTCGGACAATACGCACATTGGCAAGTCAGCTCAGGAGGTGGTGTAAGGAGCACATGGCTTGCGTATATGTACCTGCAACAGTGGAGTTGATACCAGGGCACACTATTTAATCAGCCACGGACCACCAAATGGACCACCTGTGTGTGTGTGTGTGTGTGTGTGTGTGTGTGTGTGTGTGTGTGTGTGTGTGTGTGTGTGTGTGTGTGTGTGTGTGTGTGTGTGTGTGTGTGTGTGTGAACAAATCGCCGATCACCGAAATCAAAGGCATTATAAAGGGATTTAATGACAATTCCAGCTCTCAAACAAGGCCCGGACCTCTATGGAAATAATAATACATAGGTATACCTTTTTCCTTTAACGGAAAAAAAAAATAAAACTTACATTAATCATGTCCCTAAACGATTTTTTTTTTTGTAAGTTCAATTTTACCACTGTATTAAAATAACAATCCTACGGCCCATCACTGCTTTTCCAACTCCACACAGAATAGTTTAATGTGCCTAGTAACTTACCTCCTTACGTCTTTTCAAAGGACCGTTATATCCAACACTGGAGCCTATATCCACTATCCAGTGGAATGAATGCAGCTGACGCGCTAAATTAATTAAATCACTGGAGCAGGTCTGTAGCCTACATATTGGGCCAAATCAATGAACTGTGCAAAGGTCCAACACCACCTCAAACTCGCTGGATTATAATTCAACACCGAAAATTATTGTGTCTGTTTTTGTTTTATCATGGATGGGTCTGTGCGACTCTCCAATCTCACAAATACCACATGCAGAGGCTGCTCTGCTGGGTGGCGCCCTTGCCAGAAATAGGCTAATAAATGAATAGCCTAATAAATAAATGTGAGAATATGCTGTGCTTCGGGTTGAAATGCATGAGAAGGTAGGTATCCATATGTAGAAAACGGATGCTTTTGGTGCTGGTCCAGGACCCCCCCTGACTTTTTCGCTTAGTTTTGTAGTTCTTCACAATAGCCTATTATTTATTCGAGGACGAGGAGGAGTGATCAGTCCATCTAGCCTAGACCCTGATGTCCCCTGAACTTGATGATCAGCTGATTTTGACAGCAGATACGCAATAATAAATATTATTATTGCCTGTTATATTATATTTCATTTAATATTGTAGGCAGCGTTGCTTAATAGATCTGACCCACATTCAGACTGGCATGATTGACTGTAATTACTTAATTGGTTGCACAGCTGTGTAACATTCGATATTTTAACATTTTAAAATATTGTAATATAGCCTCAAACATGTAGCCTACAGTATATTCGTTCAATGAGGTTTTGCCTTATAGAATAGGCCTACATGGTTCTCAGTTTTTCAAATCAAGCCCTTGATAATTAATTGGCACGCACATGTGGTCTAAGCTGTCTAAGCTCTATAAGCTGCAGATAAAAAAGGACGACGCATTAGGCCTATCTCTTTTCATATTGTTTGAAGTCATATAAAACCTATACCTATACCTATACCCAATGAAATATAAAATATATAAAATATACACTGTATTGACACATTGGAATTAAAACAATCGCTTGCAAACTGAGTGAGTAAGGGACAATTGAAATCTCAAGTTTTGACGAGTCCATGCGGAGTTGATGCCTGTTGACAGATGCTTGGATTCATATATGGTAAGTGCCTGCTTACAACGCACACGCACACTTTGACAAAATATGCAGTCTAAACAATATTGTTGTACATAAGCGGTGTGTGGCAGAATTAAACATTATATTTTGAGGTGGAGGACTGCTGTCGCATTGGGACATGCGAGATGCTGAGGGCATGTGCGTCAGGCAGAAATGAGGAGATCTGCAAAGTAACGCCATAAGCTATAATAATAATAATAATAATAATAATAATAGTATTAATATGTTTGCAAATAACAGCTCATGGGCGCTTATTTGTACGTGGGCGATTATTTTGACAAGGCGTTATTAAGCAAAATGATGTGGGAACATGGGCCTTATTTAGTAGGCGGTTGTTTAAGTAAGGGCTGTTATTTGGTATTTTATGGTAGGCCTATGATCGTGCTTATATCTTTTTATTAGGCCTATATTATTGTTTACCTTTGCAAAGGTGAGAGTGAGCAATTGTTCAATAGAAAGGGCTTTTATATTTTAATTACCAAATAGCTGAGGTTGAACTAAGTACTAAATAAATGCATTTTCATTATATAAGGGGCGGCTTATATTTTTTAGTGCTTGCATTCAATCAGTTGACATTGCAAGTGACTCTTCTGTCAAAATCAGCTGATCAACAAGTCCATGCGACATGGGGGACCACAGAGAGACCACAATGTTCAGTTGTAAAATTTCAGAACTCTGGGCTGCAGCTAGAGTTCAGACAAACTGCTGACTCACGTTTGTTGCCTTTTATGGTAAGAAATGGGGCGTGGAAGAATGAAAATGGGATGGTCCTGTCATTTGCGATCATTCTCACACGCTGGGAATGCTCGTGCACGGGCACCTGATGTACGCTACCTCCAGAGGATTACGCTCAGCGTACTCAGGGTTCTCTGTATTATACCGTTGGTTCGAGTGTAGCGTGTTTACGGGCACTTGGCACCCCCTATCGTTGAATTTGCGTATATTTTCTTTCCTGAATTAGGTCCTATATGTTTACTCGGGAGGCTTATGTATTTACTCAGGCCGAAAACAAATTACAAGCAGGTTACATTATAGCCGTAAAAAGGCAAAAAAAAAAAAAAAGAAAACGGCCCAAATGTTGGCGCCTGCACACTTTGTGCACGGGCGCAGATACACCCTGAGGCAACATCAGCACCCCCAATTTTGGTGGTGACGCCCCTGGCCTACAATAAGGAAAGGTACGGCTTATGGCAACAGACTTTAATAGCTGCCTCTTATTGACGAAATGTAATAATGTGAATGCAGGGCCATGTTAATATTAATTAGACGATAAAACCAGAAACCATGGTGTTTTGGCCATAGTAAATCAGGGGTTTTAAATATTGCAAACCGTACAACCTTAGCTAGCTCCACTCAAAGATAATTTATTTAATCAGCATATTGTCCTCCCCTTGTACATAGAATTATCCATCCCTCTCAGTGTTGCCAACTTGGCGCATTTGTCAATATATTTAGCTTTTTTCCAGACCCCCTAGCGCCAAAATTAGTGAAAAACTCCTGGCGGAAAATCTGGTGCTTTTTTTGCTGGTGAGTTGGGGCGAAATTGCTTGACAGGTGCCAGAGATAAAACCCTCATTTTTCACCATTTTTTCCTCCTATGACACTGGTTTTCAAACAGTGGTCCCCAGGCTAAATAACGGACATTTGGTTAACCAGATGTAACTCTTTGAGAGTGTAAAAATGAAACCAAATGGACCCTTGCGGGTCCATTTGGCTTCATTTTTACGCTCTCAAGAGTTAAACTTTAGCCCAGGTCTACACAACTAGAGAATGTAGAAGATTAACGGTCATTTTGATTCTGTATGTGTATATATATATACTGTATATATATATATATATATATATATATATATATATATATATATATATATATATATATATATATATATATATATATATATATATATATATATATATTTCCCTTCCAGTGTCAAGCATCTAGTGCATTGTAGTGCATTTTGGGAGTCCCACTAGTGCATTTTGGATTTTGGTAGTTGGCAACACTGATCCCTCTGTGCTGTGTGTGTTTTCTCCAATAGTAGCAAGCGCTATGGCAGCCTGCAGGATGGAGGAACCAGTCTGCATCATGGAGTATCCAGTATGCCTGATAGAGAGTGACAGTAAAGGGAAACTCCGTGTGGTTCCAGAGGCTCTGGAGATCTTTCAGCAGATTGAGCAGAAAGTGGTCGTGGTGTCAATAGTAGGTCTGTACCGAACCGGAAAGTCCTACCTGATGAACAGACTGGCTGGGAAAAACAAAGGTGAGTTTTTTTCTTTATAAAATCAACTAATTGCTGTATAGGCCAGTACAATTAATACATACATACTCACCATGGCCCTCATTTATCAACATGATGTACACTCAGGGGCCTATTTGACAAAACTTGGATTAGAGATTAAACCAGAATTTCACAGTTATCCTCGCTTAATATATCCTGGATTAGTGCTTAATGGTTTTGTGAAAACTAAACAGTTAACCTGGATATGCTGAGGCTTTATTGGGTTTCATGAAAGCAAAGCCATACTAGTTACCATGGGAACTAATGCTGTGGACTTAGCCTGCTCCGGCCCAGGCTAACAGCCAGGTTTAACTTGATCCTGAAGTCTTCATTAGAGAGTCAGTCTGATCACAAACCATTGGGTTTTAACACACTTATTCAATTATTATGGGTTTGTTTTGCCTTATTTTTTTTTATCAGTCTACATTAAAACCTAGCAAAATGGTGTCAAGAGAACATCCTGGCTCTCAATGTTGACAAAACTAAAGAGCTGATCTTTGTCTACAGGAAGCCTCCCACGAACCTATTCTTCTATTGAGATCTAAGGTTCAGTAGAAAGGGACAGAGAGTTCAAATTCCTTGGAGTGCACAATCTAGAGAATCTGTGATGTGCACTCCAAGAAAATAGACTGCAAAAAAAAGCTTCCTTCCCCCGAACAATCAGACCTGAACAAAGCGAAAAGAACTGCTCAGTTCACACAGGTGTGTTATTTTGGCCAAGTCTTATGTTGTATTTTGGTTTGTTTATCGTCCCATATTTCATCCTCAAGGATTTCCTCTGGGTGCTACCGTCGTACCCCAGACAAGGGGCATCTGGATGTGGTGTGTACCTCACCCCAGAAAGACTGACCACACTCTGGTGCTGCTGGACACAGAGGGACTGGGAGATGTTAAGAAGGTGAGATGACCCTTCATGTTCAAATCATGTTGAATTCAATAGATTACCCAAGATACCGAGGCAGACCAAGGACCAGATGGAGGAACTCCATCAACTCTCTGGCCTTGGATCGTCTCGGGATCCCTCAGGAGGAGGTAATGTTGCTCGGGACAGGGAAGTCTGAAGCTGTCCAGTGGAGCTGCTGCCCCCGCAACCCAACCTCGGATATACTCTAATGAGGATTAGTATACTCTAATACTACATAAAACATGACATTCAAACAATGTATTGTGTTTTCAGGGAAATACAAAGCGTGACAACTGGATCTTTGCCATGGCAGTTCTGCTCAGCAGCACCTTGGTCTACAACAGCATGGGAATCATTGATAATGAAGCTATGGAGAACCTTCAGTATCCTTCGCATTGTTCACTTATTATTCACTCTTTTGCCAGTGTTTTTAATACTACGACTGTAATACTAAATAAATGTATCTCATCTGATTATGTACAGGTCAATCTACACTTCTGTTTAAACGCTTTACGAACCCAAACTTGTGTGTGAGGTTATTTTGTTATCCTTAACATTACCCCTTACAGCTATGTGACAGAATTGACACAGATTATCAAAATTAAGTCCAAGGAGAAGGATAATCAGCATACGATTGTTCGTTACCTTCCCTCCTTTGTGTGGGCTGTACGAGATTTTGCCCTTGAACTGATGATTGATGGGCAAGAATGTACAGCAGACGAGTACCTGGACTACGGACTCAAAGAGATACCAGGTTTCGTGAACTGATGAAACTTATTTGAGGCTCAACCGCCTGGGCTTTTCTTTCTAATTACTGCACCCATAAAGAACCAAAACGGGAACAGATTGCCATTCCGACACCCCGCCATTCCGACCATTGACTGTCATTGATCGGAATAGCGGGGTTTCTCCCCTTTGGTTAAGACCCCGCCACTCCGACGATTATAAGACACTGCTATTACGACCCCCCCCCCACACACACACACACACACACCTAGGCTATATGAACCACAAAAGTACATCAACCTCCACCCAAACAACGGCATTCGATGCACAGGCAATTAAGGACGAACCGCATAGAGTGCATGCATGATAGAGCTGCTGCGCCCGCGTGCGTGCGTGTGTGTGTGAGATGGCGACTCGAGTTGAAGACTCTGACTCCGTCTCGGCAAAAATGGGACTCGGACTCCGTCCCTAATGACTCTGACTCGAGCTCAACGACTCATCGAGTCTTTAAGAGTCTTGCCTTACTTTTTTGTGCCCACGAAAAAATCCATTCTCCTTTTTTCCTGTCAACCCTGTGCGCAAAGGAAAACAGAGTTTGGGCACTGCAGGAGTTCTCGTGCGCAGCCGCTGAACATGTTTTGTTTTTAGTGCAAAATTAAAAAGGTATGACAAACATACAGTACATATAGCAGGCAAAGTTATTGACTTTTTATCTAATATTATAGGCAGCGTTGCTTAGTAGATCTGGCCCAGATTCAGACTGGCATGATTGACTGCCAGCGCACGTGTCTCTAAACTGCGTGGATATAAAGGACGACATTATCTATTTTCATATTGTTTGATGAAAAAAATGTGGCCTATACCTATACCCAATGAAAATGTAAAATATATAAATTATTCACTGTATTGACAAGTTGGAATTAAAACAATCGCTTGAAAACTGAGTGAGGATGGCACATTTGTAATCTCAAGTTTTTGGATCGTAGTGCGCATTGGAGACGTTATTTTAGTTCGTAGGGGAGTAATACGGGTTGTCATGGTAACCATAAAACACAAGTGCAGCTGAGGGAGCACCGAGGAGAGCCATCTAGTAGAAGAGTTGCGACATGATTGAGGAGTCAGAACTGAGCGCTCGAGCGCTGTTCCTACAACCTGAATGGGGACAAAATGGAGTTGTTTTCAATGAGGGCGACGAAAATAAGATAAGCTATAGGCATGCGTGCCCCATGACACGAACGCAGTTTGCACAACTCTCTATTACTATATGGCTCTGCACCCGAGCTACGTTTAGCCTAAAGTAGTTGAGTGAGTTGGCTAACGTTATGCTCGCTTCTAGTATTATAAACAACAGACTATAAATGGATTAGGCTATAAATCAGTCGAGCAAGTGTTCCTGGGCTTAGAACCTGATTCCACAAAGACGGATGATGATTATACAAAATAATTGTTTATTATTATTGGGGACCATCTTCTAATCAATCAATCACCGTGGATATAACTTTCCTCCCTGACGATGTATCCAGTCCAATTGCAGTTGTGGAACGAAAGCAATAAGCAAGCATCTGTGAGTAAATCTGTTCACGTTCCTAACGTGGTCATATAATATGCTATACTGTACTAATCTGAGACCGCCAAATCTACTGTATGTGGCTGCGCTGTGGAATTGTGCAATCCAGTTCTGTATTCAGGCTACATTTAAAAAAAAAAAAAAAAAAAAAAAAAACTGCGTGCCGTTGCCTAGCCTGTGCGTAATGGTTAGGGGCGGTGCGGGGTTGTGTTGCGTCGGAATCCCGGTGCGTCGGAATGGGGGTGCATCGGAATGGGGGTGCTTCGGAAGGGAGGTGTGTCGGAATGGGGGTGCGTCGGAGTGCCGATGGGTAACCCATAAAGGCCAAAAACACCCAATCTATAAAACTATCCATTGGAAGGTCTACATGCTAAAAGCTATTGTGTTCTATTTTGCCAAAGGTGGGGACAATGAACCTCGTGCCTGCCTTTGGAAATTCTTCTCGCCGCGCCATTGTTTCGTGTTTGAGAGACCGGCCAACTCTGTGACAATGAGACGAATGGAGGAAGTGACTGACGATCAACTGGATCCACTGTTTGTTGAACAGACCAACGTGTTCACTGAACACATCTACACCCAGTCTGACACCAAGTATGTCGGAGATGGTGTGGAGGTGACTGGCAGATGTAAGTGTGATGTAGACTAGTTACACTACATTCACAGGGTGTCTGGTATTTCTGTCAGGGATTGGCATAAATCACTGCTCAGTAGTGTTCACTTTTGTCGTCAAAAATATGAATATAAATATTTCAGTTTTTCAGTTTCATTGTAATAGCACCTTTGGGTGAATTATGACAGTCTAACATCTGATACTGTTATACATGCTATCCTGCTGTCTCCTGTTGTAGGTGATAATGGAATTAGCAACATGTGACTTTGTCCGCTCAAGCGTAAACAATCTATCATGACTAGTTGCAACTCACTTGCTGAAAGCTTATTTCTTCCACAGTGCTTGGTCAGCTGGCAGAGACGTACGTGGAAGCCATCCGTAGTGGAAAGGTTCCCTGTGTGGAAAGTGCTGTGAAGGCTCTGGCTGAGGTTGAGAATACCAAAGCCGTTGAGCAGGCTCGGGTCCTATATGTACAGAGGATGGAGTCGGTACGATTCCCCACCAACACCTGGGAGGAGCTGTCTGACATCCATCTGTCCAGTGAGAGAGAGGCCCTGGAACTCTTTATGGAACGTTCTTTCCGAGACAACAACCAGGAATATCAGCAGAAGCTTGTGGTATGTGTTGGAACCTATCGTACATCTTTCATATTGTATGTTTCTGTCACTTTATCCAACACTTTTTGTTATGCTATACTACAACAGATGGACGACATGAGATTGGGTATGAGCGTGATGCTGCAAAAAAACAAGTTGAACACTGCATTGTCACCACCCTGACCAGTTAACCACCATGTACGTTGTTACCATTATGTTCGTAGAGTGCACTTCAGGGAGAATACAAGCTGATCTGTGAGAAGAACTTCACAGAGTCCAGGAAGGCTTGTGAACAAATCATCCAACAAGTCTTTGAACCTCTGGAGGAGAACCTGGGAGCTGGTCTCTACAAAGTCCCTGGAGGATACAAGAACTTCACCCAGGACCTCCAGGAGATGACTGATACATACAGAGGTGTAGAAGGCAGGGGAATCCTAGTAAGTCGGATCCATTCCTGACAACTTCTGATCCAAGTCAGAGTTTAAATTAATGAAAGCATACTGATGCATACTGATACTGATTGCATGCGTGCCTGTGTGTCTCCAGGCTGAAGAAGTGTTGAAGACATATCTGGATCAGAAGGCGATCACCGCCAAGAAGATACTGGCTGCAGATAAAAACCTCTCTAAGGCAGAGAAGAAAGAAGAAGGTAAAGTGTAAAAAAGGACAAACCTGGGTGTGATTTAAAGAGTCATGTCTTTTGTTTGAGCGCCCGTAGACACACTGAAGACACAACTGAACATTTGAATACTATACGATTGTTTGACGACAGTTAATTGGCAGAATTAAGAGAACAATTCCTTTTGGGCACCGAATTTCCCCCACATTTTTGCGATTTGTATGGAGGCTAATTTGTTTCATAAATGATAAATCGACCGAGAAATGGACCTTTACTCTCTGTGGTCATGCAAGCGTCCGATATGACCCTACTAACAGTGTCCTTTGTTGAATGGTTCTGTGTTGTTGTCTTTTGTTGAATGGTTTTGTGTTGTTGTCTTTTGTTGCATGGTTCTGTGTTGTTGTCTTTTGTTGAATGGTTCTGTGTTGTTGTCTTTTGTTGAACGGTTCTGTGTTGTTGTCTTTTGTTTAATGGGTCTGTCTTGTTGTAACACTGGTGTCAAACATACGGCCCGCGGGCCGGATCCGGCCCGCGCAATGATTTAATCCGGCCCCAGGCTTGTAGAGCAAAAGTGTCTAAGTCTATCAAAAAAGAGTCTATCAAAAAAGTAAGTCTCTAGCACGTTCCTGTCAAAAGTTATGATCGTTTAAAGAAATGCTTCCAAGTTCTCTTCTCTGAGCACTAGTCCGGTAGCAGTAACCTGAGTCCGCCAGATGGGGCAGCAGAGAGAGGAGTATTCCCTCCTCCTCTCTCTGCTGCCCCATCTGGCGGAGTCAGGTTACTTCACCAGTATGAGGGTCTATAACTGAGGGATTATTCAGATCACAGCTTGGCTATTTAAATATAATAATATGGGTAATAATAATAATAATTCAATTCGGAGTTAAAAAAAATATATACTGTATTTTAGAAGCATTAGTTATTGCTATTCATTCATTATTTTTGAATGTTCGATGATCCTTCACTTCAATAAAAAGCAGGTCTGCATAAAACCATGGGTTTTGTAGCTATTGACAAATTTCAGCTAAGAAACTATTGGAAATTTTACTTTAACTATTTTATTGGCACACTATAAATAAAGTATCTCTCATAGCAAATGTCTTAATCTAGGCTACAAGTATAAAACCAATAATGAAAGTCATTAATAGCTATTAATAATAATTAATGCGACTGGCACCGCGGCGTGACTGGCACTGCGGCGTGACTGGCACTGCGGCGTGACTGGCACCGCGGTGCTCCGGCCCCCATGAAGTCACATTAAGTCCAATGCGGCCCCCACCCCAAAATGAGTTTGTCTTGTTGTAGCCTATTTTGTTGAATGTTTCTGTGCTGTTGTCTTTTGTTGAATGGTTCTGTGTTATTGGTTTCCTATAGAGGAGAAGGCCAAATGGGAGAAGGCAGAGCGAGAGAGACTGGCCATGGAGGAGAAACAAAAGGCTCTGGAGGTGGAGATGGAACAGAACAAGAGAACCCTGGAGGAGCATCTGGAACAGCTCAAAAAGAAGATGGAAAAAGACAAGATAGAAGCTGACGAGAGACATAATACACTGATGGCTGTAAGTGATGACGTGAATGACATTATGTACTGTATTTAAGTCTTCTTCTTCTTGGATAAAGGTGCTATATAAATGTACCATTTACCTGTGGGTTGGGGTCCCCAAAAATTAGGGGATACCCAGGTGACGACTGGTTGGAGCCTAGCAGGAAGAGCATAAGAGGCCGGTGGTATTCTGTGTTCTTTTGTCTTTACTCAATGTGGACTGCCACTGTGCTACATTCTGCCGTCAAATGCTCTCAAAGAGTTACACCCGGTTAACCAACTGTCCATCATTTAGCTGGGGACCACATGGAATCCTCTCAAGGACCACTGGTGGTTCCCGACCCACCTGTTGAAAACCCCTGATCTATTAGATAAAGTATTTGTAGCTGTTTTGGACAGTGGTCCAGTTTTGTCTTCTCACACTAACAAGTGTGGAAAGTGTTTTATTTTGTGGTTAATCTTGTATCTACTGTAATGCTTCTGTTTTATTTCAGGATTTGAAGAAACAAATGGATAAAGCGACTGCAGAGGAACAACAGATGAAGGCTGTGAGTGATGATATGACATGACTATGTATTTTAGGCATACACAAGAGCTGTGAATCAATGTGATTATTGGCACAACAGTGATGCGGTCAGGAACAAGACGAAGTTGAGTCCTTTAAAGCAACTGAAATGCCAATAATCATGTTAAAGGGATAGTCCGATTTTTTTTTAAGTTAAGCTGTATGAAAAATACCTGCCATTAATATAGTGGTTTCATCTGTATTCATTTTTAAAAACATTTTGGAATAGTTCAATGTGCCAATCTATTGACACGTTGTGAGCATGTAGACTGGCCATTTTAACTATTGAATAATGTTTTCTTAAAAGCCAAAGAAGTTAAGGGATAAGGGGTTTAGTGGTAACGAAAATCTAGGCCTATGTATTTTGTGTCCATATCACTACGCAAAAAAAAAGTAGTTCCTTCTGATAGACGTATCAAAAATGAACGAAGGTCGCACCACCTAAATAACACCTAAATACAACTCGGCAAGTGGCAACACTGTGAACTTGTAGATTGGCTATTGCAGTTAAGAAGCAGTTAAGTCCATGTTGCATCGTTTAGCAGGTGAGGAGGTGGAGCATTCTCCGCCACTGTTAGCGTTAGTTAGTGTTACTGGGCCCAGTATACTGTATGTGTAGTGGTTCAAGTACATTTCCAACAATCACATTAGTTCCTCAAAATGACCTGTCATATAATTTCTTTTTCATCTTTTTAAAGGATGATGTCGTAGGTCAGGGGTTCTCATTTGGCGGTGCTGGCTCAGGGCTACAAGTCTTTAAACCTCTGGAGGAGAAGCTGGCAGCTGGTCTGCATACGTTAGGCCAGGGGCTCCAGGATATGGCCGGGACATTGAGACGTGCAGAGGGCAGAGGGGTCATGGTGAGTTTGATCGATTCCTGATAATTCCTGGGTCATTCCACGGAAACGGTACCTTTTGCAGTCCCTCTGACCGTTTTAGCTGTATTTTATTGATGGAGTCACTGAAAAATATTTTTAAAAGATTTTTTAATCAATTTAAATGTTCCCTTTAATACTGTGTAAACATTACATGGATTTTATCTTCATATCAGAAATTATCTTGTTTTCTTTCAGTAGACACCCCCTATTTTGTCCATTTTTCCATGTCCCCAGTGGCCATCGATGAAAGTGGACTTGACATATGACTATTAAACATTAACAAAAATCCAAAAATTATGACATGAGCATATCTATCTATCTGTACTTTATTGCTGGACATGTTTAGTTTTTGAATAAATAGATGATTAATCATTTAAATGGCTTTATATAGCTGTGTCCCTCAGTTGCACTCAACTCCGTTACACAAGTCATTCTTCCCTCTATAACAACAATTAACTGGCCCTTTAGTGACATCAACAATAGGAAGTAGTATTCTACAACTCTTCTGACCATCATGCTACAGAAAGTGGCAATTTAAAACCTCATTTTACACCGTTTTAGAGGCATTTTGTACTCTCACATGTGGTCGTAAATCATAACAGCTCAACTCCGTTACATGAAATAATGATATAAAACAATTCGTTATAAAGATTCTGTTTGTTATTCCAACAATATATCTGATTCTGTAACCTCAGGCATGCCAAGTCTTCTCTTCTTACTCAACTCAGTTAGAGTAGTGACTATCTTTAGTACAAAAATCACAACTCCGTTATGAACTTAATTGGCTCAACTACGTTATCAATTAACATGTTAAAAGATATATAAAAAAATAAATTGAATGCCTGAGATGGGAAATTATGTTTTTCTTACAGCTGAAGATGTCCTTAATATTGTGGGCTATTCAGAAAAGTGAAACCTTTCGGTCAAAATTTCGGAAAAAAAAGGCCAAATGATACCGTTTCCGTGGAATGACTCTCCTGCTCCAAAACTGATAATGTTGAATTAATTAAATCTTACTGATGAGGCCGATCCCACGGTCGTCGTTTTCTTACCGTGAAATTATGTACACCGGTCACGACGACGGCACGTAACATGACACAATGTAGATTTCAATCTTTAATCCATCTATTAGCCCCAGCACATGGTCTGATAAAGATCCCGTTGCTGACTCTCATTTGGGACAGAATTGCCGCGACAACTTTTTTTTTTGTCCCATTCGCACCCATTCAATCCAATGCATTCAGGAGCCTTTTCTGGGGATCTCCAATGTCGTTGCCGTGGCGCACGGGTGGATAGTCTGTTGCTAGACGTCACTTCCTGACTTTTGACCCGGAACTTTTTGCTCGGATCGCCAGAGGACAGGTTAGTCAAGACACCAGAAACAGCATGACGTCATCGCACATCCGTGTGGTCAATGTGCTAGTAGTAGCCGGCAGAGTAAAACAAGCGCTCCTTCCCAAACCCCCGGCTTTATTTCGAGTGGAATCTGAAAAATTGCTACAGGCGCTACAAGCATCGCTACAAAATTACAGCCAGGGTTTGCAGTGTTTTCATTGGTTTCCGAGCATCGGGTGCGGGGTTTCCCCCGGTTTGCCCAGAGCCCCTGGCTCGTGCAAAGTGTAGAAAGTGTTTTTATATATTGTGATGTTGCCGAATGTTTCTGTTTTATTTCAGGAGTCAAAGAAACGAATGGCTAAAGCGACCGCAGAGGAGAAACGTCTTCTGGAACGACAGATGGAGGCTCTCCAGAAAGAGAAAGACGAAGCTGAACAGAAAATAACTTGGCAGAAATGGAGCCTTCAGCTAGTCAAGGTGGTAGAGCAGCTTTATAAAGCTTGTTAAATAGATTGAAGAATAAATGAACAGGAGAATTATCTGAATGCATCATATGCAACATTAGCAGAAGGAATGGACACTGGCTCTCATTCATTGAAAATAGAGCAATAATCCATCAGGCAATATCTAAAAGTATTCAACCTGGATAGAAATCGGTTTAAACTGTCCCAACTGCTCTGCATTTATTGCTACATATTAGCTTTTTTCCAGAACCCCCTAGCACCAAAATTAGTGAAAAACTGGCGGAAAATCTAGAGCAGGGGTGGCCAACCGGTCACAGACTAAGAGCCACGTTTTTCACTGTGTTACGGCAAAGAGCCACATCAAATGGTCACAACGGTTAGAAAACCGCCGCGACGGCCGTCACGGTCGCAAATAGATTCCCCCTCTCCTGCCATAAGACATGTGCATTTGTGTGCAGGTGCACAATGCAAAGACACACTATTAAAACATATAGACATGTATTTTGAAACGGGGTTTACAATCCAAAAAAGTATATGACACTCTCAAGAGTTAAAATATGCATCATGTGAATTAGCCCAAGTCTACACTACTAGAGAATGTGGAAGATCAATGGTCATTTTGATCTGTATGTTTGATTGCTTTGTTTTCTCTAAAATTCAGCCTGGAATTGTTGACACAAGTAAACAAAATCTTTAGCTTTGGGGTCTATGGAGCTAAAATGGTGGTCTGTGGCTCAAATTCTGAATAAATGGTGGGCCCTGGTAGAAAAAAAAGGTTGAAAACCACTGGTATAGGGAATGAATGAAGCCAAGCGTTTTTGACAGCTTCATGTGGAAGCCCCTTAAGAGCCGCATTTAACCAGCTGAAGAGCCACATGCGGCTCGCGAGCCACAGGTTGGCCACCCCTGATCTACACTATTTTTTTTTTTTTGCTGGTGAGTTGGGGCGAAATTGGTTGACAGGTGCCAGAGATTTAAAAAAAAAAAATAATAATAAATAAATCCTCCTATGATAGAGTCGTCCTTCCTTCCTGGAAAGGACCATTGGTAACCAAATGGACCCTTATAGATCTGTAACTCTTGAGATCGGGTCCATTTGGTTTCATTTTATGATCTCAAGAGTTAAATCCTATTTAAAGATGGAGTGGCATGATTTTTTTTTTGTACATGTTTAAAAGGTGACAGTACTCGATTAGACCCATTGGTGTAGTTGTTATGCAATGACGTCTACACTTTGTATTTAGGTTTTTTTTTCCTGAGGGCTGAACCTTTCCAGTCAAACGTACCAATAAAAAAACTGTAATGTAGTGACATCACATCATCCGCCCCTCCCCTAACTCCTCCCCCTTTATCATACAACTACAGCTGTGGGTGTGGCTTCAATTTAGGTATATCTCCACCCATCACCACCCACCAGGCAAACCAGGCATACTCAATGAGCTGGTGAGGCTGCCCACATAAAAACGTCATTTTAACAAATACTGTATGCTTTTTTGGAAAAATTCTTCTTCCTCATATTACAATAATGCCTGATGATTATGTTTTAGGGTGGGGGAAAAAAAAAACATGGCATTCCATCTTTAAACATCTGAATTACCTAATTTTCAAGAATCTACACAATTAGAAAATGTAGAAGAATTGCTATTTTGACCCACATTTTGGCAGTTATTTCTCCTAAATTAGTCAGAGAGACTAAAAACTCAACATCAAATGGTGGCCCCCAATATTCATTCTGCTAAAGTGCAGAATGAATATTGGGGCCCTGGTATGAAAATGGTTGAAAACCACTGCTCTAGCGCATTCTAGTCCATTTTGAAGTTGTCAACACTGCTCCAGTGTCTTGACCTTATGTAACTGTGACAGCTGTGGTGCACCAGGCTTGAAGTTAAGCTAAAAGATCAATAATAATTGCACTACTTTTATATTACTTCTTTCTACGTTGAGTTACTGTTTGTAAAGATTTGTAGGTATTTTCTTTGTAAATGTTTTTTTTTTTTCTGTGTCAGACCCCACACTTTTTTATATCACCCCACTTTTTTACACGACAAAAACATTAAAAAAGTAGTCAAAAAAGTGCATGTGTAACATTTTTTTTAAATCATTAAACAGATTATTAGGAATTAATGAAGTCTTGTGATAATCAAGATATTTAGGAATGTCACAGGTTGTGAAATTATTCATGAGTTCGACCAATCATCAAAAAATCAGAGATTTAAAATAAGTGTAATATTTAAAAAATGTAAGATTGTAGTTGTGGAACCAGATTAAGATTCACTGAATTGTACTCAAGTACAGTATGTTATCAGCTGAGCCAGAGTTACTGTTCACTGACAACAAGTGTATTTTATTAATGTGGTTTGATTCTTGCTGCATATTCTTAATCGCTTGCTATATCTACATTAAAAGCATATCAATAATTGTGTTCATTGACTTTGTCAACATTATTCTTAGGTTTTGCAGATCCAGTTTTTAATACAGATCAGAGACTGGGGCTATTTAATTGCAAACTGAGAATATTCAACTACAACTTAATATTCATCTAATATTCCAACGTGTTCCGGACAAATGCATGTTTTGTATCCGGACAAGTGAATGGGAAATTCACTAAGCACAAGTGCCTCTAAAAATCCTTAAAGGGGAATTCCACCCATTTTCAAAATTTTCCGGATAGGATACAAATGTTCCATTTGTACCCTCTCAGGAAAAAGGGGTCTGAAAGAAAAATCATTAACATGGTGAAATACATCTTGATGATGATCAGATGTATTTCACCATGTTAATGATTTTTTCAGACCTCCATTTTTAGGAAATACAGAATTGGGGGAACTTTTTTTTATCATGTCCACACAACATCTCTAAGGTATATTAATGACATATTAAAATGTTGAAAATGGGTGGAGTTCCCCTTTAATATTTATACTGACTCTGATGCAGAAAGCGTTTGCCGGTGTTGAAAATATAGTGGAATCTTATAATAAGACTAAAACGGAGCAGTGCAAAGAGGTTGGAGAAGGAGGCAACGGAGGAGCAGGCATTATTTCGAAGTTTCCATGTTTATTGAAGTCTTGAATGAACAGACCATCAGCCTCACGGCCTCTGGCAACACACACACTGGCAATATACAGAGTAAAGACTTTATAGTTTCATGTAACAGTTGTCATGTCCCAACCCCCTAAGGTTAGAGGTGTCAAGAATCCCAAATTAGGCATTGTTTCACTGAGGAAGCTATAGTAGATGTTCTCACTCACAAGTCCTGACCATAGTAGCCAGGTGGCCTTATAGGCTAGTTATTTCTGTAGAATGACAGCTGCAGGACCTTACTGTCCCAAGTAAGCTGTCAGCATTTTAGGGAGAGACAGCAAATTATATTCATACCCAATTCAGTATTGTAATTGCAATGTGCAATATTGTAATGTATAATGTACAATGTATTATAATGTGGTTCATAAATACACAACACCGGCAAGTAGAGGGACCGGCTCTGGCATATCACAGCTGGGCCGGTGTTACGTGCCACATAATGTAGGTTTGCTGTAGGTCTCTGTATTCCTCCTCTCTATTCCTCCAGTCCCTCTTTCCCCCTCCACACACTCTCATTCTCTACAGGTGGGAGTGTCCTCAGACATCAGTGTGTCCCGCCTCCAATCCATATCATCCACTGTCATTCGTCAGCCTGTGATTCCCTGGTCCCGCCTCCATCCAATCATACTCACCTGTGCACTATATAAGTGCAGTGCTGGCTCATTCCACTCTCTCTCTCTCTTACACCAAGCAGACCTACTCAGACACAGCAGCCACTTGCTGTGAAACTAGGGTGTTTTGACCCCAGCGACTTGCTGGGGACAGGGAGGAACTCCTTATATGGTCACCACATGCTATAGTAGGGAGGATTAGCCAAAAAAGAAGAAAAACAATATTTGAAATAAGTGAAATCACTTACTATACCTTTAAATAGAACATAAAGGCTTAGAAGAGGACAAAGCAAGGGGGAGAGAGAAAACATATAACAAATCTACTGTACATCTTTAAAAAGATATAAAAAAAGCACTACATAACTACATATTTACAGTTTCTCTGGTGCAACATGTACCTGAGGTCAGACATAAGGACTGTGACCATGAGCATAGCAGCAGATGCATTGATATAGATGGAGATGCATGAATAGAAAAATAAATACAATTACCAATCTCTTCTTCAGTTATTGATTTCAAGCCCTGGACTGTTTGGAAAACCATTTTCATCTGGTCCTTCATCATTTCTTGGTTAGTGAGGATATTTTGCAGGAGCGCTTGAAGAAAAGTTTTTTTTTTTTTTGTTTTTTTTTTTAGCATTTAGTATTTAAACAGCTGATTCTACAAAAGTGTGGAGCAGAGACACAAATACAATAAAATATTCTTACATAAACAAAGGGAGGGTAATGGTTTCATCGCTGGCTCTGTTCTCTGGTGTAATGCAGGGGATGTAGTGCTTTTCACATGCAGACTTTTGGATGTAGTAGTTCTCCCATGCAGCCCTGGGGATAGTAGTGCATCTCTGTTTGCCTGTCTTGTCTCACCTCCATGTAATTACAATTTTTCTCCACCTATATCCATTTAGTCTCCCAGCCAATCAGCTGTGTCCAGATGTGTCTCCAGCCAATCCGAGTGTTGACTGTTACTTCCATCACCTGTGTATTGTGAACCCTGTGTCTACTTAGACCCGTAAACCCTCACTGACTTTTTGCTTGCTTACTAGCTAGTGCAGTGGTTTTCAACCTTTTTCATACTAGGGCCCACTATTTATTCCGCATTTTGAGCCACGGACCACCATTTGACGACATTTCAGCCCCACAGACCTCAAAACCCAAACATTTCTTCTGTTTTTAGCTACAATTCCAGGCTGGATTTCGAAAACATAACCTAGATCTCTAGTTGTGTAGACTTGGGCTAATTCAGATGATTTTTTTTTAGCTCTTAATTGAGAGTGTAACAATGAAACCAAATGGACCCGCAAGGTCCATTTGGTTTCATTTTTACGCTCTCAAAGAGTTACATCTGGTTAACCAACTTTCCATCATTTAGCCTGTGGACCACCTGGAATCCTCTCAGGGACCACTAGTAGTCCCTGGACCACCTGTTGAAAACCCCTGATCTATTGGCTATAGCTGATTAGCGTTCATTTGCCTTATGATAAAACAAAACCATACATGATTGACACAAGCATCATCTATGTGTTATTGTTCAAGGGGAGTTTTATACTATGTAATGCATGCATTATTTGCTGCACAATGGATGGATGAAACTGAATGAGCCAATGTCTAAACAAATTCTGAATCTTATTTGAACAGACAAATCGAGCACATCTATCTATCTATCTATCTATCTATCTATCTATCTATCTATCTATCTATCTATCTATCTATCTATCTAAAACAACATCCACTCTCTCTTGCCGTCTTACTGTTTGCCGGCAGGATATGGCAAAAAATGAAGCTGGGGGGGGGTTGTGGTGTGGCTAAATAAAGTTCATCCAGAAAGAAAAACTAAATGGTGCCAATAACAATGGTATGGTTTCCATAGGCAACCACACTATTAAAAAGTATTAGGATTACTATAGTCCGGTTGTGCATTCAGGCGACCACACTCACAAAGGGAACATTTAAAATGATTGATCTTGACCCCACGGGGCAGTGTACATGGATATCTCTGTAAGACGCATCATCCATTGTGACCCTGCCCCACACCAATGCCCCGCATGGGCCTGGCCACTTCGATTTACTAATTGATTGACACAA
Organism: Benthosema pterotum; assembly: GCA_039105355.1. Lineage (NCBI taxonomy): Eukaryota > Metazoa > Chordata > Actinopteri > Myctophiformes > Myctophidae > Benthosema > Benthosema pterotum. Next base: position 49,479,504 of record CM076977.1, on the reverse strand, counting down.
ATTTCGGAGCGGCACTTAGGTGGAGAGCCAGTCTCTCCACTCAGAGGTTACCATGTAACCTTCCGTTTTCTATCGCGTTCGAGACTGGCTCTCCACTACATATTATTCAATATGTATGGGAAAACTCTGTAAGACACACCGTGAGAAACAAGCAGACTTGTTGCCCCCACGGCAGCCCAAAGCAGTGCAACCTGAATTCCAGCAGAGCCAACTCCCCAACACTGCATTGGTCAAAGACAAACTCGTGACCCAGGCGCCAGACGCAACCTGGGCTCAGCTGGCCCCGCAAGATGCTAAGGATAGTTAATAAACACGTGGCCTAGGCGCCAGACGCAACCTAGGCCCAGATGGCCCTGCAAGATGCTAAGGATATTTAACAAACACGTGGCCTAGGTGCCAGACGCAACCTAGGCCCAGCTGGCCCCGCAGGATGCTAAGGACAATAGACAAACTCATGGCCTAGGCGCCAGATGCAACCTAGGCCTAGCTTGCCCTGAAAAATGCCAGCTTACAAACACAGGTCCAGTGCTCAGTGAAGGACATCACTCCGAGTCAAGGACCATCCAGGGGGCTGAGGCCACAGAGGCAGGGAAGAAAGTGTGTGAGCTACCACCTGGAGCGGTAGCACGTGCTCTGCGAACAGGGTGCCGGCTGCCACGTTAATGGAGTAGAACCTTGTGAAAGTACAGGGAGTCGACCAAGATGCGGTCGTACAGATCTCAGAGAAGGGTCCGCCAAGCCCAAGTTGTGTGCTGCATCCCTGATGGGACTGGCTTGCCTGGCTACCTGTACGCCTCCTAAATGAAGCTGTTCAGGGAGTGTTTGGGGGGGGGGGGGGGGGGGGGGGGGCTTTGGAGCAGCTGGCATCCCAGTGCCGAGGTTCTCAGCCTGAGCGCCCGGCTGGGGAGGGGGATACCGGCTTGCGGATAGCTGGAAGTTGAAGTTGGAGCTTCTTACGGGCGTGCGGTGTCGCACGTTCCGGTGCATTTATGCAAGGTTTACTTTTCTTTGTCTGTTTTTTACTACCAAGCTGACTACCACCAGACAACACTTTGCTTAGCCTCAGTCTGAAGCTATCTGTTTATTATGTTTTACATCATGGCATGAGGGAAGTCTGCTGCCCAAATCTGGAGCTCCATCAATAGTTCAGGACAGCAGTTCTGTTTTCTGAACGAGATCAAATGTGTCTTGCGATGGCCGACAAAGTGAGAGCACACAGTAGAGAGCAAAGGTCTTGGTTTTTGACCTTTAGTTGTGTAGGGTTGCACATCAACAGCGGTTCCAGGAAGTCTGTTGTTATGAGTGTTGTCAGAAATTATCCCTCTGATATTGTCCTTAAGGCATGGTGAGCCTTTGGGGTTGGATTCCGCTGTCTGATGCTGCTGAGCAGATTTTCAAGAGTCTTGAGTGCACCTGCTGGTCCACAAAAAATGTTTTTGTTGACATCAAAATACCCGGTTGCACAGGCTTCCAGCTTCCTGCTTGGCCAATCTTCAGCCCAGTGAAGAGCTTGATGCTTCATGCTCCACCAGGTACTCGCTGCCTTACTAGACATTCAGTGCTGGGCCAACTTTCATCTTGGAGAAATTGAAACATCAATCCCTCCCCCACTGTATCTGGTGGAAGTCCAGGGACCAGAGGATTCCTGAGGGTTTTCACCAGGTGGGACATCCGACATGAAGTGAAACCTTGTTACAGCCCATACAATGTCTAGGGGTACTCTGGACCAGCAACATAGAAGTGAGGCAGCAAACAGCTTATAAATGTGAATAATTCTTTATATTCTATGTTATTATTATCAATTAGGCTTGTTATATAAATTATTACCGTATTTTCCGGACTATAAGGCGCACCTAAAAGCCTTTAATTTTCTAAAAAATCCACACTGCGCCTTATAATCCAGTGCGCCTTATATATGGATTGTTTGACTGAAGTAGCTTCTATTCTATGTAACTGTAGTAGCTTCTATTCCCTGCGCCTTATAATCAGGTGTGCCTTATATATGAAAACAGTTCTAAAAGGTGCGCCTTATAATCCAGTGCGCCTTATAGTCCGGTGCGCCTTATAGTGCGGAAAATACGGTATTTACAATACCTATGGGGCCTAAGCTTTAGAATACAGAAAATAAAGACAATAAACAAAGGAACAGACTAACTAAACAGCTAGTCGTGCGGACGGGTCGGGAGAAGGAACCTATAGTCCTTCCCCACCTCGCCTCCGCCTGACAGGCTCATCTTGAGGAGGCAGGCTGCGGCCGCCGGTCACCACGTGATCGCCCGCCGCCCCAATGAGGACAGGGGGTGATCAACCCCCTTCCCTCACGCCAGCCCCTCGCTGATAACACCAACAGGACCTGCAGCTGGGTGAGATGGGAGAGAACACACCAATAAGAACACACACTTCCTATATGGGTTCTGTAACACACAGATGTGTGTATGTATAAGGGATATCTATTATAACACCAACATTAAAACAGTCACAGTCACTCCAAAGACCTTCCACGTGGTCTGGTTGGGTTTGCCCATGTCAGAAGTGACATTAATCACATGGAGCCTTATGGACAATGCCCCTTGAATGACTCTCCAGATTGCGTCCACTCTAATGGCTTATATGCAAATCTGCCACCAAAACCTATTCGTAAAATGATTTTAATAACTGACCTGATATAGCGCCAACAACACCGGTGGATATTTGAAACTAGATACCTCAAACAATCCAATTAATAAAACATCTTTATATTACTTCAAAATGGCTGAACCTCAGGATTCCCAGGCACTTCGGGATGCGGGTGATGGGCAGGTTGTTGTGTGCGTTTGTGTTGAGGTTATCAAATCTCCTCTCCCAGTTGGAGGCTCTACGGACCTCTCCGGTCTCTTCATAGTCTAGTCGTATGCTGTAGAAGTCAAGCATGATCTTGTAGGACCCCAACGGTTCATCTCTTGCCACCTCACTTCCGAGGAAAGCCTCAATTTCTTTTTGTGTCAGCACCTTGGCCTCAGGAATAAATTTTTGACATCTCCTGGTCCTGGAGTGGGAACAACCACTGAATAAACCTATGATCGCTCTCCAATCTGTCGTAGTTCGTAAACCACTCACAGGAGAATTGATATGAATTGATGGAGATGCTGTTGGAATTTGGCCTAGCCCCAATGTAAAAATCGGAATTAGGCATGTCCAAGTGCTGGGTACCATACAGCCCGTTTGCACCTTGCTGCTGATAGTCCTTTTTTTTCACAGGCAGCACCTGGTTGCCGGTGTGGGTACCAGATCTTACCGGCTGCTATATCTTCCCCTTTTGCACAGGCAGCACCTGTCCACCGGTCTCCTTTTCGGAGACGACCGGCAGCTAGTTGAAAGCCAGTTACATTGGCTTTCAATGCCATAACTGTAAGTGTGAGTGTTAGCCAATGTAATGCACAATGCTCTATACAAAGGAGCAATTCACCAGACATTTAAAGCATTTCCATACCTGTCTGGAAGGGTGGCAGCCATCTTCACTTTGAAGGGATGGAGATGGAGGATCCTAAGGATGTCTGTGACCATCTTGCGTGACTGTGGCTGACAGCAATAACATGGGCACATGGCTCAGTTGACCTCTCAGAATAGGGAGCTTCAGGTAATCTTCCCTAAAAGGTGTTTCCCCTGAGACATAACATATACAGCTATTGAAGAGATTTTGAAACATACACTGCGTCACCTAAGTTATTAATGATTTAATTAGAGACCAATATTGGATTATCATTGACAGTCCTAAGCCCTTTTCGAGGTTAAGCAATAGCCACACACAGACTTTCAGGCTTTCAATGAATGCCCGATAGAAGTTGGTCAAGATTCTTTCACTGACGTTGAAAGAGTTTAGGCTAGGCTGACCATACGTCCGTATTTCCCAGGACATGTCCGTATTTCACGTCCTGTCCTGGGTGTCCTGGTTTATTTTTAGAAAATGAGGAAATGTCCTGGTTTTTGTAAAATTACTTTCATTCAGTTCCTTTGCTTACATCGGACCAGTAAATCGACAGGCACTAGGACACTGCGCACGATGACCTCAGCCCTGAGCAGAGTCAGTGCAGGCAGCCTTCGTCAATCAGTTAGTAGACACTAGACAGCGTGGTTGTCAGTCTCCACCACCATGCCCAAGCGCAAGTGCACGTTTACAGACAAGTTACAGAAAAAAAATCCCTGTATTCAGACCGGGGCGAGACAAAAGTGAAGCACTGTGCACTGTTTGCAAAGCAGGCACATATGTCTCGCTCTGCAATGGTGGTGCAAGGGACCTAAAATCCCACATTGACACAGAAAAACACAAAAAAGCTGTTCGAGGCGATAGTAGCGCCTGTTCGATATCTGAATATTTCGTGAAACCAGGGAAAGATGATGCAGTGAATGCAGCGGAGGCTGCCTGGTCTTTTCATACAGTGAAACACCACCACAGTTATCGCTCGATGGACTGTTCTAGTTCTTTGATCAAAAGTCCCCCCGCTAAGGTGTCCTGGTTTTCTCCTTTGAGAATATGGTCACCCTAGTTTAGGCTGTGAGCAGAGAACTATTTTTATTTTGTTTGATCCGGGACTGCCACTTTGTTTCCTGTGCTGCCTCAGGGGACGTGAACACAAGGTTCATTTCACAGTCCAGAACACCTGAAATGAAATAAAACAACTAACAACTAAATGCTGTATATATTCTGTTTGTGAGTACAAAATATTCAATTACTTTGTTTGTCTTCTATGGAAGTCTCACTGGTGATCGCAGCACACTTTATGTTGAGGTCTGTCCACCGGCTAATTTGGTCAGCCATGAGGGCCTTCAGTGGACTTATAACTAACACGATGTGTTGTTCTCCTGGATGAACCTGCAATGTGTGTAAGATTTCACAATGACTGTTAATGAACAGTTTCTCAACAATAACAGTGGATGTATTTCCAAGCAAACACCTTGTAAACACAATCACTAAATCTACTTATATTAATTTGCTTTCTCACTCACTGTTAATATTATTATTATTATTATTTTATTTATTTGTTTTATCAAAAGGCAACTTTTTTTTTACAGTAGTAGTATTATGGCTTAGTATTAATGAATTTGAAGGGTATTACCATACCAGATTCAATATTAAAGTAAATTCTTTTACATTGATATGGTAGCTTGACAATGCATAACACTACTAAGGAATAATATAAAATATGGCATACTATACCATGTCCATCAGTTCTGCAAAGAGACCATATAGCCAGTCGTAAGGACACCAAAAACATGTTCTCCATTCACAAGAGCCATCATAACTTCATTTTGTTTTTCTTTCAATTTGATGGGTAGAGCATCAATTGTATTACTGACAGACATTGCCACTGTGAAAAGTTAAGTCTAATAAACTAAACTTGTATTGGTTTTGTTTTTGTTTTTGTCCCGAGGTGTCTAACCATCGAATGATGCGAAAATGACCTGAAAATGCCCTTGACGGTCATTGGAACACCGGCAAACTTCAGCTAATGTGGGTCTGTTTGCAGAGACACAGACCCACATTCTATGATGTCACTGAGCATCGTGAAGCTACTGAAAGACCCGCACACCTGTAACAAAGTGGTCCTCTGTTACTTCCACACACATATCGCACATTATGCTTAATTTACTCATATTGTACCAGTGTTTGGTTGAACTATATTTGCACAACATGTGCACCATTTTTATCTGCACAGAAAAGAAACAGCATGATTTCAAATGGTTTGTTGAAAGTATTAAAGGTGGGAGATGTTTTTAATCCAGCAGTATGACCACTCAACATTGGACAGTACCACCTGGGGAAACAGAGGGGCATGTTGGTCATGATGGGCAAGTGCAATGCAAACTATAAAATGTAATTGAAAGTGCAATATGTTTCGTGCAATATAAGTACAACATTTGAGTTGTGACTGTTAGGGTTAATTGAATATTTACCGTTTCTGTTCTGTCTGTTCCTGTGTGTTCAAGCAAAATAGTCCCCCGTCTAACACAGCACAATGTATGGGTCCGGACTGGACCACAATGGAAATGGCTAAGGGGTGATTGAGTTCATTTTAGTGTGTTTAATGATACCAGCATATTGTGTTTATCTTCCATTAAAGGGCATAATGGATATTTACTTCCCTGTGTGTTTGTGACAGATATATAGGTTCATATGATGGGGATTATGTGGTGTTTTTGACTGGTGCATCTGGAGGTTACCTGTACATAGTAGAGTCCACACACTGACTGGGATACCTGCCTATAAAAGGCTGTCAGATCACACAGTCTCGAGGAATAGCTCAGTGAGAGGACATGGTGCAGCAGCACACCATGTCCTTTTCTTTGTTTGCTGCTTTTGCCATGATCATTGTCATGCTGTAGGGTGTGGATGCATTCCATCTCCTGACTTTGCTTATTTCTAAATGCAATGAAAGAAAAGTACGCACATCTCTAGAAAAAAAACAAGTTTGCGTGCTGAACAAAAAAATGCAAAGTACATAAATAGAAAAATAGGGAAAAAAATTGAATTGTTGAATTGTATCAACAACGTTTCGACCCGGTGTGGGTCTTTGTCAGGAAAAAGGTTCAAGGCATAGCAGGCAATTCACTAATCAAACACATAACCTCTCTAAGGCTGCTTGTATCAAGATATGCCTTGCAATAATTGGCTTAAATCCCCAATTTCTCTGATTGTTGTCATTCAGCCTCACATCATAGATTTGGGTGTGTCCTCCTAATCAGTTAATTGTCAACTGGCCTGTTCCTTTTTGGACTTGCCTCCTTGTATGTCTGCATCAGAGCCATCATGGTGTGATTTGTAAAGAAAAGACAAAAACAAAAAAAACAAAAGATGTTGGCAAGGACAAGGTCATGTGCATGGTGATTCCACTGGCTCATGTGCAGGCCGCACAAATGAAGTCTCCACTGACATTTGGCTTTCCTGCACACACCCAGTGGAATTCAATCTGAAAGAAGGAGGATACATCGTCATTCCTTTGGTTAAAGAAAGCATGTCCTCTCCATGTAAATAAGTGTAAAACGTATATACCCAGAGAGTTACACAGTGCTGCTCCTTTTCGCTTCAGTTACACCGCGATTTCTCACAAAATCACGAATATTCTGGATGGACCGAGCATTTAGGATGGGACTGGCAGTCTTGCATTGTTGACACTCAATAATTGAGGCCAGCTTCCCCTTCATGATGTGACTCTTAAAAAATCTCATCACCGCAGCCACTTCTGGTTTGGACCATGGGGTCCTTTTCTTCATTGGGTTTTCTAAACAGCAAAGACAAAAACATCTGTTAGTTAAACTTAACTTAAAACTAAGGTATGTAAACAAAAATCCTAAGGTGACATAACTTAGTTTTATGTGGTCTACATGTAATGTTCAAAACTGAGCAATCCCTGTCAGGAGCTAAACCCTCGCCATGCATGGGCATTGCTCAAAGGTCCACTGAGTCACTTAAGCCTCTCCACCAACAGCAAGGTCACAGCAACAGGAGAGGAAAAAATAGTGGCCCTTAAAAGGGCCGTTTTTTTGTTTTGTTTTGTTTTTTTCCTTTTTTGTTGTTTTTTTTGTCCATGCAGGAGATGTCCTGGGCGTCTTTTTCTCATGCCACTTTGTCCTATTCCATCAAGCCATCAAGGAAGTCTATCAATGAATTCTTCTAAATTCATCACCAGGACAGGGTCTTCCAGCAGCAGGAAGAAGTCTTCTTCCGTCAGGGGCCTGGTGATGGTGCTGGTGGTGCGACCTCTACCACCTGTCTGTTGGAGTTGTTCTTGAGTGCAGCTGGTGGAAGCAGGCCTGGTGGTGCTGCTGCTGGTAGCAGGCCTGGTGGTGCTGGTAGCAGGCCTGGTAGTGCTGCTGGTAGCAGGCCTGGTGGTGCTGGTACCACACCACACTCTGTGATGTGAGAGGCACCTGCTGGATTTGTATTAGCCACTGACCTCTTCCTTTGTCATTTAGTGCTGTAAATGTACATAAGAGGCCACAGACTTTCAGTTCAGTTCAGTTCAGTTTTATTTAAGTCCCTTAAAGGGCAAGTAGTGTGCAGCACAAGAAGACAGGGCAGTTAAAACAGAAAAACAACGAAAACAAAAGAAAAACAGTGAGACAGTACAAAAAACAGTACTTTACTTACTGATAATGTGCCATATAATCAAAAACAAGTCCATTGACTTGGATAATGACAAACAAAAAAACGCACTTTGTTTAGTGCTGTAAATGCACTTAAGAGGCCACAGACTTGACTTTTTCTTTTTTTTATACTTTATATTTTTATTTTATGTGAAACACCAGTGCATACAATAACACAAACATCAAACAATGACAGTTTTACAATGGACAGGGAAAAAAAAAAAAAAAGCAAACTAAGAAAAACAGAGAATAATGAAGACTACAATGGGACAGCTAAAGTAAAAGAAAAGAGAGACAGGGAAAAGACGATAAAAAAGTAAACACTCCAACATAAGGCGCAAAGTGGGCGGTGCGAGTGGGGACGAACTAACTGAGGTCTCATCTCCGCTGTGTCTATAGATTATTTCTAATATAATCTATAGACCACAGACCTGACTTACTGATAATGTGCCCTATAACCTAAAAACAACAAGTCCATTGACTTGGATAACGCCAAACCAAAAAAAAAAAAAAAAAAAAAAAAAAAAAACACTTCTTGTGTTCCTCCCCACTGCATCCATCTGGGTAGCACTTCAAAAAGAAAAAACAAAAAGAAAAAAAACAATATAGCTGCAAGCAGCAATAAAACGGGATCAAGCAAGCAGCAATAAGGAGTAAGAACAATACGCACAAATAAGCCATAGAAACATGGGAGCCTGAACTTCAGAAATACATCAGGTAATTATGGGAGCAGGGCAGGGTTTTTGAGCCCTGCCCTGCCCTGACTGACTCACACATTGTAATCTGGTGTGACTGAGTGAATGATTGGTGAGCTGTGAGTGAGTGGTGAACTGAGCTATGAACTGTCATTAGTGACAACATGGCCGAATAGTGACAGTCAAACAGCCTTGCCCAGCCATGAGGCCCATAGGGCAGGTGCCTATCTCCTGTTTCTGTAGCATGAGGCAGCTTGATGTACAAGTACACCCTCTGGACATGACGCTAGTATGACACAGGGTCTTACCCCCAATCCAACCCTTGATGCTGAGTGCCAAGCAGGGAGGCATTGGATCCCGTTTTTAGAGCCTTTGGTATGACCCGGCCGGGAATCGAACCCCGGCCTCCCAGTCTCAGGGCGGACACTCTAACCACAAGGCCACTGAGTTGGTGAATGAGTAAATGATTGGTGAGCTGTGAGTGAGTGGTGAACTGAGCTGTGAACTGTCATTAGTGACAACATGGCCGAATAGTGACAAAACACAACATGGCCGAATGGTGACAACCACCATTACATTGAGTTTTACCCTGGGTTACACATAGAACCATGAACTTAGATGTAGAAGACCACATGAGATTGTGCATGATTGACTCATATTACTAGGTGTCCGTGCCGGGATTTGAACCCAGGAACTCTCATTTCCAAGTCATGCGCTCTACCAATGAGGCTACCCAACAGACACAAAATGTACTGGAAACAACACACACATTCAGTGGACTGCTTGGTAAATGGTGCATTTATATAGCGCCTTTATCCAAGGCGCTTTACATAGATTGTGCATCACATTCACCCATTCACACACACATTCATACACTGATGGCAGTGGGACAGGGACACATCGACACTAACTCTGCAGGAGCCCGGGATCGAACCGGCAACCTTGTGGTTACCATCCGGTTACTCTACCTCTGAGCCACTACCGCTCCTTAAATATGCACAAATAAGCCATAGAAACATGGAAGAAATACATCATGTGATTGTGGAAACAGCAGGGTTTTTGGAGACTCAGACTTTGTATTGTCAGCAGTGGGACTTGAACCCTCAATCTTGTGTTCCGAAGTCAAACACCCTACCGACTGAGCTATCCAGGCACAATGATTTGCTTAGTTGTTGTCATCAATGAAACAACCCAACAACACGCCACCAAGCAGTAAGCAATATGAACAATATGCACAATTCAGCAGTCCGAGGGTGGAGCTTAGTGGTCAAAGTGACAAATGGAAACAAGTTCCACATGCTTATTCCTCTCACACAATCTGGCACAATGTACTTGCTCCAGTGTTGCCAGAGAGAAACAAGCAGAAGAAGACTCTTCACAAACGAGCAACTTTCATTGGCTTATAAAAACGTCATTTTTTGATGAAAACAAATTTGCTTCTGAAGTTTTGTCCGGATGGGGCCAAAGTTCTCATGTAGCAGGTGTCATGCAAATTGATCAAAAATCCAGGCATAAAATCAGGCATGAGCATTTTTCAAACTGCTTAAAATGGCAGACACTCTGGGGGTGGAGCTTACCAGTCGAAATTACAGATGTGTTCCACATGAATCAAGGAACATGTAGAAACAAGTCCCATGATTTTAAGCCAAACGAAGCCTGAGTTATGCTTGTTCAAATGTTTCAGTTTCAAAGAATTGCTATAGCGCCCCCATTTGAGCGATTGGAGCAAGACTGGTTTTAGTGCTATTTGGCATCCCCCTATACCAAACTGTAAAATCTCATAAACAGATTACTTTGCATGTGTAGATTAGGGATAATAGAAGAATTTTCACAAACAAGCAATTTTCATTGGCTCGTAAAAACATCATTTTTTTCACTGAAAACAAAATTCACACCCATTTCATGTTTGTATGGCTTCAAAGTTCATGTGTAGGTCATTGTTATGCATTTTGATCAAAGATTGTAGGAGAAGAGACATTTTAACTGTTTTACATATAATTCAAGATGGCGGTTCATCTAAAGGTCAGAGGTGAAAAGTCAGAATACAAAAGTTGTTTGACATAAGCAGACGCATAAGTGAATATAAGTTACATTTCTGAGAGTCGAGCAGTTCATGAGTTATGAGTGTTTAAAGTTTGCAATTTCAGTTGAGTGCTATAGCGCCACCATTTGACCAGTGGTCACAGGCTTCGCATCATCACCGTTTGGCATCACCCTCTACCAGATTACCAATTTTCGCGAAAACCGACTGCACGGTTCAGCCAGAACAGCTATTTTTGGCGGAAGAAGAAGAAGGAAAAAAGAGACAGAAACAAGAAGGGATCAAGTCCACTTCGTGGACTGCTTGATCCCTTAAAAAGATGTGGGCAAGGACAAGGTCATGTGCATGGTGATTCCACTGGTTCATGTGCAGGCCGCACAAATGAAGTCTCCACTGACATTTGGCTTTCCTGCACACACCCAGTGGAATTCAATCTGAAAGAAGAAGGATACATCGTCATTCCTTTGGTTCGAGAAAGCATAACTAACCACTAACCATCCTCTCCATGTAAAGAAGTGTAAAGGTATCATACCCAGAGAGCCTGATCTGCCATCCCATATGGGCCTCATCAACGCCACGAAAACGACACAGATTTGTCAGGTCTTCTGTAAAACAGACGCACAGCACATTCATTCATCGTTCATTGAAGTCACATCCTTTGTCTTAATATAGGAACACTTTTGATTAGGTTATACAGCCTACCCTAGAATATACATTCTAACAATGTAATGCATTCATAAGAACATACCGACTGGCTAACATTAACCTGTATTTTAAGCTTGCAGAGCTGTTGGTATTGGGGACCAATACTACGCCAGAGCTCCTGGGAGATCTAAATTGCACACAAACACTCCACATGACGTGGCATCGGTCTGGCGTGGATGTTCAATTGTGTCGCAATGCCACCGCTTGGAGACGACCCCCCACACGCAACCTGCGCATAATATAAGCTCTGAAGAAAAAAGAAGTTTGTTACATGCATATCATAAAGCAACATTACAATGAAGCCCAATCAATATGCATTTACTTGTCTTGTTGTACTCTCTGCTTTTTTTAGGTCCTCTTCCCTCTCCCCAAGGGGGTCAACGAAGGTGACCCGTTCCTCTTGTACCTTCAACAGGATAGGATGCTTTCAAACTTCAAAGACCTGGTTGTAATTATAGTTGCATTAACTGAATTGATTAAAAGGTCACTTACCAGGAGTTTATAATGTTTGTTCTCGCACACCACCCCCATAATTACCTCCCATTCCAGGACATCAGTCTGCAAATGATTATTTAATTTGTCAAGATGGTATGATTGTAAACAACACCAGCCAAACGCAAACAATAGCCTTACCTTTTTCACCCTCAATGTGTTCACCCACAGCTTGTTAGTGTCCTCGACAGTTAGGACCTTTATGTCCCTGTTGGCCTTTCGGGCCACCCAAGTCAGATATGCATTGATTGTCTACAAAAACACATACAATCACTTTAACAACACTTTAATGTGACCTTAATATTAAAGAGACAACTTTGCCAAGCAAGACTTACTGCACAAGTAATTAACTTATTGGGGGCCAGGCTCTTCAGGTCCTCAGTGAGCACTCCCATGTCCCCGTGTTTTGCCCAGAAGATGGGTGCCACCATGCCACCATCCCATATAGATGTGATGACTGGAAATGTAGAACATTTCAGTCATTCAAAGTTGCACATTGATCATTATTCTGTCTGCTGCACTATTGGATAGGATTTACCAGATGGTGCGTGGCGGCGGGCAACCAGGGGCACTTGTGCCAGGCCTTGTTGTGGGTGGTGGAGTGCAGGTGGGGGCTCTAAACAGGGGACTGGTTGTGGGTGGTGGAGGGCAGGAGGAGGCCCAGAGGGGCTGAACGAAGGCTGTGCAGGGCCCAGGTCAGGAAGAGGACTGGAGGGGCTGGGTGACAGTTGGGGAGGGTGAGGAGCAAGAGGCTGAGATAGAGGGGAAAGTGGTGGTGGAGGGGGGCGAGCCAGAGGAGAGGTTCCAGCTGGCTTTAGAAGCTTTGCTGGAATCCTCTCCCCTGGCTCGATGTAGCGTGTGAGCTGGTCCAAATTGGCAATGAGCTTCTCATGTTTGGTCCCAACCAGGTTCACCACTTTCCCCTCTATGCCAGTGATGGTGTAGGGCCCCAGCATCTCTGGGGCCATTTTCCCACCCTTCCTCTGCTCCTCCCTGATGTTTTTTTTCAGGACCACATCCCCAACTGCAAGGTTGTCATCCCAGCTCTGCTCCAGCTCTGTTCCTGACCTTGTTTTTTGGACATTGCCCTGCACAGCCTTGTAAATGGCAGGTTGCCTTTTCAGCCCCTCAAAGACGTCCCCCTGCATTAAGAGTCCGTCCACTACTGCTGGACTCACCCTTCTTTGGTCGAGCATGGCAAGGCCTGTTCCGAGTGGAACCTGTCCTCTTAAACCGCTGTGAGCCTTTTTCTCACTATTGAGAAAGATGAGTGAGATACATATGTACAGTGAGATACTGTACATATGGGACTGGTATTAGACTTGTACGACTCTTGTTTTCATCATATTTGGTAAGTTAACATAAGTGTATAACTAAATGCATCTGAAATAAGCTACGTTTTTGGATTCCAATAAAAAAAATAGCCCCCAAAAAATCATGATGTCAAAAATATCAAAAATAGTTTATTTCCACAGGGCTGCATTGTGGTAGCAAAAACGATAAATAATAATATAGTGGCCAACGCCATCAAAGTTGTCCAACCTCTCAGAACTCCATTTCACACTGTGTTGAGACTGTAGATTGCACATTTTCAAATAACCCATATGTGCTATGGTACCTTTTTACAAATGGAGCAATTCACATCATACTCCTCCGGGACCTCAGAAGGGTACCTTACCTCCCTGCCAAACATGAGGTAGTAAGGGCTCCATTTGGTGGTGAGCTGTTTCTTCGCACTGAGGGCAAACATGCATCCATCCATCCATCCATCTTCTTCCGCTTATCCGAGGCCGGGTCGCGGGGGCAACAGCTCCACCAGGGAGCTCCAGACTTCCCTGTCCCAAGCAACATTGGCAACCTCCTCCTGGAGGATCCTGAGGCGATCCAAGGCCAGAGAGTTGATGTAATCCCTCCATCTGGTCCTTGGTCTGCCCCGGGGTCTTCTCCCAGTGGGACGTGCCCGATCCACCTCAGCTGGCTCCTTTCCAGGCGAAGGAGCAGCGGCTCTACTCCGACACATCTACACCCATCTGGCAGCGCACCCTGGCCCACGGCTTCGTGGTGCGGGTGGTGGGCCCACGCGGCGGAGAGGATGACGTGTCCACGTTGCTTCTTCGGGCTGTGCCTGGCCGGGCTCTGTGGCAAGCCCGGCCACCAGGCGCTCGCTGACGAGCCCTCCCTCCGGGCCTGGCTCCAGAGGGGGGTCCCGAGCTTCCTCCGGGCCAGGTCTCATCTCTCTCTACTAGACTGTTCATGGGTGTATTGGGCAATTAAACCTGGAGGCGCCCATCCCTCTCCAGGTTGGATGCAGTTTAACGTCATGCCCAGGACGTGAGGGCAAACAAGACAGCCGGCAAGTGTTTGTCCCACTCTGTAGGGTGCTCCTGGCAGAGTGCTTTTAGGAACCTGAAAACAGTCACATTACATTATGAGATCAGACATTCAGGTGCTTTTAATGTACACCAGGCGTGATGTGGAGGTTGGCATGCAGTAGGCTATGCAACCACCTCTGGATTGAGCCATTCATCTTCTAGCACAGAACATTCGTCTGCGGATGGTAGTGGGCAGCCCATAATTAACCTTAAATTACATTTTCCATTGAGAACAAATTGGATTGCATTTGACACAATGATGCATAACACTGAAATTAACAACATTCCGATCAACGGTTGGGGTTTGTAGAATGGGTGGTGTTGAATACAAGGTCAAAACAAGTCAATCTGCTGCAAAATGTGCTAAGAGGTTGAGAGTAGTAGGACTTGTTTGCATTATAGTCCCTCATTTCAATTCATCCAAACATTTGACATACATATGCATTTTATGTTAAAGGGAAAACATGGGGTGTGTTCTTTACCTCAGCATGTTTTGACTTTAGAGGAAAGGCCTCTGACCACTTTGTGAAATAGTCCACCATTACGCAGACATATGAATGGCCTGATGTTGTCGTTTTCAATTTTATCAGGTCCATTCCTACCAGCTCAAAAGGCTCCTTTACCTGAGAAAGAAGGAAACAAGAAAAAATAAAGAAAAAGCAAATTATACATGTGTCAGTTGAACACTCGCAGATATGGGCTGGTACTGGACGTTCTCTTTTAATGACCCTTGCTTTTTCTGGCATGCTGGGCACTCCTTTATCATTTGTGGACGTCCTCCTGCATTCCAGGCCAGCAGTATCGGTGGATCACTGTGTCATGGGTCTTCTCCACACCGCAGTGACCAATACTACTGGCATGGAATTCTCTGAATATTTCAGAGGCCCCAGCAGCCGATGTCACCACCTACATAGGTCATAGCAATATAGATGATTGAAAGATGCTGAAAGGACCTCGTCACCACTTGTGTGAACCCATCTTCATACAACTGCATTATCATAACTAATGTCCATGATTAAATAGCTAGGATTTTGTGTTGCTTGCTCTGTGTCTTATGGGAGGGCTGTGTGCAGTTCCAAAACCTGCAATACACCATGTTTTTCTTTGTTCTGATGTCCTCCAATAGTTCAATTTGCATTGTCCTTCAAATGATTGCTCCCATTTTCAAATTGCAACTTTTCATGAATAGAACGTTTCTAGACACAGATTGCTATTTTATCATCATTACTGAGGACCCAATGAATATGAACACAGGTTGAAGAGTGGTGAAGTGCTGTTAGGCCTACTTTAAAGTTTCCCATTTTGATCAATTTGATTATTTGAGCATCAAAAGTAACCATGAAACACATTTACCTTTGCGTAGTGTGGCTCCTCATTTTTCCTTCTCCTACAAAGATAGTGAAGAAAGCCGTCTAGTACAAATGGAAGAGTAAAATGTCAATGTTAAGCTTCACAAGATACTTTTAGACATTTCGGCATCTACTCAGGCTTATGTGAACACTACAGTTGATATTCTAATCATTATATTTCTAGAGTTCCACATTCATCACTGCTTATTCGTTTATCCCTAAACTTAGCAATTTTCACCATTTTGACAAACTAATTTGAAAAGTTCAACTAGCCAATATACATTGACACAGTGTGAGCTTGTAGATAAGCCATTTTGACTATTCAAAAATGTTTTAGGAAATAATCAAACAAGGCAGGGTCTATTGTTCTGCGTTTACTTTTTTGTATGCTTTTAATCGTGTTATGTTCATTGTGTTTTGCCTCTTGTGTTGTGCTCTGTTCATGCATTGTAGCACTGAGATTCTACTGAATCGAAAGTCAAGATCCACTTATTATTATTGTTATTATTATTAAGAAGTTTACGGATAGGGTGTTTAGCAGTGATGCAAAAATGGAGCCCTCAATCTTATGAGACAATTATATTAGGTAGAATTGATAGTGTAACAAAATACATACCCTTTATGATGTAATTTTGAGCCTTCCTCTTGAAATTGACTTGGCCTGAGGTGTGGCCAAGTCCCCTGCAATCGTCCCAGTCGATTAGCGCCTGTGCTATTTTGGGATCTATTCATGAGTATCAAGTATCAACTTTTTTTATCCAAATATTACTTCTTCCCTACTCCCACACAGAGGTTGATTCTGCATCCCCTTTTATGTTTGTAGAACTGTCACACCCCAATTAGGGTGAATTCACACCAGATGGTTAGTCATGTGATCTGACATGAACATCTTGACTTGTCAAGATGGAGAAGGGTAGAAGACAGGTAACAAGGTGGCAGTGGCTCAGCAGAGTGGCTGGATAGGAACACAATGGGAACCACAGGGTTGCCAGTTCCATCCCAGCCTCCACCAGATAAAGTGTTGTTGTGCAAGACACTGAACCCCCAACTGCTCCTGAAGTGCAGATTACTGCCTTGCTCTGTCATCATGGTGTGAATGTATTCATAATATGAATCTACATTGCGCCTCGGCCAGTTAATAGGTCAGTTAAGAGGTCAGTTAATAGGAAAAAAATCACCGGTTCGTCGGGTGTTATCCCTTACGTATCACATCCAGACCTGCCAATCTATGGGGGAAAAGAAATACAAACAAAGTTAAAAATCTTGAAAACAAAATTTTGTCCAAAATAACCTATCCGACAAGAAAGTTCAAAGGTAGCTGAACATTTTAAAGTTGGAGTTTCAAAGTGAAAGTACGTAGGAGTTATGAGAGCACAAAAAAGTCATCTTGAAATAGGCCCCTCCCACTAATTTTGGAAGTCAATTAGGCCAAACGATACGCAAAATCAAAATTCTGAATGGTTACTTTTATTGGATAGGTTGAGAGAGCATGTCTACCAAATTTAGTGAGATTTGAACAAAGTATGTAGGAAAAGGGGCAAAAAGTGTGTTTTGGACAAAATTCAAAATTGCCGAAAAAAAAATCTAGGGTTCCTTTTTCTTGTTGACTACATGGAAAGATGGGTTATTACCCAAGGAATACCGGGAAAAAAATAAATTTAAATGTACGACTTCCGGTTAAAGAGTTATGGGCCAAAACGTAAATAGCGCCACCAAGTTAAATATCTGGAAAAGTATAGTTATTCAAAATAACTTCTCTACCAATGAAAGTTTAAAGATAGCTGAACTTTTTAAATTTGGAACGGAGTTTCAAAGTGAAAGTATGTCGGAGTTATGAGAGCACAAAAAAGTCATCTTGAAAAATGAGTATTTTTTGCCATAGACACTCATTATAAAGGAAGTGAAAAAAAGTGAAAAAGTGAAATAGTAAAAAAAATATAAAGAATTTAAAAAAAGTAAAAAGTGGGTATAACTCACTGCATAAAGCTGAACATTTTGAAGTTTGAACTAAATTTCTAGCATAAAGTATGTGGAAGTAATAGAAGTTTGAAAAATTGTGCGCAGGCAGGCATCCCTAATTATGGAGGTGTGCCACACACAAATGAAAAAGTGAAATAGCGAAAAAAGTATAAAGAATTTTAAAAAGAAAAATACAAGCACACATCGCTGCATAAAGCTGAACATTTTAAAGTTTGAACGAAAGTTCTAGCATAAAGTATGTGGAAGTAGTAGGCAATCGAAGGCCTGAAAAAGCGTAGCTTAAAGCATGGACACGAGTTGTTTCCCACTCAGTCATGCTTGGAAACAAGCCACCAAACCAACAGCCAAACGCTGGTTAGTTGTGGCTTAGGTTGGTAATACTGTTGACACTGAGAGGGCTAACAGAAGTGAAGCATTTTCAATGTTTTTTAATTAGTGGGGTTGCCTGAAGGGAAACCCCTTCAGGCAACACCTTTGGGTTTTAGTTCAGTTTAGTTCAGTTCATCTTGCCAAAATGCTTTCGGCTCTGCTATTACCACGGTGCCTGGGACCCAGGGCCACAGTCAAAGCCTTTACGGCCAGAGAAAAGCATCCTGACCAACATAGCCATGAGGTTTGTTTTGGCTGCGCTTGCCTGTTGTGGCGAAGCCCTTCCTCCTGCTCCTGGCGCCTCTCTCCTGTGGGCTCTGAGCACGTTCCCTGGACGTTGTCCTGACCGCTGACTGTGGTGGCGGCACCACCACTCACCATCTCCGTCTGGTCTTGTTGGACGATGTTAGGCGGCGAAAGGTCTTCGTCCGGCAGGGACTACCGTGAGGCCTGCTCCGCCATCTCATTGTGACCACTGACCTCCGCCTTGTCTTGCTTGTCTTTGCCCAGGTCAATGGCCGGTGTCGTGACGGGTTCGCTTTCGGTGACGGGTTCGTGTTCGGCGACGGGTTCGCTTTCGGCGGCGCCCGCGGCCTGGACGGGAGGAGCCTCGGCAGGGTCCTGAACCCCCGTCAGGATGTGCTGTGGGACCTGTATTGCCCCCTCCCTGCAGAATCTCTTTTCTGTATTGCCAAAGGCATCGCACCGGATTCGGCGCTTCTTGGTCCAGGGTCAAACTGTCGTGGAAATGTTGGCAATCCACGGGTGCTCTAAGGCCTTCCTTGGGTTCAGACGGGCCGAGGGCTCTCAAGCCAGACACCCTCTCAGGAATCTGACTAGCTGGAGGTCCCAATGCTCGCCGAGCACGGCCAACCACGAACGTCGCGCAGATCGCGAAGCCAGGGTAGCCGCCTAGCCCTGTTGACCATATGTCCCGGGGGAGGGCCCAACAGCGAAATCCACACCTTCACTTGTTTTTCCTCTTGTTCGTCTTGTCCAACCACTGGGAACAGCTGCTTGCCCGTGACCAGCTCAAAGACGATGCAGCCGAACGCCCACATGTCTACCTCGGGCCCAAACCCCGCACCAAAGAGGACCTCTGGGGCGAGGAACCCCATCGTACCCCCAGGAAAGTCTATTGTGGGCTCCCTCAGAGCGGCGTTATCAAAACAGCTCAGGCCGAAGTCAATGAGCTTCAGCCCCAACTGTCCTTCCCGCTCCATCTGAATGTTCTCCGGCTTGAGGTCGCAATGCACGACTTTCGCCTGATCCAGAGAGACGAGACCCAGCAGCATGGACCTGCTGACGGTCCTGGCGATGTACACCTTGTAACGTCACACTTCTCCCCAGGTGTTCAGGGTGGCCAGGGTCTGGGAGACCTGTCCACCGTACTGCCACAATGCCTCATTCTCCTGCAGGATCGTGGTGAACTGCTGGAGGTTGTACTGGCTCAGGAGTTTGTAAACGGTGTTGTCGGCCGTGAATGACTCGACCATGTGCACAACATTGTCTCTGTGCCGGAGGGCCTTCGCTATGGTGATCTCGTCGTCTTCGTCGTCATAGGCGGCTGCCACTTTCAGCGCAACAATGTCTCCCGTCTCGACGTCCCGTGCCTCGTACACCGTTCCGAAGACTCCCCTCCCCAGAACCTTTGTGAGGACGTATGGCTCGGCCTGGTTGACGTCGTCGGAGATTAGGTCCACATATCACAATTTACGTTGTTAGGAAAACCGTTTGTTATGTTATGCCACCGACATATATGGACATGGAACTGTTGCTCGGCTCCAAAGCACACCTCACTTCATATTTGTGTGTGTGTGTGTGTGTGTGTGTGTGTGTGTGTGTGTGTGTGTGTGTGTGTGTGTGTGTGTGTGTGCGCGCGTGCGGGCATGCATGTAAATGTCATGAGCGGTCAAGTGCAAGGCCATGGCCATAGCTTGCTCCGCTCACGTCCAACTATGTCATGGCCTACTTATTAAAAGTCCAGAAAAATCCCAGTTGCGCAAATATGTTTAATTTCATAAAGTAATAGAATATATAGGCTCCAATGGAGTGATAGCCCCGCCCCCTCCTATACAAACCCAATATAACTTAAAACTCCATTTTAACCATGATGGATTATTCAAAAACAACCCATCTTTTTTCTGGTGACTGATATTGTCCTCCTAATACGTGAGAGGACCGTGGAATTTCATTCACAGGTTTCAGTTATTTTTAAAATATTGTTTTGGAAAATGTAGCTGCCTCCATATCTGGGCATGCCCACCCAAATGAATATTAAATAAATAAATAAATTAAACCTGTAAATGAAATTCCACTACCCTCTCACATATTGGGAGGACTGTATCAGTCACCAGAAAAAGGTGAGGGCAGTGGGATTTTTCGGGACTTTTAATATGTTGTTCTGGAGACCTCAAAGAAATGATCTGTGAAGAAAAATCCCAGGTTACAATTTATTCCACTTGAAACGCTATTTTGCCTGGACTAAAAAGGCAACTAGCCAAAACCAGAACAGTAGTAATATGAATTATATACATGTTTTACAGTAGTAGTATTATGGCTTAGTATTAATGATTTTGATGGGTATTACCATATCTGATTCAATGTTAAAGTAATTTGTTTTACATTGATATGGTAGCTTGACAATGCATAACACTACGAAGGAATCATGTAAAATGTCATACCATGTCCATCAGTTCTCCAAAGAGACCATAGACAGTTGGAAGGACACCAAAAACATGTTCTCCATTCACAAGAGCCATCATAACTTCTTTTTGTTTTTCTTTCAATTTGATGGGTAGAGCATCAATTGCATTACTGACAGACATTGCCATTGTGAAAAATTAAGTCTAATAAACTAAACTTGTATTGGTTTCGTTTTTGTTTTTGTCCCGAGGTGTCTATATCCATCGAATGATTCCAAAATGACCTGAAAATGCCCTTGACGGTCATTAGAACACCGGCAAACTTCTGCCACTGTCTGGCCCTCCAGACTACTGGATTGCACATTCCAGGTCTCGGACCGGGTTGTGATGTCATGTCCTTTTTTGAATGGGTTTCAATGGGCACTTCCTGCTACTTCCTGTCTGAATTTGGGCCGCGGGTGGGTCTTTCCTGTTGCCTGGCCCCTGTCCGAAATTCAGACAGGAAGTAGCAGGAAGTGCCCATTGAAACCCATTCAAAAAAGGAGGACGTGACGTCACACCCCGGTCCGAGACTTGGACTGTGCAATATGTATGTAGATGCACCCTGTGGGTCTGTTTGCAGAGAAACATACCCACATTCTATGATGTCACTGAGCATCGTGAAGCTACAAAGTGGTCCTCTGTTACTTCCACACACATTTTGCACATTATGCTTAATTTACTCATATTGTACCAGTGTTTGGTTGAACTATATTTGCACAACATGTGCACCATTTTTATCTGCACAGAAAAGAAACAGCATGATTTCAAATGGTTTGTTGAAAGTATTAAAGATGTTTTTAATCCAGCAGTATGGCCGCTCAACATTGGACAGTACCACCTGGGGAAACAGAGGGGCATGTTGGTCATGATGGGCAAGTGCAATGCAAACTATCACATGTAATTAAAAGTGCAATATGTTTCATGCAATATAAGTACAACATTTGAGTTGTGACTGTTGGGGTTAATTGAATATTTACCGTTTCTGTTCTGCCTGTTCCTGTGTGTTCGAGCAAAATAGTCCCCCTGTTTAACAAAGCACAATGTATGGGTCCGGACTGGACCACAGTGGAAATGGCTAAGGGGTGATTGAGTTCATTTTAGTGTGTGTTTAATGATACCAGCATATTGTGTTCATCTTCCATTAAAGGGCATAATGGGTATTTACTTCCCTGTGTGTTTCTGACAGATATATAGGTTCATATGATGGGGATTATGTGGTGTATTTAGACTGGTGCATCTGGAGGTTACCTGTACATAGTAGAGTCCACACACTGACTGGGATACCTGCCTATAAAAGGCTGTCAGATCACACAGTCTCGAGGTAAGCTCAGTGAGTCCTGCATGTTTACATGCAGGACAAAAGCATTTTAAAGGGTCTACGTAAAAAAAAAAAAAAAAAAAAAAAAAAAAAAAAAAAAACCTTTCACATACAGTGTATGTATCACAGGGGGCATACTCAAAACCACACCACACTTTGTGATGTGAGAGGCACCTGCTGGATTTGTATTAGCCACTGACCTCTTCCTTTGTCGTTTAGTGCTGTAAATGCACATAAGAGGCCACAGACGTGACTTACTGATAATGTGCCCTTTAACCAAAAACAACAAGTCCATTGACTTGGATAACGCCAAACCAAAAAAGAAAAAGAAAAAACACTTCTTGTGTTCCTCCCCACTGCATCCATCGGGTAGCACTCCTCCAAAAGAAAAAAAAAAAAAAAAAAAAAGATGTGGGCAAGGTCATGTGCATGGTGATTCCACTGGGTCATGTGCAGGCCGCACAAATGGATTCTCCACTGACATTTGGCTTTCCTGCACACAGCCAGTGGAATTCAATCTGAAAGAAGGAGGATACATCGTCATTCCTTTGGTTAAAGAAAGCATGTCCTCTCCATGTAAAGAAGTGTAAAAGGTATCATACCCAGAGAGCCTGATCTGCCATCCCATATGGGCCTCATCAACACCACAAAAACGACACAGATTTGTCAGGTCTTCTGTAAAACAGACGCACAGCACATTCATTCATCGTTCATTGAAGTCAGACCCTTTGTTTTAATATAGGAACACATTTGATTAAAGCTTACCAGAATTCTCAAGCAGTGTAATGCCCATGGAGTTTATATCTCCCAGGAGCTCTGGCGTAGTATTGGTCCCCAATACCAACAGCTCTGCAAGCTTAAAATACAGGTTAATGTTAGCCAGTTGGTATGTTCTTATGAATGCATTACATTGTTAGAATGTATATTCTAGGGTAGGCTGTATTACTTTTGTAGTGATTATGCTGTGTATTTCTTCAATATGACACAATTGACCACCAATTGAATAATTAATACCCAATCTATCATAGAGATGAAATACAATAACCATAAATTAATCTGAAGAAGTGAATACTTGGCAGTGTGCAGGGTCCACGAATTCATTCAGTCACAATCAATGAAAACCAAAAGAAAATGTACTATTTCAAATCAAGGTAATTTATTTATACCATTCGGAGCATAATATAACTTGTCACATACAAGTCTAACCAAATAGCATAAGGGGATGATGTTTATCCTTAGCAAGATGATTATTGAACTAAATGAGCCTGATTAAATGATACAGAGAGGATAGATAGAGACAGAAGAGAAATGAACTTTTTAGCACAGCACAACTTTCACTGTCCGGTTGTTCCTCTGTGCTGTCATAATCAGGTTGTACTCTTTCGCGATGAAGATGTAAACACATTACAGACCTGATTGCAGCACGCGACAATGTCCCGAGCGATATCACTGTATGGTCACCGTCTCGGTTCAGTGGCTATCTTCAGACCCTCTCCGGAGTAGTCCCGTGGCATAAAGTTCATTTACTTCAGATCCCGGTTCCGACCGGGTCCAGGCAAATGTCTTTCCTTTCTGTGGCGTAGAAATACCACTATCTGATCACGGCGAGTCTGCGTTCTTCAATCCAGTGACAATTTTGGCACTTGTCACTTACTCAGTTCCTTCTGGTTAGCGGTGCCAACTTTCCTCCAACTCCTGCGGTGTTTCCGAGTTGGCACGCTGTGATTGTAACTTTACTGGTGGTCTGTCCCTATTCACGTTGTTCTCTGAACAGGTACTGATCCAACTTCGCCGTTTTGATGATGATGTTGACAAATGAACACTGATACTAGCACAAATACAACGTTTTGACGACTTCTCGTTTCCACGCTGACAACTTGAATTACTTCAAGTTACTGAACTTAATATAATGACTCGACTTAGTGAAAACACAACGTTGTATTACATTTAACAAAGTACAGACATTTACACAGACACCCTCCTCCGTTAGGAGTTGGACATAGACTAAACTTTCTTTAGCCCCTGCTGTGAACAGCATGGCAGCATCCCCCTCCTCCTTGCCTATGCAAATGAGGTGTTAGGTGTCAGTTGCAATGTTGCAATAGAACTACTGAAAGAATTGATTACAGGCTCATTTCACTTGAGTAATGCTTAAGCTTAATTATTATTCCCCTTGACTTTATAGTTATAATAAATCATGCAATGCACACATGGATATATATGTTATAAACACAATATAATATTATTGAATACATTTCCCTTTCTCCTCTCCTCCTCACTCTGTGACCATGAGGAGAAGCACCTGGCTATCGCTTTTCAAAGGGAGTCAGACACTCTGACTGTCCTTGAGATAGAGTTCTCAAAGTCTCAGACAGTGGGTCTCTATCTGTCACCATTCATCAAGGGAAAGTGTGTTGCTTGCACCTCCTGTTTCCCATGGGAGTGCAAAAATCCCCTTACTGTAGCCTTTGAAATCGTGAAGGTATGTTGTTGTGGTTAAAGATGAGAAGCAGCTGTGCTGTAGTCACTTGACCATCTATTTTGGATTCAGATATTGCTGGAACTGGCCATTTCCCTGCCATGTCCGCTACACTTTGCACACAAACACTCCACATGACGTGGCATCCGTCTGGCGTGGATGTTCGATTGTATCGCAATGCCACCGCCTGGAGACGACCCCCCCCCCCCCCCCCCCCCCCACGCAACCTGCGTATGTAAGCTCTGAAAAAAAAAAGAAGTTTGTTACATGCATATCAAAGCAACATTACAATGAAGCCCAATCAATATGCATTTACTTGCCTTGTTGTACTCCCTGCTTTTTTCGAGGAATGGGTAACTGCAGGCACGGAGTAGAAAAGATGGCGTGTGCTGATGGGGGCGTGTCGCGATCTATGGGCGTGTGGCGATCTTCCCTTGTGGGCGTGTGGCGATCTTCCCTTGTGGGCGTGTGGCGATCGTGACGTTACAAGCTGTGATTGGTCCTTATCCCGGAACTGTGGTTTATTTACTTTGCTCGTTCAAAATAGTCATCTTCTTAACAGCTAAACTAAGAGCATTTAGGATGGGACTGGCAGTCTTGCATTGTTGACACTCAATAATTGAGGCCAGCTTCCCCTTCATGATGTGACTCTTAAAAAATCTCATCACCGCAGCCACTTCTGGTTTGGACCGTGGGGTCCTTTTCTTCATTGGGTTTTCTAAACAGCAAAGTCAAAAACATCTGTCAGTTAAACTTAACTTAAAACTAAGGTATGTAAACAAAAATCCTAAGGTGACATAACTTAGTTTTATGTGGTCTACATGTAATGTTCAAAACTGAGCAATCCCTGTCAGGACCTGAACCCTCGCCATGCATGGGCATTGCTCAAAGGTCCACTGAGTCACTTAAGCCTCTCCACCAACGGCAAGGTCACAGCAACAGGAGAGGAAAAAATAGTGGCCCTTAAAAGGGCATTTTTTTTTGTTTTGTTTTTTTCCTTCTTTTTTGTTGTTTTTTTGTCCATGCAGGAGATGTCCTGGGCGTTTTTTTTTTCTCATGCCACTTTGTCCTATTCCATCAAGCCATCAAGGAAGTCTATCAATGAATTCTTCTAAATTCATCACCAGGACAGGGTCTTCCAGCAGCAGGAAGAAGTCTTCCTCCGTCAGGGGCCTGGTGATGGTGCTGGCGGTGCGACCTCTACCACCTGTCTGTTGGAGTTGTTCTTGAGTGCAGCTGGTGGAAGCAGGCCTGATGGTGCTGGTAGCAGGCCTGGTAATGCTGCTGGAAGCAGGCCTGATGGTGCTGGTAGCAGGCCTGGTAATGCTGCTGGAAGCAGGCCTGGTGGTGCTGGTACCACACCACACTTTGTGATGTGAGAGGCACCTGCTGGATTTGTATTAGCCACTGACCTCTTCCTTTGTCGTTTAGTGCTGTAAATGCACATAAGAGGCCACAGACTTGACTTACTGATAATGTGCCCTTTAACCAAAAACAACAAGTCCATTGACTTGGATAACGCCAAACCAAAAAAGAAAAAGAAAAAACACTTCTTGTGTTCCTCCCCACTGCATCCATCTGGGTAGCACTCCAAAAAGAAAAAAAAAAAAAAAAAAAAAGAAAAGATGTGGGCAAGGACAAGGTCATGTGCATGGTGATTCCACTGGGTCATGTGCAGGCCGCACAAATGAAGTCTCCACTGACATTTGGCTTTCCTGCACACACCCAGTGGAATTCAATCTGAAAGAAGAAGGATACATCGTCATCCCTTTGGTTAAAGAAAGCATGTCCTCTCCATGTAAAGAAGTGTAAAAGGTATCATACCCAGAGAGCCTGATCTGCCATCCCATATGGGCCTCATCAACACCACAAAAACGACACAGATTTGTCAGGTCTTCTGTAAAACAGACGCACAGCACATTCATTCATCGTTCATTGAAGTCAGATCCTTTGTTTTAATATAGGAACACATTTTGATTAAAGCTTACCAGAATTCTCAAGCAGTGTAATGCCCATGGAGTTTATATCTCCCAGGAGCTCTGGCGTAGTATTGGTCCCCAATACCAACAGCTCTGCAAGCTTAAAATACAGGTTAATGTTAGCCAGTTGGTATGTTCTTATGAATGCATTACATTGTTAGAATGTATATTCTAGGGTAGGCTGTATTACTTTGCACACAAACACTCCACATGACGTGGCATCCGTCTGGCGTGGATGTTCGATTGTATCGCAATGCCACCGCCTGGAGACGACCCCCCCCCCCCCCCCCCCCCCCCCACGCAACCTGCGTATGTAAGCTCTGAAAAAAAAAAGAAGTTTGTTACATGCATATCAAAGCAACATTACAATGAAGCCCAATCAATATGCATTTACTTGCCTTGTTGTACTCCCTGCTTTTTTCGAGGAATGGGTAACTGCAGGCACGGAGTAGAAAAGATGGCGTGTGCTGATGGGGCCGTGTCGCGATCTATGGGCGTGTGGCGATCTTCCCTTGTGGGCGTGTGGCGATCTTCCCTTGTGGGCGTGTGGCGATCGTGACGTTACAAGCTGTGATTGGTCCTTATCCCGGAACTGTGGTTTATTTACTTTGCTCGTTCAAAATAGTCATCTTCTTAACAGCTAAACTAAGAGCATTTAGGATGGGACTGGCAGTCTTGCATTGTTGACACTCAATAATTGAGGCCAGCTTCCCCTTCATGATGTGACTCTTAAAAAATCTCATCACCGCAGCCACTTCTGGTTTGGACCGTGGGGTCCTTTTCTTCATTGGGTTTTCTAAACAGCAAAGTCAAAAACATCTGTCAGTTAAACTTAACTTAAAACTAAGGTATGTAAACAAAAATCCTAAGGTGACATAACTTAGTTTTATGTGGTCTACATGTAATGTTCAAAACTGAGCAATCCCTGTCAGGACCTGAACCCTCGCCATGCATGGGCATTGCTCAAAGGTCCACTGAGTCACTTAAGCCTCTCCACCAACGGCAAGGTCACAGCAACAGGAGAGGAAAAAATAGTGGCCCTTAAAAGGGCATTTTTTTTTTTTTGTTTTGTTTTGTTTTTTTCCTTCTTTTTTGTTGTTTTTTTTGTCCATGCAGGAGATGTCCTGGGCGTTTTTTTTTTCTCATGCCACTTTGTCCTATTCCATCAAGCCATCAAGGAAGTCTATCAATGAATTCTTCTAAATTCATCACCAGGACAGGGTCTTCCAGCAGCAGGAAGAAGTCTTCCTCCGTCAGGGGCCTGGTGATGGTGCTGGCGGTGCGACCTCTACCACCTGTCTGTTGGAGTTGTTCTTGAGTGCAGCTGGTGGAAGCAGGCCTGATGGTGCTGGTAGCAGGCCTGGTAATGCTGCTGGAAGCAGGCCTGATGGTGCTGGTAGCAGGCCTGGTAATGCTGCTGGAAGCAGGCCTGGTGGTGCTGGTACCACACCACACTTTGTGATGTGAGAGGCACCTGCTGGATTTGTATTAGCCACTGACCTCTTCCTTTGTCGTTTAGTGCTGTAAATGCACATAAGAGGCCACAGACTTGACTTACTGATAATGTGCCCTTTAACCAAAAACAATAAGTCCATTGACTTGGATAACGCCAAAAAAAAAAACACTTGTTCCTCCCCACTGCAAAAATAAAAAAGAAAACAAAAGATGTGGGCAAGGACAAGGTCATGTGCATGGTGATTCCACTGGGTCATGTGCCATGTACCAGAATTCTCAAGCAGTGTAACGCCCATGGAGTACCTCAGGGAGTTTATATCTCCCAGGAGCTCTGGCGTGGCAGAGCTCCTGGGAAAGTGGCAAACATACTCTTGTTGTGAAACTATTGATCCATCAGTCGCATAGGCAGCACAGATGAGGCAGACTCAGACACTGTTCGACGTATTTTGCTCTGCTGTCAAAAATAGTGGCTGATGTGGGCATGTTCTAGAATTCCATACAACAAACTAATCGTGTTAACTAAAAAAAAAGTATTTTGAGAAGAAGGCTGGTATTGGTCCCCAATACCAACAGCTCTGCAAGCTTAAAATACAGGTTAATGTTAGCCAGTTGGTATGTTCTTATGAATGCATTACATTGTTAGAATGTATATTCTAGGGTAGGCTGTATTACTTTGCACACAAACACTCCACATGACGTGGCATCCGTCTGGCGTGGATGTTCAATTGTGTCGCAATGCCACCGCTTGGAGACGACCCCCACACGCAACCTGCGCATGTAAGCTCTGGGGAAAAAAAGAAGTTTGTTACATGCATATCATAAAGCAACATTACAATGAAGCCCAATCAATATGCATTTACTTGCCTTGTTGTACTCCCTGCTTTTTTTAGGTCCTCTTCCCTCTCCCCAAGGGGGTCAACGAAGGTGACCCTTTCCTCTTGTGGAAACAGCACCTTCAACAGGATAGGATACTTTCAAACTTCAAAGACCTGGTTGTAATTATAGTTGCATTAATTGAATTGATTGACACGGTCAAGGCAGATGGCCGCCCACCCCAGAGTCAGGTTCTGCCTGACGTTTCTTCCCTTGGGGGAGTTTTTCGTTACCACTGTTGCAACCCTGCTTGCTCTGGGAGGATCTTTGTCAGTTCCCCTCTCTTCTTTTCTCTTTTGTAAAGTGTCTTGAGACAACCTGTTGTGATTTGACACTCAAATAAAATTGAATTGAATTGAATTGAATTAAAAGGTCACTTACGAGGAGTTTATAGTGATGGTGCTCACACACCAACCTCCATAATTATGTCCCATTCCAGGACATCAGTCTGCAAATGATTATTTAATTTGTCAAGATGGTATGATTGTAAACAACACCAGCCAAACAAACAATAGCCTTTACTTTTTCACCCTCAATGATTTAAGCGTCCGATGTACCTAAACCTAACCAAAAAAAAGTCAAAGTCGCATGATTTGTCACTACGTTACCGCAGCGAAATTGGACCTCCGCTTTTAACCCATCACTTGGGAGTGGTGAGCTGCGGCTCGGGAATCATTAGCTGATCAGACCGATGCCTAATACAAACCCCCACCCTAATGCAGCCTGTTTTAAACATACCAGTATATTGATTATAAAGGCATTGAGGCTGAAGTTGTTGGGAAGTCAATGCATGTCTATGTGTGTGAAAGACCAAAAGAGGCAGTTGCTGTCATGATCACATCCTGAGCCCTGCCCTGTTTGCCCATGTTTCCCTGTGCTTCTCCTGACTCTAATTGCCCTGAGTGGCACCACCTGTAGAGCTCAGCTGAGCCTGATTGGGTGATGAGCTCCAGTGACTATTTAAACTCTGCCTTGTGTTTGTTCAGTGCTGGATCTTAAGTTAGTGTCAGGTTTTATGTTCAGTTACTGTTTGTACTTCTGTTATTTCATGTCATTTATCAAGTAAAGTCAAGTTTATGTGATCTTCTTGTCCTGCCTTCGTTTGAGATCCTGCACTTGGGTCTCAACACCTGCAAACCGTGACAGTTGCATTCATTTTCTTTATGAAAATGTCTTCTTTTTAAAATAATAATAATATCTAAGATACTTTGTTTAGTTCTCCCATTTTGTCTGAAATCTGAAATTATATCATTGGTCAACCTGTTAGGTTTCATGGAAATATCCCTCAGTTTAAACAAATCCCCTATTCAGCCCCCATTATTAATAATAGGGGCCAGTACACCTCATAGGGGTTTAAGTCTCAAAAATGAGGGATAATGCATTGAAGGTACCTGGTTACGGAACTCGCTGCCCTGATCACTCAGGATCCTAACAGGGGCTCCAAATTTGTAGACCCACTGCAGGATGCAGTCAGTGACCACCTGGTTGATAGAATATTGGATTAAGAGTGTGTAGAATTGGTGCTGTTGAATACAAGGTCAAAACAAGTCAATCTGCTGCAAAATGTGCTAAGACAGGGGTAGGGAACCTATGGCTCAGGAGCCAGATGTGGCTCTTTTGATGGCTGCATCTGGCTCGCAGACAAATCTTCAATTTGATAGAAATTTCAGTGGGAAAGTGGCAAACATACTCTTGTTGTGAAACTATTGATCCATCAGTCGCATAGCAGGCAGCACAGATGAGGCAGACTCAGACACTGTTCGACGTATTTTGCTCTGCTGTCAAAAATAGTGGCTGATGTGTGCATGTTCTAGAATTCCATACAGGTGGTTGATGGCGCCCTCGTCGGCTGGCGGCTGGCTGAACTCGTACAGATTGGGGTAAAAGGACTCTGATTCTGCCTCTAGGGCATGTGCCGGAGGTGCCGGCATCTCATCATATTCCAGCCAGCTTTCCTCGACTATCACGTCTGGCAGGATCTCCTCCTCCCATGTTAGCCTGTGAGGGGCCAACATCTCCTCAAGGGCCAGGAGGTTCTCCTCCACCAGATCCTCTTCAACTGACATCTCCAGCATTACATCTCCTGAAGCTGCCATCAGCCACCGAACACAGCCGTGTTAATTAGCAAAGTCCAGTACGCTTCGCGATCACACACACACACACACACACACACACACACACACACACACACACACACACACACACACACACGCTAAAGTTGCTGTGGAAGTAAACATCATATCATGTGAATACAGCGGTCGGGGAGCTAGTAGAGTAGCGGACCAAGCGCGCAGTGGTGGGAGTGACACAATACGATGTGCCCATGCAGGGAATTCCGAAGAAGTTAGGCTGTCGTCGCCATGCAACCTGTCCGTGTGCCGTGCGCCTGGTCTCTCTTCCATGCAAGAGTCGGCTGCTGTTAGCTTGTAGATCTGCTTGTTTTTAGCGAACACCGCCGTTGTACGATGTAGTCACAAATGCAATACCCAGTCGACTGTAGAACCCTGAGCGGGGGTGTGGCGTGCCTCCTCCTCCTCCTCCTCCCCGACAACAACAGCGCGGCCACTATCAGCTGTGTTGCTGGTGTAGCAGTGGAAATAAGGCAGTGGGGTAACAGCAATGACGGTGGCCTGTGAATTGTGTAACGTTAGGGGGCCCCGTCGGACTTTCCCATATAAACTTAATGGGGAAATTTTCATGCACAAATAAATTCATTATAAATCAACGGTGTGTTAATTTGGCAAAAGGGCTTCATCACTCTCTTCATGATATTATGGTGAACGGCTGTGTGAAAACTTACAGCGATTGGTGGTGCCATCGCTGAGTTATTTGTGTTTCAGACATTCAGACAGACATTCAGACAGACATTTGCTTAATTATAGTATTGATGTGGTGTTCATGGCTCCCTCAGCCAAAAAGGTAGGACTTGTTTGAATTAGGGTCCCCCATTTTCAATTCATCCGAACATTTGACATACATATGCATTTTATGTTAAAGGGAAAACAAGGGGTGTGTTTTTACCTCAGCATGTTTTGTCTTTAGAGGAAAGGCCTCTGACCACTTAGTGAAATAATCCACCATTACACAGACATATGAATGGCCTGATGTCGTTGTTTTCAATTTTATAAGGTCCATTCCTACCAGTTCGAAAGGCTCCTTTACCTGAAAAAGAAGGAAACAAGAAAAAATAAAGAAAAAGCGAATTAGACATGTGTTTTGGTAGCCCAGAGCTAGCACAAATTCAGATGCATGCTATATTCAGTTGAACACAGATATGGGCTGGTACTGGACGTTCTCTGTTAATGACCCTTGCTTTTTCTGGCATGCTGGGCACTCCTTTATCATTTGCGGATGTCCTCCTGCATTCCAGGCCAGCAGGATCGGCAGATCATTGCGTCATGGGTCTTCTCCACACTGCAGTGCCCACCGATACTACTGGCATGGAATTCTTTGAATATTTCAGAGGCCTCAGCAGCCGATGTCACCACCTACCTAGGTCATAGCAATATAGATGATTGAAAGATACTGAAAGGACCACGTCGCCACTTGTGTGAACCCATCTTCATGCAACTGCTATCATAACTAATGTCCATGATTAAATAGCTAGGATTTTGTGTTGCTTGCGCTGTCTTAGGGAAGGGCTGTGTGCAGTTCCAATGTCCTCCAATATGGCAATTTTCATGAACCATTTCTCGGCAGGATTACCTATGCTAAAGGCATACACTAGCAAAACAAATTTTATCAGTATCTGCAGCAACAACCACTACAGGTCTGTCAGATGACGATGCATGTCGAACAACTCTTGTATCTGCTTCATGGTGGTTGCATTGCTCCAAGAGTTGTACATCTTCAGATGTGATTGACCAAGCATTGTTGGATTCTGTAAATACTACTGGGGATGTCAAACCTTGATCTGACTGAGTCACTCTTGTAGTAGTTGGCAAGAACGTTAATCAGTTCGGTCTTGTTTTCACCACTATGTAGAAACATAGTCCAGTCTTGGACCTGGGGCATAGTTGTTTTTTTTTTTTTTTTTTTTTTTTCGACAGGACAATACCAGTTTGATGAACACAGGAGACCGACACATGCATTAATATGTACAGACATTCCAGTGTAAAACCGGTCAGAGTTAGCTACAGCTAGTTTTCATCTGTTGTCCTCGTGAATCAAAACATACAAGATAAACATGGATTTCATCTGTTGTCCTCATGGACCAAACATTCAAAATACACACAATGTTATAAGCTATTGTTATAGACAGTGCTAAATAGGATACAATAGGAGAAGGCAATCAGCACTTAAACGTGAGTACATGTTTGTGAACTCTTCAGCCACAACTTCAGTTGTCTTTTAAAAGCACCAAGAGTGGGGATCTCTCTAAATGAGGCAGGGAGTTGGTTCCAATATTGACAGCCCTCTATGGAGAGTACATTTTTGCTAAAGGTAGTTTTTCTAAAATCAATTTTACAGTCACCCCTGGAAGTTGACCTAGTGCTGCGTTCACAGCCTTTTTTGCGAATAAATTCCATTAGAGGAGGGGGAGCCCTTTTTCTGTGATGACAACCTTCCTTCCAGCTTGGTCCCTTCTCTTTTGTAAAAAAGTAAGTAAGTAGCCTTGCCAGGCCATGATGTCATGAGGCCCGGCTGAGCCATTGAGGCCCATATAGGTCAGGAGCCTCTCTCCTTTTTCTGTAGCGTGAGGCAGCTTGATGTACAAGTACACCCCCTGGACATGACGCTAGTATATCGCAGGGACTTACCCCCAATCGATCGCTTGATGCTGAGTGCCAAGCAGGGAGGCATTGGGTCCCATTTTTAGAGTCTTTGGTATGACCCGGCCGGGAATTGAACCCCGACCTCCCAGTCTCAGGGCGGACACTCTAACCACAAGGCCACTGAGCTGGTCTTCTCTTTTGTGTCAAGTCTTTAATCCTGTGTTCTCCATAGCTATCCATGACTATCACTAGTTGTGTTGGAGTCAACTGCTTTGGTGGCATGCAAAATCGAAGCAGACAATCAGCATATCCCCCCCATGTCTTCTTTGGGGGAAACAGACTGAACAGCAGCCATGCCATCAATTATCCAATCTGCCCCGATGGGTGCTTCTTCAGTAACTGCATCAGCCTCCATGATCATATGATTCTGTAACATTGCTTTTGATCCTTGCCTCAGAGCTTTATCTTCTGTAGAAAGGGCCAATGGTACAGAAGTCAAGGGATACGATCATATGAATGAGCTTCCCTTGCACTGGTAGATTTGCCCACTAGACTGCCAAATGCCTGCTTTTCCTCTTTCAGTATGTTAATGACTCTTGGTGTTTTTTTGTTTTTTTTTTTTCTAAATCCAGTTTTTATTTTTGGAACCGAAATCGGTTTGAAGAAATTAACCCGATCTGCCCCTGTTCTTTTCAGCCTCTCCTCTTATAAACTTTAACAGCAATCACTGGTACATCTACACTATACACAGACTATGAAATGATTTCCGCCTATTTGCCAAAATGCTAATTATCTAATTATGCACAATACAAACATGTACATAGCAGAAATGGATTCTACTGAAAAAAATACATAAGGATCACCTGAGAAAAGTTTCATAAAAAGCCTTTTATTGAATAGGCATAGCATTTCCCCTGTTATTTTTGCCCCTATATGTCAAATTATTTGGCTCATGGGTGCAAATAACAGGAAAACAAATAATAAATTAATAAAAGTCTTTATCAAACTTTTCTCAGTTGATTTTTATGTGTTTTTTCCTGTAGAAACAATTTCTGCAATGTGTTTGCAATTTTAAATATTTTTTTGTTAAATGTAGATCACAGTAAGGAAAATATAGCTGATAACAAACTGGACTCTGTAAAACAATATATAGATTGAATAGCCTGGCCTGCACCCACCACCTTTCCCCTCTTTGTTTATTTATCTTTTTGCTTTTTACCTCGGTTTTTACTCCACTATTGCCAGTTATTTGTAGTCTCTTGGATGTAATGAACAAGGTGGCAACTAGTGTAAACAAGTGTATTCTTAAAGGGGAAATCCACCCATTTGGTTCCATTTGTACACTCTCAGGAAAAAAAGGCATCTAAAAGAAAAATCATTAACATGGTGAAACACAACTTTATGACAACTTTATCAAGTTGTGTTTTACCATGTTTTTTTTTTCAAGACCTCCCTTTCTAGGGAACATGGAATGGGTGAACTTTTTTAATCATGTCCACACAACAACATAATATATTAATGACTGTAAAATGTTGAAAATGGGTGGAATCGCCCTTTAACTAGTGTATCCAACCACTTTTTTTTGCACTGTCATTGTAGAAATAAATAATCCGCACACTGGAGTGAAGCTCCAAACTAAAGGTGTTTATTTCACCATGAAGAAGATGACGTTTCGAGCCTCACGGCTCTTCATTCGTCATTGTAGACCTACAGGGCTCAGCTTTGGATTATTCTGATACGTAAAAAACATTTATCCAGAGCACTTTACATAGATCCTGCATCACATTCACACACGGAAGAAACCATGCAGAGCACAACCTGTACATCAGGAGCCATTAGGGTTAAGTCTCACAGTACTGTTTATTAATTATCATTGCTCATTTATTTATAGCATTTTACTGTCCACTCTGTACTTTAAAAAAATATGCACTTTTCATTATTTCAATACTGCATTGCACTTTGACAATGAAATGAACAGTGGCGTTTGACCAAAGTATCTGTATACTCTATACTGAGCAGTGACAATAAATTGAATCTGAGTCTTGCTCAGGGACACAACACTGTGTTCGAACCACCAACCTTGCAGCTACCATCCAGTGACTACCCCTGCACTGAATATTCAGCTGCAGAAAATTGCAAAATGCATGTTCAGCCGATTTGGTTTCGCCCAAATTGCCAGACTGAATAGTGTATGCGATTATGCCTTTAAAAGTGCAGTTTTATAGGAGTGGTTTACCTTAATACCAAACTTTGATTCAAATGGTCTATATGGCTAATGTCAATTGTTTTCGCTTGGATACACCTAACTAAGCATGACTTGCCATGCAATACCAAAGCAACGTGGAAAGGAAAGATGAGCATTAATAACAAAAATCATGAAGTGTACCAATTGATTTGATTTGATTTGATTTGATTTAGAGATCCCCATTAGCTGCTGCCAAGGCAGCTAGCTAGTCTTCCTGGGGTCAACCACAGATATACAGAAAATACAATGCAGTATATATACTAAAATACAAAATACAATATATAACAAATGAAGCAAGAGCAGGAAATTCAACATTTGTAACATGACAGTATAGTCCAAGAATTAGGACGGATAGAATGCGAGAAAAGAATAAAAATAAATAAAAAAGGCAATTATTAACGATTGTTTACCACATCATTGTTAATAGCTTAATAAGCAAAAGTAGAACAAGAGGGAAATATCCATTTACACATCCATATCTATATATCCACACATGCACGTAAACACATGTACATATATACATATACCTAACTACTTTCACATAAACTTTCACTTTCACAGATGCACATCTATGCACATCTATACATAAATGTGCTCATGAGATGATGATTATTGGTTTAACAATAGAATTTTCAGAGATTTTTTAAAAGTTAATTTAGACTCGATAGTACGGAGTTCACTCGGTAGGTCGTTCCACCGTGCCAGGGTCCTATAAATAAAAGATCTTTTTAGGCCTAGGAATGACCAAGTAATACATACATCACATGTTATGAGCTTATTAGACATTCCATTTACAGCAAAGACACGTGAGTGGAAAAAAGAGACAGGAATAAACAAAGCAAAAGTTTCAAGTTTATTTAAATCTTAAAACTTCTGGGGCCCCACAGACGCCAAAGCTAAATATTTCTTTTGTCCACAATCCCAGGATGGATTTCAGAGAAAACAAACAGTCAAACATACAGATCAAGATTACCATTAATCTTCTACATTAGTTGTGTAGATTTAGGCTAATTCACATGAACTCTTGAAGTATATTTTAACTCTTGAACCAAATGGACCCGCAAGGTTCAAAGAGTTAAATCTGGTATAAACCAACTTTCCATCATTTAGCCTGGGGACCACCTGGAACCCACTCAGGGACCACTGGTAGACCCCAGACCACCTGTTGAAAACCCTTGTTCTGGGCGATCCCTAAAACAACATGTTTTCAGATGGGGATGCTGGAAGGTAGCGCAGCCGCCAACTCCTCTGCGTTGAAATTCTCCTCCGGCTCCCACGTGTCATCCCAGGTTTTACCACTGAAAAGAGAAGAAAAATAAATAACATTGCACATAGCTGTGAATAGTAAGTGTGGTCATGAAAGTACATTTGACTAGATCTGAGCAGTCCCCCCCCCCCCCCCCTTGTGACATCACCCTTGTTTTTATTTCACTTTACGCTGTACATCATTAATTTGGTGTTCATATATTCACAACGGGTAAGGTAAACGACTATGTTTATCATGTTCTTACCATCTGCCCAGTCTTTCATATCTTGGACATATTCCTCAACATCGTGGTCCTGC
Source organism: Benthosema pterotum (assembly GCA_039105355.1). NCBI lineage: Eukaryota > Metazoa > Chordata > Actinopteri > Myctophiformes > Myctophidae > Benthosema > Benthosema pterotum. The sequence continues at coordinate 49,442,065 of CM076977.1, read as the reverse complement.
AGTTGTAGTTAGATGTCTGAAATTACAAATACCATTACACAAGACATTGTGTTAAAATTAATTTGATGTTTTTCGTCAATGGTTTTCAATCATTTTTGTATCACGGTCCAGTATTTATTTAGCATTTGATCACAGCACCACTATTTGATGAGAATAAGTCTCTTTAACTTTGCTGAGGACAACCTGGAACCCACTCAAGGACTGGTTGAGAAGCAAGCACTGTTGCAGCATGCACCATGCACATGAATGCATGCCTGTATTCACAGAATAACAGTTTACCTTGTGGTATCTTTGCGACAGAGAATGTGCCATGTTGCCACATTTCTGGTCATTCCACCTCATGGCCAAAAGCGTCAGCATGTCATTGTGGCCTGCAAATACACAGATTGGAGTTCTGCAACCGTTCTTACAACCATGTTATTCACACTACACTATATACAAAAATGCAATCATAGAGCACCTTCTTTGGACAAATGCTTTGTCGTTACTGCAATCCTGGAAAGTAATACATTACACTGCCCCACTTCTTCCCCAAGTGTTGATCCAGCACCGCCCTGAGTCGCACCACTCCATTTTACCTGGACAGAGAATACAAAAATATGCATTAAATTGCATTCAAAACAGCACATGACTTTAGCAAAACTACATGCCATTTAATATTATTTGATATAAATATGCACTGCCAACTAGCAAAGCTGTACAGCAATACATGCCAACCTGAGGTACCGGTACTCAAGTTCTTTAACAAATAAATAAATAAATAAATAAATAAACTAAAATGTAAACATGTTTAATGCAGACAGCAAGACAACATGTCTGCAGATAGCCAGCTCTAGGCCCTCCTCATCAATACGGCTTCTGGACCGCTCAGACGTTTCTCGGGCTGCAGACCACTCCCCGCCAACACCCCATCCAGGGACCTGCATGGTATAAAATATAGATAAAAGATATACCTACCATGAACAGTTCAGATATTTTGAGGATTTAGATACAATGGCGGAAATACATGGCACTACTTAGCCAATTTTGGACTGATGCTAATTCTAAAAAACAACTTCTAAAATCGTGATGCATGTTTTTAAAAAAGGGGTTCCAGTTGAAAATAGCTTCCCGCCCAAAGGATAATTTAAGCTCCTTTATTCTGGGAAAGTTATTGTTCAGTGAGCTTGTTGATTCTCAGTGAAGACATTGAATGCTGATCAAAAGAGAGCCATGCAAATGGGATTTAAGTGGGCAATGTTCCACGACACTTGTTACTACTATTTACACTAAATGACTTTAGTGTGGATATCATTCACAAACTTGGACACATGTTCATCACTGGCGATGAATGCATCCCCAAAGATGGACTGATCCTTGGATCTAAAAAAAAGAAGATAAGAAAAAAAATCTAGTTCAAGGCATTGCCAGACAGATAACAGAGGATCTCTCAAACATTCATGGCAATATAGTGGGGAATGTTAGTCAGACTACGGTAGGGTTACACTGTGTAAAATGTGCTGATGTAACTGATTATTTCGCAGTTCCTTGATATTAATAGTGTGGATGTGTACCTTGCTGTACTCCTAAACCGGTAGTGCTTGCGGTTTCCATCAACAGCATCAACAAGCATTGCTGGGGTACATGCAGGACAGCAAAATGGTTCATCCTTGCAGAGGGAATCAATTTCATGCCGAATATGAGCCCATTCAAAAATCAATCAAAATATTTTTGAAAGGCAACGGGTGAAATTTTCCCAGACTAGAAAAACAGCAGCAGAAAAACAACGGTTTAACAGAAATGTTCATAACTAAACACTAACAATTTTTGAGTCTTTCTCTCAAGCTCTGGTAGAAATGCCTGTAGTGACAGCCCTGGTGATGCCATCTTCAGCTCCTCAAAGGTGTAAAACAAGTCTGTTTCATAGACAGTTGAGAAGTTGAGGGTGGCTGCATGGCCACTGGCCATTGGCCACTGGCCATTGGCCAGTAACCATTTTCTAACAGGTCATCAACTCCTGCATCCCACGTAGCCTGGCATCCATCACAGATCAGATGTGGCATGTTGAGATCATACCGACCTACAATTAACATGCACATCCACCGTTATGTTCATGGTCTGGTCGGGTTTGGGGAGAACTTTAGAGGTCTACACAGAGTAAAAGTGAAATGCCAGTCAGCACCATCTTCATAATAGATAAATACACAGGCAGACAGATCAGAACTATTATTTTTAACAAAATAAAAGAATTTAATAAATATATTTTTTTCATGGCGAGCGCTAAGCCTGATTAGCATAAATTTTAGGCCCGAGCCCAACCCTAAAATGTCGGGTCGGGCTGGGCCTGGTCGGGTTCGGGCAGAGTTTGAGAACACTAATCCAGATTATGGCTAAATAAGTGTTGATGAACTGTAGAATAGCTGAACATCATTTTCAAACAGAATATACCATTGTTTGTCTTGACCAAAGCCACGTCCTTCCCTTTCCTGATGTTCAATAACTCTGGTGGACAACTGCAGAGTTGTACAGGCATGTCAATGGGCAGGAATTGCTCTAAAAGAGAATTGTCATTAGCAAAATCAAATCAAAGCAATCTACCCTCCCTTCTCTACTTATGTTGGTTATGTCAATGGAATATAGTAGGACTATACGTAGTAGTATGTGTGATTTTTTTTAATGTCACCATTAACAGGATGATGTTTATATCATACTGTAATATTATACTTTAGATTAGTTTTATGTAGACAGATGCTTAACTGGTACCTCCTACTAGGTGTACTTATGTGACCAATGATTATTAACTAGTGTTCATTCATTCTGAAAGTGTACTTATAAGTTACTTTCAATAACTGTGTTTGCTAATGTAACTTACCACGGGGTCTAATCACCGTATCTACAACACAACTGGTGGGAGGTAGTGGTCTGAAGAAACCACCAGTCATGCCTTCTCTGTTGTGGAGGACGAGGGACTTGTGCCGGCTGATATCGCATTCAGCACAGAAGAATGGGCATGGGAGGCAGTCTCTACGTCTGATAGCTGCTGTCTTGTTCCGACACTGACTGCTGATGCGCGATGCTACATTCTCCTGTGCCAAGATGCTGTTTAACGGGGATGGTCTCAT